>CM032329.1:57242435-57842435 GCA_019022515.1 Quercus aquifolioides | reverse complement strand
CTAAGCTGACGGCCTAAATAGAAGGCTGACGAAAACTGGCTAAGTCCACAAATCAGCAACTAAGCTGACGGCCTAAATAGAAGGCTGACGAAAAATGGCTAAATCCACAAGTCAGCAATTAAGCTGACGGCCTAAACAAAAGGCTGACGGACGACCAAATCCACAAAGTGGACAAACCAAAAGGCTGACGGCCTGAAAATAACACCCCACAAAGTGGACGAGCCAAAAGGCTGACGGCCTAAAAATGACCAAATCCATAAAATGGACAAGCCAAATAAATGAACGGTCTGATATGACCAAGTCCACAAAAGTGACGAGCCAAATGGCTGACGGTTAAAAACGACAGTTCAAAATGAAGTCCACAAGACGGACAAAGCAGTAAAACTGACGGTACACTAAACTAAAAGGGTCCACAACCCTGATTTCAATTTTCCAAATCAAAACATACGAGTAAAACAAGCCAAGCAAAAGTGATTACATACAATCAAGAGCAGCGACGCTGTAAACAAATCAAAAGCCCAAAAAGGCATTAAAAAAGCTGTTAAGATATTACAAATAGGGGCCCTAAGGGCACTCGATAAAGCTGTTTGCTAGACAGATAAAAAGAAGGGAAAAAATGAATTACAAGTCGTCACTCCAAAAATTCTACTTTTTAACAGAAGGGTCCTCTCCGTCGAGCAGCACCACAGGAGGGGTCGCGGTAGTTGTTGGAAGGATCACAGCAGGCTGGGCCAGGACGACTCCACTACCTCCAGGAGGAGAATCCGCAAAGTCATCTGTACCTACGGTGACGGAACCAGTAGCAGGCGTCATAGGCTGGGCGTCATCCAGGGAGATACCAGAAAGATCCAACTCGGGGAAAGCTGACGCCACCTGTCTGAGGCAATCATCAAATCCCGTGCCATAGTATCCGCCACAGGAATCAATAAAGGAGTCCGACGCCTTGAAATTATTTACCGCGTCAGCCCCTGCCGTCTCCATCTGTGCACGAAGAGCCGTCAGCTCCTTCTCAAGCTCACCCTTCTGACGACCCTCCTCCTCCAGCTTCTCCCTCACTTCCTTCAGCTCGACGTTAAGGACACGCATTGCCTCCTTATATTGAGCCTGCTGATTTCGCATGTTGGCATTGTGCTTATGAACGCGAGCGACGACTCCCTCCTTAGCCACGCACCTGTCCTGAAGTGCCTTTACACGAACCAGGGCCTAGAAAAGGATACAACCGTCAGTCATGTTAAATAAATAATAATAATAAAAGAAGAAACATCCAAGAGAGATGGCTTACCCGGGTGAGGTCAAACAAAGCTGACGACCCCAACTCATCCGTCGCCAACAAGTCACAAGGATCTATGTCAGCAGGCTTGATGAAAGACTCCACTGCCTCAACAGCAAAATCCTTGTGAGTTAGCAGGCAACGGGGCCCCTGCAGGACGGGACCAGAAGAGGTCATTGCACCTTTCCCTGCCCCATGACTAGACTTAGGCGACGGCCTCTTTGGGGGCTCACTCCCGGAACCGACGGCTGCTTTCTTAGGTGGACGGCTATTATCCCCGTCAGTCTTCCTCTTGGAAGAACCCTTGACGATCTTAGGGGTCGACGAGGGTGCCGTCTCCCCCTGTGCCTTCTTCTCTTCCTTCAAACGGGCAGCTACAGCCCTTATCCGTTGCTTGGCCACGTCCATCTCTATGAAAGAAACACATTAGTAAAAACCGACGGTAATAAAAGGATGAATTCAAAGATAAGGGTAAGGAACTCACGGTGACGGGAGAGTTCTTCCAGCCTGCGAGCCTCAGGCGTCGGTACAGGACCACCACAGTAAGCGTGAAGATAGTCGAGGGTGATTAAGTCCCGACACGACCGCTCCTCTAAAGGAATCTCCAAAACCCGACGGATTAAATCCTCTTGCTCACCAGTGATGGAGGGGCGAATGAGGGCTGAAAAGTGCAAGTAAACCGACGGCGTTAGAACCATTAAAAGACCAAAAATTATTACTTGCATAAACTAAAGACAAAAGCTGACGACTAAGACCTGACTCTTTTATAAACGCCCAAGTATTGTCAAAATAGCCGTGAGGTATCGTTTCCCATTCTTCCTGACGACACACCCAGTCCATCCCTTCAACGAAAAAGAACCTGCTCTTCCAGGCTCTATTCGAATCCGGCGTCTCAGACACCAACCTGAGATCTCTCTCCCTGACGGCAAAATGGTACATCCCTTTGGAAGAAGAAAGGTGCCGAGGTCTATAACAGTAAAAGAATTCGTCCAAGGTAAGCTGACGGTTTCCTCCACTCAGACGACCCCACAACACCTCGGCACCTATAAAAATCCTCCACGAGTTCGGAGCAACTTGGCTGACGGATAAGCCGAGAAAGTCAACTAACTGACGGTGTAATGCCGTCAGGGGTAGTCTAAGACCAGCGGCAAACATGGCGTCGTACATACCGACGTCTGCAGTCCTTCCCGTGTAACATTTTTCACCATCTTCAGGCAGACGGATGGGAATATGGTCGGGGATTTGGAAACGGGTCCGTAACTCGTTAAAAATTTTAAGAGTCATCTTGGGGAGAAACTTATTTACAGCCCACTCTTGGGGAAGGATGAAGGGACGGTTGCCTCCAGGACTCACAGGAGTCCCTTCACTGGACCCGTCATCACCTTCATCCCCCTCACTAGACTCGCCATCACCTTCATCCCCCTCACTAGACTCGTCATCACCTTCATCCCCGTCACTATATCTCTCTCCTTCCACTTCGTCACACCCCTCACCTACTTCCCTCTCCGGGCCATTGTCTCCGTGACCTCCTACCTCCTCGATGGGAGTTTGGGCCGACGTCTCCCTCTCTGAAGACCAGGACGAGCTCCCTGACTCACTACCTGAACCAAACACCTCGTCGTAGCCCGCTCCATCGCGGACCGACGACCGATCACTCGACGCGTCACTCGACATCTGACTACCTACAAGTGACGGGTGTAATCTAAGCACCTAGGATGACGACTCGGCTTAAAAAGAGATAAAGCAGGAACAGAAGGAGAAGAGAACTTACAAGTTCCTCGAAAGTGACGGCCGAAGAAGTGACGGAAACAATGTTGGCAGGTGTTGACGGAAGATAAGCGACGGATATCTCTCCAGGAATCAGGGAAAGTGAAATAGTGAAAATGGGGAGAGGTGGGCCATCTATATATATAAGGGAAATGCACGGAAGACGAAGCGACGCCCTCAAACCAGACGCCGAGCCAACCAGAGCACGCCACGTGTCCTAGCATTTAATGTTGGTATGACAAGCTTATAATTATTCTCTCTCCTGGTTAAAGCAGTTGGTAGGAACGGATGAAAACTCCATAACCCGTCAGTTGTGGCCGACGGAGATATGGAGTAGGGGGCAACTGATAAGGAATAAATAATAGCAGCATGGTAGTCTTAGTCCGTCAGCGTATACTAAGGCTGACGGTTAGACATCCCCACATGCTTAACCCGTCAGCATACGTCAGGCTGACGGTTATACATCCCCATATGCTTAACCCGTCAGCATACACTTATGCTGACGGTTCATGTGGCGAAGGTTAGCTCTAGAAGCTGACGGGAATGACATCCCTGGTCAGGCTGACGGATCATGAGGCCGACGGTTCAAGAAAATCCTTTACTTGGACACCACGCCCAATGATAGAGTCCTATAAGGAAAGGGTTCCGTAATCTACGCTCACATGAATTCCTATATGGAAAAGACTTCTACTCCAAGGAAGAGAGGTCAACCCTCTACTACTATAAAAGCCCCAATACCCTCACAAATCAAGGTACGCATAATTAACCCCTCTCTAGCACTCTAGAGTTGAGACAAGTTCTAACTTGACCTTCGGAGGGTATTTGGCCGGCACCACACCGGTGCTCTCTGTTAGGTCCTCTCCTTTTTATTGTGCAGGTGTCGTTTCGAGCGTACAAGCATCGTGCAACTCACTGGTGAGATTTTCGGCATCATCAATAATTATTATTAGATTATCATTTAAATACATAAATTGTCTACTATTATCAATCAACTGACTTGTAACTTCATGCATATGCATAAATATACTTAAAAATATATAATAAGATGTATAATATAATTCCTATATATATAATTTAAATACTATTGATAGTCATTTTTATATTTTGTTAACTCTTTAAAAAAAATTATAAGGACATTTTTAAGTATAAAATGTAAATTGTCCATATTTATTTATTTATTTATTATTGTGAAGTACTTTTTTTTTTATGATTCATTTATTCTAGACACTTTAATTTTTGTACTTAATAACTAATTTAGATGAATATTTATAATATGATTCCACATTTAATTCTAAAATTAAGAAATAAAACTCTTTAAGAATAAATAATTTAGGACACATGGCGCAAAATTGAAACTCAAATTTGGAATTCTAATTTGAGTTTCTCTCAGCTTCACCTATTATTATTATATATATATATACATATATATAGATATAGACTAGCATGTAACCCTTGCACAACTACAATTAAAAACAATCATAAATATATAATTCAAATTAGTTTACACTTTTTTAAAATCATATATTTCTAAAATATGAAATGATTTCCATTATATATATATATATATATATATATATATATATATATTGTGGGGCCAGAATAAGCCAGCAGCCCCGGCCCACTCCAGGCCCAGCCCAGAGGCCCATGCCGAGGACGCCTCCACGATCCGAGGTCCGAGGACCAAAGTCTAGAGCCCAGGACCCAGGGAGCACTGCCGAGGATGGTTACATCCTCGGCAGTCCGAGGACAGAAAGTAGGCATACGGCACACCTTTAAAGGGGAGTCTCCCCAAGCATCCAAGGAGCAAATAGCGGGAACCAATCACCGGACATTGAAGCATGGCGGAGAAGCAAGTCCCAGGCGAACTGTCACCTCCACATTAAATGCCCTCAACTAACGCTCTGGCCGCATTAATGAGGATAGGACCTCTGAACAGTGCCGCCTTGAGCGCTGCAACCCACTGGAGGTATGGGAATGCGGCTGATGGGACAGGCACTCGAGTGGAAACCGGATTGAGCAACAAATGTAGGGCTAGGATCAACTGAGTGAGGAGTATATAATGTAAAAATCCCTCTTGTGAAGGGGACGGATGAAAAACCAGAGAAAAAGGAATACTGTAGCAGAGTATTTCCTCTCAACTCTTGTAACCCTTCTGAAAAGAGATAACAGTAGTTTCCAGCTCCATAAGGCACGTCCGAGGAGTCTCATTGTGTGTTTAAGCCCACGTTCTAGTTATTGGCAACCACGTACAACCATGCATGGCCGTTGCCTTCTTTACTGAGGCCTAGCTCTTGAGCCCATACTCTACAAATTTATTGAAGGGTTAGTTGGGCTTGGGCCCACTCTCTCGATCCTTAGAGAGCGCTCGAATCCACCCCCTACATATATATATGATTAAGAATTTAATCACTTTTAGACTATTTGGTTTTTGAACACAATAATTTACTTATTACAAAAATTAAAAACTTAAACAAACATGTGACGAAAAATTGGATTAAATTAAAATTCAATTTAGAATCTAATTAGATTGAACTCTTCAATTTTTACACTCAATAATTCACTTGAAACAAAATTAAAAATTTAATTGGATTTTTTTCTAAACTTTGCCTATATATATATATATATAGAATGGTTTCTTAAAAAGAAAATAATAAATTGACATTTTAGCTAGAGATTAGCATATGATTTGATTTGATTTGATCTTTAATTTCTTAACCGTGTAAAACTAAAACATGTTTTTAATCCCCAAAAAAAAAAAAAAAAATTAAAAAACTAAAACATGTTTTGTTGTGTGACTATCAGACTATGTCATATCATGTGACTAGTCACATGCATCTACGTGAGGGAAAAATCTACCATGTTTCCGAAACATGTATCCCTTCTCTCACAAGGAGGTGGACCCCACATGTGTGGGGCCCACCTCCTTGTGAGAGAGAGGATACATGTTTCGGAAACATGTAAGACTCTCTCCTATGTGAGTCCGTAACGTCAACATGGGCTGCCACTCTATCAAGCGTTTAGATTTTTATTTTTCTTTCCTTTTTTTGATCCTTTTTCAATTTTTTGAAATCTCATCGTCAAAAATGACAATTGAGCTTTTTCTTTTTTTCTTTTTATTTTGAGAAGAAAAATGCCAATTGAGCTAGTTATACTTTCTGTAACATATACATATTTTATTTACTTTAAATTTTGAAAAAAAAATTAGCCTAAAAAAATAGGAATAAAAAAAATAAATAGAAATATCTATATGTATATTACAGATTTTATTTAAAAAGTACTATGTTTGTTAGATTAAATATTCCTTTACTATTTTTCAATTAACCTAAGGATATAGCTTTATTTAATATCTTTATATTGGATATAAATTTTGATAAATCTATCTTTGGATTACATATCCTTTATACATGCAAAATTTCTAGAAGATTAAAGATCAATAATTATGTCATCAATTAATTATTAAAATTGCAAGTTTTCGCAGTTTAAAATTATACTTAAAAAATAAGTTTATAGATAATATATTAAATAATATCTTATTGACACAGAATTTGATACGTGTTTTAAGAGTGTAAAAAACATGCGATCCAACTGTAGGGACACGTTTTGCTATCCAGACCCAAAATGTATGGGATCTTACCCCAATGAGCCAAATACAATAAATTTGTAAAGAGTGAGTTGGAGAACTAGGCCTTAATGAATTTGACAACGGCTAGTATGGATTTAAAAGATGATCAAGCAAGAACAAAGAAAATAGAGCTGAATGAATTCATTATCCAAGGAGATATATAAATCAATAACAGTTGGGTACAAGTACAATTTTGATTGCTACAGTATTCTTTCTCCCTTTTTACGATCCCCCTTTTCTCCAGGGGTCCCTTGCATTATATACCCCTCTTTTCACGATCTTGACCCTCCATTTGTTGATCATCCAGGCCACTACTTGAGTGCTTGTCCCATCGGACACCCTCTCTGGCCTTCTGTGAGTTGGGATAGCCTAGGCAGCACTGTTTAAGGGTCTTCTCCACATAAATGCGGCCAGAAAAGTAGTTACAGTGCATTTAATGCGGTGGTAACAGTTTTTCCCTTTGATATTTTTGGGTCCCCTTCCTTCTCGTGGGTTCTTGAGGCACGTCTCTATCACTGGAGCTTCTTGGAAGGTCACTTTGATCTATGGGATCTACATCTAAATTGTGTTTAGCTTATCCGAGGAGGTATTCCTCCTCGGACCACCATCTGATTTACATCCGGCTCCTTAAGTCCTAAGTCTGAACCACTCATTTCTATTCGTTCGTCCTTGGACTACTCATGCTCTCAACCAAGGTCCAAGGCCTAATATATGATTTGGGCCCTTAACCTTACACCAACGATTAAATGTTCAAAATGTGTAGCAATGTTAATTTTTTTTAAAGGAATTTTTAGCCTTAAACTACAACCAAGTTTATAACCAAATTTTGTCACTTTTCAATCTATAGCATACGTATGTCATCTTATATAATTTTGTAAGATACTTTCAGAAACTGAATAATTCATGATATTAGTATTATTTTATAGAATAATTCATGATATTAGTTAATTAAGTAATTTAATATGTTGCGCGCGTGTACACACACACATATATATATATACGTATGTATGAATGTATGTGTAACATTAAAATCTAACCATCCAAATTATTAAAAAAATTAAACTAAATAAAAATAAAAATGAATATATAGAAAAGATGGGTGGTTAATATAAATGGAAAACATATAATTAAAAAATATTGATTTTAATAATTCTTTTAGAAATTATAATATACAACTTGGCATAATAATTTAGTGTTGATAAGAGATTAACATTTAAATTTGGTGCTGATAAAGTATTAAAATGTAATATTTGGGTACTTTTGTACAAGAAATTTACATATATATATATATATATATATATATCATTATGATTGTGTGTTATAATTTTTGTTTTGATACATCAATAATTGAGAGTGAGGAGATTTGAACCATGTATGTTTTTATTAGAAATATTAGGAGGTGCTGCTTTTGAGTTACAAGGGTCTTGGTATGTTGTATGTTTAAATATAAAACCATATATAGTTTTAAGAGTATTTGAGATTTCTACTATAAATGGAAGTTTTTTTTAAGGAATATTTATGTAAATTAATAAATTTATATTATATTACACATGTTTTATTTACAATGTTTTTAATCCAAACCCTAGAATTCCTTTCAAAGTCCAATTCATTAGATGGGGAAAAAGGATGTTAAAGATATATATATATATATATATATATTTATTTATTTATTTATATATATATATATATATAAGTTGTAATAGTAAATTATTAGATAAACATTTGGGGATTGTGATTTGTGAATATTCTACGGCGAAATTCGAATAATTTACTATATAGTGGAGGACAGGTTGGAGTACAAACATATGGCCCATGATTTGATCATGAACGGTGCCCCTAATTCCTAGGAGAACATGCGTATTGATTTAACACTCAACAGGTAGTGACCCAAAGGCCCCAGTCACGACCACTGTTGTGACGCATGTACCTTTCACGGAGAAATTATGAGGACCACGTTGTGGGTAAGTGACATGGTCCACTATTTCATTAAAAGACTCATATTTATTTAAAATTGTTGAGTTGAAATTTTTTTTAAACAAAAATTAATTATTGACTCAGCAATTTTAAACAAGTGGGAGTTTTTTAATGAAATAGTAGACAGATGACGTGATCCACCAGATGATCGTATAATTTCTCCTATAAAAGGCCTTAATGATTTTTTTCCCTCATTAATTTCTTTTTGTTTTTATTATTTGAGGTAGTTGAACAACAGTTTTTATTATTTAAATAACAATAACATTTTTTTAAAACTCGAAAATGTGTTGAAAACATGAACTGTTTAGACTCCTAAATTAAAGTTAGGGCTAGATTGCTTTTACTCTAATTTATCTAAGTGCGGAAACAAGAGTAAATGAAACGCAAACAACCGATACTACTCTAGTGCATAAACAAGAACAACAAACAATAAAAGTAAAGCACAAGAGTAAGGGAAGAAAGAATGCAAACACAAGATAACACGCCGATGTGTTATCGAAAAGGAAATCGAAAAACTCGGAGAAAAACCTCTCCGCCGCCCTCCAAACGGTAATCGATCCACTAGACAATCAGTTGGGATACATGAGTTAGCAAGAGACCTTCCAAGCCTAATCTACCCGATGTACCCAAGCCCTCTAAGCTCCTACTCCAACAAGGCTTCTCGAAACCGTGTCTTGTCTAGCTTTTCGGATCCCGCACTACGCCCGATTGCATCCACCAAGCCTCACCGGCTTCTTTTGGCAAATCCCCAAAGCTTCCCAAGCTCCAAAACACTCTCTACACTCTGAATAAGTGTGAGTTGTGTATGAGTACTAATCTCCTCTCAAGGTATGACAATGGGAGAGAGATGAAGAAGATGCTATAATGATTTCTCACTAAGGATGAGTAGCTCTCTCTCTAAAAGATGGGTGTGTGTGTGTTGTAGAAAACCTATCTAGGGTTTTTCTCTCTGAATAGCCTCCTCTACATTTGTGGCTAATGAGGGTATATATAGTATCGGTGAAGGGTAAGAAAGTCACTCTTTAAAATCCTCTAGGCAGAATGATTCGTGACTATCTCGCGGGAAGGCCTTACCCGCGAGACACTCGCGAAAACGACGGTCTAGCACGACTCTTCAGCTTCCAATCATGTGCTCCTCACATGCCTTTTTCGCGGGAACCCTTCTCATGAACTTCTTGCGAGCTAGTCGCGAAATGCACTGATTTTTCAATTAAGCTTGAGTCTTCACCAACTTGATACTAAACCCAATACAATAAAATCCCACAAAATACAAGGAACATAATTAAAGCAAATACAACACATTTTGTCATGAAATAAAGCCAACATAAAACATAGTTGTAAATCACAACTTTACACTTTTGACACGTATTTTTATATTATTTAAATACGTATTTTTACAACACTAAAAACTGAATAACAATACTTAAACACTGATATCAAACGGGTACTATTTGAAAAAGAATTAGTAGAGAGAAGAGGCGGAGAATTAAAATTTAGAAATGTCATTATATATGCAATATTCTTCTAACTAAAAAAATCAATTTTTTTTTTTTTTGAGGAAAAACTAAAAAATCAATTAGTGTTGAAAAAACAAAACAAAATAAAACACCCAATCATAAAATAAATAAATAAATAATATAATATAACAATAATAAAACAACTTTTTAGGTCAAGCCAAACATCATGACAGCACCTAAATACCAAGTCACAAACTTTTAATGTTTGGTCTCATACGACAATAAAGTGTCATACCAAACATGCAAACACAGATATATGTTTGGTGACTGTGCGGGGAAAATCCAAAAGAGTAGGCCTAAAGGCCCAAAATATTTCAATCATTTAATAATAGAAGGAAAAGCCAAGACCAAGCATAATGAGCCCAAATAAAAGGGAGTCGACCCAGGCAAAGCTCAGACTGATCACGTGATCCAACCCAGATAAGCCAGAGGGACTGCCATCGCGACTTCCAAGATCTGTCTAATGATCTCCTATTCCTCGGAAATAGTTTAAAGAGCAGACAGACCTCGGAAATACATTTGTAAGTGAATTTACAGTCAAAAATCTCGTTTTATCCTATTTTACTATCTTAAAAAATTACTTTTTCAATTATAGCATATTATTTTTCACCACCAGCGGGTGTAGTACAACTTATAGGTGACTGCTGAGACTTCACCACATCCCAGATTCAAGTTCTCACGAGGACTGTAATTACAATTTCTGGAAGTCCCAGAAACCAATAGAGCCTGGGGTGTGTGTGGGTTCAGAGTTTCCGAGCTCCAGTTCGAGCTGGTGGTACCCATGGGCTTACCTAACTGTACCATGGGGCGTGGGACAATGACTGCCACACACGAGTCCTCTTTTTCCTTTCTAAAAAAACAAAAAAAATTCTATTTTTCAATACACCCAACATGCTAAAATTCTATTTTTTTCCCCAGTTTATTTAAATATTCTTTTTTATTATTTTTTTTACTATTTCTCTCTCTCTCTTTTCCTTTTCGTCTCTCTCCCTCAACCTCTGGCATAAGAATAGATAAGAAGAAAAAAAAAAAAAAAAAAACAACCAGCAAGGTCTCTCTGGGTCTAAAACATCACCACCACCGTAGTAAAACCACTGTCACTCACATCCCAGCAAACCCATCACGCCACTAGCTAGCAACCACCACCACAACCACAATAGCCACCACCACAACAGTATATGGAAAGGAGATGCTCTTTCTCTCTTTCTCTCTCAACCTCTAGCACCAGTTTCAACACACAAAGCCACACACACACACAGACCCATGATACAACGATCCACCTATCTAAACCCATCACCACACACACAGAGCCACACACACACACACACACAAACACAGGTAATCACTCTTTTAAAACAAACTATTTCATTCTTGAAAAACCACGACAAAAAAGATTAAGAACCAAGATTTATAAGTTTCATTTTCTCTCTGTTCTTCCTCAACTTTCTAGGAAACCAAACAGTTCACAAACAACAACAAAACCCAGAACCTTCTCTTATTTTCTTTCATCTTCACACCAATAAAAAAACAGAACACAATCCAAGAGTTTCAAACCCAAAAAAAAAAAAAAAAAAAAAAGACGAATCAAATATGCAAAAGAAACCCACCACCGATGCTTCATCGGAATCACCATCGGAGCTCCAATTCAAACCCATCGGAGCCCTCACGCTGATCCAAACCCAACCCACCGACCCACCATCGTCAAAACCCACAATCTCCATCGTTGTCAAAACCCACACCTCCAAAGAAACCCACCACCGATGCCTCGTCGGAATCACTGTCGGAGCCATCAGAGCCCTCATGCTGAGCCATCGAAGCCAACCGATTCCACCATTGAGGAAGCCACAGGGTCTTTGGTTTGAAGAGAGTAAAGAGCAAAGGAGAACGGGAGAAGGAAGAGAGAGAAAGAAAGAGAAATAATGAGAGTGGAGAGAGAAATTCCCGGGTTAAAAAAGGGCAAGAGTATTAAAAAATTATTATTTTTTATACCATTCAACTACAGTACCATCTTACAAATAAGATGGTATTGTAGCACTATCTCAAAAAAATTTAGTTTTCCCCAAGTTTGGCCTTCCAGTTGCTGAGCATTTGTTGATCTTGTATGCCAAATGTATCTTACATTTGGCATATGGCAAGCCCACTGCTTATGCTTTAACCAATGCAACCCATAAGTTATTGACATATAAACATTTTGGCAGAGTAACAGCAGAGCCCAAGATAAGGGTGAAAGAAATTTTAGGAAGAAGCAATCATCTTATCCGCATTAAATGCCTTTCACCAAACAATTGTGCCGCATTTATAACTAAATGACACCCCCAAATAGTGCTCTAGTAGCTTGTCACTCACTCATCTCATATTCTCAACCTCAAAAGAAAGGGAAGTAGGGGACAGGACAAGTATCCTCCCTACCGCACATATCCACCCAAAAGGTGGATGGTAGAGATGAATCCAACCTCAATATAAATAGAAGTTGATCCCTCATGCACAAGGTATCTAGAAAAAATTGAATCTAAGGAAAAGTATTGTAAAAGTATTATATAAGTTTCATTGTAAGTTATGATATCAAAGAATTGTATTTCTCCTTAGATTGACCGAGGAAGTTCTATAATAAGAACAAAATATCTTCTTTTCTACCCTATTTTATCTATCCTTGTTATTAATTCATTTGATTTTTCCTTAAACATCTGCGAGTTAGCTTTTTACCCACCTCTACAAATTAGTTGTTTTACTTTAGGTCTCAATCCTTGGGTTTCTCAGTTTTTACCACATACAGTGGCATTTTTAATGTTTGGGTCCTTCACTCCTTTGGACCAAATTTCAATTTATGATAGCTATATTAAGAGGCCCCATTAGTCATTGAATAGTTCTATGGGTAAATTTCAAAATACATTCCTTAAATTTGAGATTTTTTGAATTTTATACTTTAAAATTTGAAAATTGAATTTTACATCTTCAAGTTTCCATCCGTGAGCAAAAAGCAGCCCCTCTATTAGTGGACTCGCCTAAGTGGCCATAAAGTGACATGCTTGCACCCAAGACACACTCCAAGTGTAATTTTTTGTTATGTCAGCCATCTCAATTCCCAAACAGCATCGTTTCACATCAAACTGTAATCCATTGCTGGCTCAAGAACGACGTCGTTAGCTGAAGAAAAATAAAAAGATTAAAAACCCACGCCGAACACCAAAAACTCAAAACCCATTCTCCAAATCACATACCCAAACCTGCTTCAGCTCAAACCCACAACCCACACGAACCTCTTTCAATCTCCTTTTCATCAAAACAAATAGGAGACTTCCAAGCACACACACAAAATAATCAAAGATAATTCCTTAGTTTAAAAAAGGAAAAAAAAAAAAAAAACCTTCAAATATGTGTTAAACAGTTTAAATTACCAGTCATATACTTTTCAAATTGAACAGAAAGCTTTGATATTTTTCCAACAATCTCACCAAACGCCTTGTACTATACACTTGCTGCACTGAATTCTCTGTCTGCAACTTCCTGAGAGAGCACCACAGGAGTCTCAGCCACATCACTCCTCTCTTCAGCTTCACTCTTCTCATCCCCTTCACTATTCTTGATCATCAATAGTACAAGCATGACATGCTAGGTGGGAAATCTTTTTTTCCATGTTCGGGTGAAAAAAATGATTATTTTTATTTGAAATTGATCAATTTCCTAATTCAAATTACATTTTACAAATCTAAAAGAGTATAGGTCACCAAATTATTTAAAATTTTAAATAACATGACAATTTGTACGATCCATAAAATAAAATATTAACTATATAGAATAGATAAAAGGTTAAAATGCAAAACTCACATTCAAAATTTTTTTTAAATTCATTTTAGTCTTCTAATTTTGCTTTCGTTCATTTCAGTTATCTAAGTTTTAGATTTATTCAATTAAAAATCTATTAACTTTTGTTAAAATCTTTTGAAAAAAAAAAATCTGGAAAATATTTTTCAATAATTAATTGAATTTTTTTAATTTAAAAAATTGGAAAATTAATCACAACATATAACAAAAATTAATGAAAAAAACCTTAATTAAATAAATTTGAAAGTTAGAGAACTAAAATAACGATAGCAAAATTAGAAAATTGAAATGAATTTTGGTGAAACATAAAAGGTGGATTTTACATTTTGGCCTAGATAAGATGAAAAAGATTTAAAATAAAGAGGTTGAAGATTCCCCACCTCTCGTCACCCACATATGGACAAGAAATTTAAGAAACTATACATCTTTTAATTAGCACCCAAAAAGAGTGATAAAATAAAAATTAAAAAATCACCCTCTTCCCCCCCCCCCCCCCCCTTTTTTTTTGCTTTTTTAATTTTTTAGGCATTTTCAACTTAAAGTAATTATAAATTTATATAGGCATTGAAAATTTTCACCCTCCCTCTTCCTTTTGTGTCATGAAGGGCCCTAAATGAGGTGAATGGCATCCCACATAAGTGAGTGTAACTTTTCTATAGCAATGCTCTTTGAACAATGAGCTAAACCCCTCCTTTACCCTAAAATTTGGGGAGTCAATCCCAACATTAGATCTCCAACAATCTAACTTGTGAGCAAATAATATTTGCAGTTAGGGTTGCAAACCAACCAAGCTGTTCATAAAAATCTCGGGCTTGGTTCTATAAAAAGCTTGTTCATTTTTGTCTGTTTATAAACAAGCCAAGTTTGAACTTAAGTTTTAGACTTGTTTGATAAACAAGTTGGGCCCAAATAATAAATAAATAAAATGTTTATAAACTAGCTCGTGAACATTAAGGCATATAAAACAAACTAAGTCAAGGCTTGCTTATAGGTTTGGTAATAACTTGATATGAGCTTGACAAATAAACTCGTATCTTATTAAAAATTTAATTAATTAGGAGTTGAGACCACTCATTCAAACAAAATAAGTTTTGATATGACTTGATAATGTATTTGTGTTGGATCTCAAGTTCAAAGGCTTGATATTGAGCTCGAGCTCAGCTTGAGTAATGAATCAAACTAACCCAAGCCGAGTTCAACCTTTTAGACTTATGATGAGCTCAAGCTTGATCATTGTTTGTAGGTTTGGTTCGAGTTTGAGCTGAGCTTGACAATGAGCTCAAATATTCACTACTCGACAAAACTAAACTTGTTTACACAGCCTTGTTTGCAGTTGCTGGAGCTACTGTAGTTCTTCATCCTATTATTTTATACTTTTTTTCACCAACTTCCACTCTCACCCTCACTGGTCACCACCTTCATAAAATCCTCAATTTAATAGATGGAAAAATAAAACATGCAATCAACGAAATTTATTTGAATAAAAAATCCTTAGTCAAACAGAGAATCCTCAATCCTCGACCCATATGCACTTCAAAATGCAGAGGACTTAAAGAAAATTCTCACTTTGAATGCATGGAAAAGAGGGGGAAAAAAGGCATATGCACATACATATCTATCAATTGCATTGAACTCCCAAGATATTACAAAATAAATGTTTAGGCTAGAGATCCATATTCCAATTTGCAGTGGATTATAGGACCAATACAGGATGAAGAAAACTATGTTACTCTAGTGTATGGGAATCAGCAACGAGCAGTAACAAAATATTTAGACAAGTGAAGATAAAAGAAGATCAGAAATACATCTAGATATTCAGAAATTACTTAAATTGTGAAGTCAGGAATTCGATCTCTACGAAGCAACAGCTACTTCAGTTTTCTTTTTCTCCTCCTTCAGTTTCTTCCAGTTCTCAGCACTATCAATTATTTCCCCAGTCTTTATAAGGTAACGGACTCGTGTACCATCTTCAAGGATTTTATGACCCACCCGGCTTGCTACATTCTGTTCTTTTGAGTAGAGCATCACATTTGAGCTGTGGATAGGGGCTTCAATCTGCAACACCAAATTTAAAACATCTGTTTGTGATGGACAACTAGCAAACAAGAACCGTATACCTCAATAAAAATTCAAAAAGATATTCATTTGTGCTATCAGTGTATTTCCTAACATGATGAGAAAATCAAAGTAATCAAGTACCCTTGAAATTCAAATACTTTGTTTCTTTCATTTACATGGTAGAATCTCATAGAGTATGAAAATAACTAAATAAAATTAAACTGACAATTTCATGTTCCCAATAAAGGAATAAAAATAACCTTAAGAATCTGGCCAGGTTCATCCTCTCCTCTGCTCTTCACATGTTTTGTCTTTAAGTTTATCTCATTCACTACCACGGAGCTGTTATGCTTATAGATCTTGGTAATTTCTCCAATTTTACCCTTATCACGCCCCGATATTACTTTCACTGTATCTCCCACCTTAACGTGCATTTTGTGTAGGATTGGAAGGCTGTTTGGCTTACATTCCTTCCGCTCCCATCGTTTAAGCTGCCAGACAATTAAAAAGAGACCCATAATTACATAAAATGACAACTCAATCCTGTAAACAAAAACAAATTATTTATAAGCAACAACAACAACAACCAAGTCATTATCCCAAAATTTTGTAGTCGACTATGAATCCTTAATCGACTTATCAAGGTCAGTCACATGTATTCTTTTTTTTCAATTTATTCTATCCAAAGCCACGCCCTTTGCTACCAATAATGAAGTGACCAAATTTTACACTGGCCATCAACCTACAGTAAACCTCCTCCTTTCTCCAATAAAGGGATTGACTGTGAAAAAAATATAAGGCACTACGCACTGACAAAGAAAGTATTTATTAGGAACACAATATTTATGGTATGCCGATACCATGTAAAATTAAAGCAAACTTTTATCTTGGTTTCACGAGAATAATAATTTTAATTTATGCATCTCCTTCCAATTCACCTTTAGGTTGCAATCAAATAACTTCCCCTAAATGACTGAGTCGCACATAATGGACATAGTAGAGTTCAAACAATTCTTTGTTCTACCCCCTTCGAAGATCAGCAATTTCATTTCTTTTCTTTTTCTCTTTTAGCTTTTTTTTTGGGGGGTGGAACACACATCATATTTTGTTTAAACAAAGGAAACAGTTTATCAACATGAAAATATAAGGATAGGACCTGTAATACTAACCCTCGCTACAATGAGACATGGCTTCTCTAACGGCTTGGCCTGCATGTAAAATCAACAGAAAAGATGTTATCAAGTAATCCCAATTTTGGTGGGTGCGGTCAAATTCTGACTCTAAGATGAATGACAAAAAAGAAAGAAAAATCCTATGCTAATAGGAGGTCAATTAAGATGTACTCTAAATTATGATAGCATAGCAAGGAATATAGGATCTAGAATCACCAGAATGCATCATCTTTTCTTTTATTTTTTTCTTGGGGGGGGGGGGGGGGGTGCTTGTTTGACCTTGAACGAGAAAGAAGAAAACTAAAGCATCTGTGTCATTTTTATAACGGATGAATTTTAGTTATAGGATTATTATACCCTAGCTTACGGGCAAGATTCAAGAAAAAGATGCCAAATAAGAAATTATTATGGAATTTTAGCTTATCAAATTGTCAGGTTGAATCAAAGTCTTGCAAAATTCTGACCATTACTCTCTTAATTTCCAGGAGGCATTTACACAAATGAGGATGAGATCTGAAAAATGATTAAAATCACTCAGCAATAAATAGATGACCTTTTTTTCCAGTAAGCTAAGTTGCAAGCCTAGAGGGGACAAGCCACAGTTATATATTGAAGAAAAACTTTTGTGGCAGGGTTAGAGTGTCCCTACTGAGCACAGACACAAAAATGTAGACACCACGATTTAGAAGGGAATTGTTTCTGCAAATTTGTGACTACACAACAAAACAGCCAAGGGCTAAGAGTTTTCAAATTCAATTTAGCATTATCTTCTATTCACTAAACAGATTAAAAAAATGGTGCAGCCACATCAATGAAGTTATATTTATATACTAAACTAGGGTAATGACTTCCACTTTATTTAGCCTGGGAAAATAGACTTGGAATCTACTACATATACTGATAATGGCACCTTGTCTATAAGGACCTAGCACCATTGCATACCCTCTTCTTTTTATTTTGTATTTGATGCTAAAGCATATTCAAACCCCAAACCCCTTCGATGCATGTACCACCTACGGCCAAGGCTCAAGCATATTGGTATTCTTAGGAAGCAAAGACAGCACACAAAGATAAATGACCAATGCTCCAACTAAGAAACACAATCCCTACTGACTAAAACTACTTCAAAATTTCCTAAATGGTTTATAGATTAGACTACAAGTTTTTTTCCTCCATGTAAGGCCTATCTTTTTGTTATTAGATATGAACTATGAAATATAGTTACTAAACCCACCTGCAAACTATCAACAAGGAGCCCAAATACAATGAGAGAAAACCAAAAGAAAAACTTCTTCCAATTGTAGAAGAAGCCTTTGGGTACTAACCTCTTTTTGATTCCAGATAAACCTGTTTGAATTTTTTCTAGGATTCAGTTATTGAGAGAAGTTAAAGCAATCATTTGAACATCTAAATTTTAATTCATGTACAAAATAAAGGGAATACTACATTAATTTGTGCAAAACCCATAGATATCTATAAATCCAAGTATAACACACACAAAGTGACCAACATGTGGGTTTTTTGACTCAAACACCAAACAATGAACAGTTGCTCCAATTTGTGCTAGACCCACCTCAATGCAACCAACAAAGAACACAATAGATTAGCAATGCGTGAATCTCCAAACTGTGACTTCAACTACCATGACATAATTAGTTAAAAGCCACAAAGTACCGCAAACTTGAGTAGTACAAAAATCTCCAACTTGTGAAAAACCCATTAAACTATTACCAGTAAAGAATCAAAACATGAGAGGAAAAGACATAATGGCAACTTCAATTAACAACATACAATGAGCTAAGAGAAACACAGTACAAAAAAAAAAACTGAGAAAAAGCTCCAAGTTGTGAAACACCCTTTATAATATGACCAACAAAAAACTATAATTTGAGAAGAAAATCATGGTGGAACTTCATATAGCAATGCACAACGAGTTTAAAAGCTACAAAGCACAATAAAATTGAGAAAACAAAAAAGGTTTGGAGGATTTGTAGGATAAGGTACCGTGACTGGGTAGAGAGTAGGAGGAGAGAGGCGTTGGCCCAAGAAGGAGTTGGAGGAGAGGGAAAGAGAGGTCATAGAGCTCTGAAGTGCAGCCATGGCTGCCATTTTTTGATGCTTCTTCTTTGTCTCTCTGTGACTTTGGCTGATGATGAGGACGTATGGATAATAACAGATAGCTTTTCCTTGCAACTGGAAGAAGTGGAACAAGATTGTATACAAAACGACGACGAATCTGGATATAGATTGGGTTTTGTGGGTCTCCAAATTGGGCTGCTGAGATAACCCAACTCTTGCTCCCTTTCAAAACCATTTTGGAAATAAAAAATTTATAAATGGATGAATGGAATTTTGAATTTTAGGCTTGGTATTTTTGAATTTTTTTTAATATAAAAAAAAATCTATTAGAATTGATATTTTGAAATTTGATTAAAAAATATATAATATTATCTTCTTTATTTATTATTTATTTTTGTTTCTTAAGAGAGTATATTTATGAATACTATAATTTGTCTCACTCACCCTTAAAAGTTACTATTACTTTTAAGTAAAGTTTGTAGTGTTCTTTTGTATTAGAATCTCATTCCTTCTCCTTTCATGTGTGTGCCTGTTTGTTTCTCACAGGAGTAAAAATGAATATTAATTACCATTTACATACTCACCTTAATAAAATAGAGCAATGACCTTATAGTTTTTTTTCTTTTTTTTTAAACAAAGAGATCTGAATTTAATCCACAGATTTTGCAAAAAGAAATACTATTATTTTCTATGACTTGTGTTAAAATAAAAATGAAGAAAAAGATTAGCCCTTTTCATTTTGGATTAGCAATGCATGTTTCTCTCATCAACAGTTAATAGTCAAGAGTAAGGAAAGGTTATTTTTACCTCTCACTTTTAGTATTCCATTTTTCTTTATTAACCAATTTAATTAATGATTTTTTTATAATCCTTTTGTATTATGAAAAATTCAGTCATCTAGTATTTTGGCCCCAAAATTAGAGAAAAAGATAAAATATAAAAGATAAAAATTATGAGTAGTTTCTTATCTTAGGTTCTCTAATATTTTTGAGTAAATTAGGTTCTCTAAATAATATCAATCATATGGTTGTATTAAACAATATAACACAAATAATATATCTTCTTTTTAGCATAATTAAATTCAGTTGTATCACTTTTGGTCAATTTAACCACGAGATTGAATTCTAAGATACAGTGCCTAAAAAATTGTAACTAAGGGCACATTTGATACACAATAATTATGATAAGTTAGAAATAAGAATAAGTGTTATAAAAGTTGTAATGGAATAAATATTCTGCATATGTGTGGTGATAACACAGCAATAGAATCCAAAATATGTATTTCACAATATGATATAACAAGATTTGATGATAAAAATTGAGTCATATTTCAATCAAATTTACTAAAGTGCTTACATAATTATTTTAATATTCTTTGTGGGTCTCGGGTTTTTATTAAAAAATAACTATAAAACCCAATCTATATTATTAGTTAGGCAACGTTTCAAACATATTTGGTTTCTAACAATTCGAGTTCTTTGCACTCGATTTTGCCCAGTGAATTTGCACTTGAAAATCAAGTGTCTTACACTCGATTTTCTTAGGGCAAAATCTTGAAATTTGTTTTAAACCTTGCCTAACTAACAATATAGTTTGGGTTTTATAGTTATTTTTTAATAAAATCCTGGGTCTCGCTTAACATTCAATAATGTATAACTTAAATAATTGTATAATTGATATTAATTTCCTTTATTCAAAACTAGTGTGTAACCCCTGTAAGAGGCAAAAATTTGTCAAGCCAATTACAAAATGCCACATCAAAAGTTTAGTGACAAATTCCAAATTAATATGTCATTAAATTAATTAAATCAAATGATGACATGTGTCATCCAAATTGACATCACATTGGTATATTAAAAATTGCCACGTGTCATTTGGCCCACAAGACAAAGATAAATTTCATATTCAAATTTTATGGATAATTATTTTTATTAAAATAAATAAGTAAAATAAAGATAAATTTTCTATTGAAAATTGATGGATAATTATCTTTATTAAAATAAATAAATTAAATAGAGATAATTATTTATCTTTGTTGATTATTATCTTTATAAAAATATGACATTTATCAAAATAGATAAATAGAGATAATTATCTTTAAGAAAAATTTGTGCCAATCAGAGTCTACTACATCTTTTCAAGTATATTAATTCAAAGTGGAGTTTATCCTCTGAAACCACTATAAATAGAGGACATTTGAAACCACTATAAATAGAGGACATCCCTATCATTTTCAAGACCAAATTTTCAAAAAGTCAAAGTTCTGGAGAAATTATGCATCTAAAGCACTGAAGAATTTCAACCTAAAATCAAAAAATCTTCAAAGAACTTGAAGAACAATCGAAGGACTTGAAGAACTTGCAGAACAACAAATCTGTAACAAGCTCAAAGCTAGAGATTTGTTGTGAAGATCGTTCAATCCATCTTCCAACCAATGCCAAGAGGATTTCCTATTTGAGTCAAGACCACAAAGAAGATAGAATCAGAAGAGTGTTCTTTTGTGAAAGAATCGAAATAGAGATTGTACTCACTACTTGATTAATACAAAAATAAATTTGTGACACCTTTTTCAATTTGTTTGATTTTCTGCAATTGAGAAATTTTGTGTTTACAACCCCATACATATGCACAGGTACAATTAAAAACAATCACAATTTTATAGTTCAAATTATACATTTTCTTAAGAAGATGTCCAAATTATACATGATATTAGCTTACACCTTTTTTTAAATAATACATTTCTAAAATATGTAATGGTTTCTCATATATTATATATTATATTGTATGTGTATATATATATAATTTTGAATTTAATTGAATTTAGACTCTTCAGTTTTTGCACTCAATAATTTACTCGCCACAAAAATTAAAAAAAAAAAAAAAACTAGATGGACACAAAATTGGACTCCAATTAAAATCCAATTAATTGGATTTGGACTCTTCGATTTTTACACTCAATAATTCACTTGGTATAAAAATTAAAAATTAGATGGAACACATGACGCAAAATTGAGAATCAAATTGAAATTTAATTGGGTTTTCCCTAAACTTTGGCTTTTAATATATATCTGTGTGTGTGTGTGTGTGTGTGTGTAGATTACTATCTAATCAACTCACCTAGTAAAGTCTCGTGTCGACAAATAAGAGATTGGAAGTTTAATTTCTACTTGCACCAAAAAACAATTGGTCTCTTAACCTAATTAATAAGAGTAATCATAGAACAAAAACTATAGGCGTGAAATACTATCATATTTATAAATTTTTTTAAAAAAAATGCTATCTTAATATCTCCCCTAAATTTTAAATTCTAATAAATAACAAATTCGCACGCTTGAAAAGCATGATTATATATTAAACAAGTTTGATTTAAAAAAAAAAAAAATACATGTTTCATTAAAAAAAAAAAAGGTAGTACATATATTAAATTTAAATTAATACATAAAGAAAATGAGTTTGCAATTTTTTTATTATTAAATTTAACACTATAATATAAAATGATTATGGTATTAAATTATTGCAATTAATATTTAGAAATGTTACTTTTTATTAACAAAACATGATCTTACAATATTATAGAGGAGCAATTTTTTTTTTGAGAGAGTTTCAATATTTAAAAAAAAAAAAAAAATTTCCTTATCTAAAGTCCTTATAATGTTTACACCTAAAAAAGAAGTCCTTATAATGAAAACACATCCAAATGAGTATTAGCTTATTACAAATTTATAGCCATCCAATTCTAAGTATGTTCTTTCGTACTAAATATGCCGTAAGGTTTGACCGAGAAAAGCAACAATCTACTCCATAATGAATGGACCCGTGGTGCCGTGGTGGCTACTGGTGAATGATGAGAATGAGTCATCTCTCCCACAACTGCCACAAGTCATTTATTTAAAGAGAAAACTAAAGATAAGGACACCCTATCTTAAAAAGGTATGTTGTTTTAAAGAGGTTATCAGTTATCACACTGAAACCTTAGGAGGGGGTAATACTAGAGACAATCATGATAATGATTGGGTTGACAGAAAGCCAATACCACTCCAAAATAAAATAGAGGTAAGGAGCTATTTTCCTTCATTTTCATTTCTTAAGTATGAATTTACAAACATAAAGATGTGTCGTGTCATATTAGCGAACGTAGAGAAAGATGAGAGAGAGGGCGTGGGGGGGCAAAAGCTAGGAAGCACAGACACACATGGGTACCTATAAGACAGTGACACAAGCAATTTTTGAAAACTTATAACATGACACAGCAAGGTACAACACTGGTAAGACACCAGAATGGCACCCCAAATGAAGTGTCTATGCTTCCTAAGGAAAAAGACAACTATCAACCATGTTGCACAAAATTCATGAGACACTGATCTGAATCCTAAGTCACTCGAGAGTAAATCAGAACTACAACAGATCTGCTAGCCTTTGAACTCCTTCTAGACTGGATATACAGCAAAAAGCAAAACCAAGAAACCAAGGAACAAAACAAATTAACAAATGGAAAAACCATCATCTATAGTTCATAGGTGTCAACTGTGCTATCCATAGATTCCTCTCTTCGGTGTTCAGATATTGGAGACCTGGTTTCTAGTTGGTCAACATCAACGGAGACTTCATCTGTTGTGGCAGATAAGGAATTTTTGTGATGTTTCCTATTGTGTCTCAACTTAACAATCCTCGACAGCACTTGCACAACATCCCTCATGGAAGGTCGTTTTCTTGGGGCTCGGCTGATGCATTTGTATGCAAGAGTTGCCACTTCGTTGAGTTCTTGCACATCAAATTTCCCTTCCAGGCGGGAGTCCACAATTTCCTCCCATCCAACTTTTGCCTCAATATTCATTGCTGCCTATTCATCAAACAAGAAAATGCATTAAAATAGCAAGCATGCGTGACTGTGACCAGGTCAGCACTTCTGCAACACAAGCCAACAATGATCCTTTTTCTTTGAGTAACTAAAATTTTCCCTTTGGGATTGGATAAAACAATTGTGACCTTTGGCCTTAACTGCAAAGCTTGTCTTCATCCATTAACATTCGGTGCATTTTCACTTATTCTAGTATTTTATTATATGACAAAAACAATAGAGGAATCATAAATATCATTCAAAACTTCAAGGTAATGACCCTTGCACTTCCAGTATCACACTTTTTTTTCTAAGTAAAATAACTATATTAAACATTGGAGGAAGCTCAAATACGGATTGTATTAAAACTACTCAAAAAGAATTACAATCTACTTCCAGTACTACATTCCTATATTGCTTTATTTGCATTAATACCCACACACACACACACACACACGTAGAGAGAGAGAGAGAGAGAGCTTACGAGCTCAACATATTCCATGAGACCCTGTTGAGGATTTCTGCCAGCAATAAGTTCAAAGAGCAACACTCCAAAACTGTAAACATCACTTTTCTTAGTGAAAGCCTTTGTGGATATATACTCGGGATCAAGATACCCAAAAGTACCCCGTATATTAACTGCGTGTTTGTCCACCATCTCTTCTCTTGAAAGCCCAAAATCAGCAACCTGCTTGATCCAGCACAACAAGCTACAACAATATAAGAGGCGGCCTAACCAATTATTAGTAATAAACTTGTATCTTCGGAAAAGTTTTATTTCAAACGATCCAAAACTCAGGAATGTCTATCAAGGGCTTAAATATAAAGGTCCTCTTCAAATAGCAAAATAATTATACTCTTTTGAGGTAAAGATAATCAACAATCATGAAAAGAGACATACCCTGGCTCTCATGGACTGATCCAACAGAATATTGGAAGATTTAATATCACGGTGTATTACAGGAGGAACTGCCTGAAGTGATAATATAGGTAATAACAAATAAGCACCTTAAATAAATCATATACATGTACAGGTGTTCACACAAAAAGACAGATATCCATCATTTAGTAGACATAAGATGTATAATTACCCCATCATGAAGATACTCCAAACCCCTTGCAATATCTAAAGATATATGAACTCTTAAATCCCAGTTCAATGCTTCATGTTTTTCACCTGCATTAAGAAGAAAATTATGATGTTTATTACTTAATATATGAATAAAAAAATAAAATGCACAGAGTTGTTCTAGCACAAGGTTAGTTCAATGCACCAATACATTATGAAAGAATGAATCAAGTAGCTGGAAGGGAAAAAAAAAAGGTCAAGGAAGACCAAAAAATTCAGTCATGCCAGAGACATACAAATCATGCATTTGTAGAAACTCAATATAGTTGAGTTATATCATTAAGATGATAGGCTGCTTACTGTACAAATGAGAAGCCAAGCTGCCTTTATTCATATAGACGTATAAAAGCATATGCTGGCCTTTTTCTGCACAATATCCAACCAAATTCACAAGATTCCGGTGATGCAACCTTCCCAATAACATAACCTGAGAATGATTAGAAGGGGGGTTAAAACTGATGAAACTGTCTTAAGAACAGAAAAATATTACATAAAGAAATCAGTTACATGTCAATGAATGGCAACTAAGACACATTCAAACTGGTGGTTATTTACACAAAGGCAAAAGGAGTAGTTTTTTCTTGAAGGATGGAATAAAGCTCTCATACATGTTTATAAGCAGCTAATTTCTGGGAGGATTTTGTTTATTAGTTTTCCCACCAAATTTATTTTGTAGACAAATATATGCTGTTGGGTACATGAAATATAAAAAAATATCATCCATTAATCATCACTACCTCTGTCTGGAACTCTTTCTCCCCTTGTTTAGAATCAGTTGCAAGCACTTTAACAGCAACTGTCTCACCACTTGACATCTGAGCTCTGTAAACAGGACCAAATGCACCTTGTCCTATTAAAGTTGTGAAATTACGGGTTGCTTTCTGCAGATCCCTGCATGAAAATCATTAAGCCAAAATTAATTAAAAAGGGGGTAAAAGGAAAGCTCAAAGAAACCTAGGTGTGGAGAACAGCTACTACTTGTATTAATAGCCACCAAAACACAAAAAGAGCACATCTCAAAATGACAAATCTAATAATCGTTGGAATGGTGTAACATGGGTTATACTCATGAAAAATTCCAACCAATTCTCTCGATTGTTGACAGATTATCATCATTTTTTTTTTTTTTAAGATTCTAATACTGGAAAGACATGATAGGTCTCCACTGAGCATAGTCAACATTTTCACAAATTGTATAAAGTTGCACCTTTTCAAGGGCACAAAAAAAAAGAAAAAAGAAAAAAAGAAGAAGATAATATGAGGCCAAAATGCCACTTCTATATATACAATTGATCATTGTTAAAAATCTTAAGACATATATAGATATGATAATGATAAGAAATTATTTCATCCAAAACCATGGTGTATAGGTGCAGAAAGTGCAAAGGAAAGCATACTTATAAGGATACTCAAGTATTCCAGATGCTGAGACCACATTGCTCCTCCTGAATCCCTCAAGCCATAAGGACCTGCCATTACGTCCAGACTTCACAGGAGATTCCGGACCAATGGTTGAGTCAGATAATATAGTACAAGAATCAGCACCATTTGTACGGATAGGGATAGCTGCTGCTCTCCTCGAACTGCTATTCCCTATCTGCGAGCGCTTCCTATGGTACCTAATACAAAACAGTGCAAAAATAGCCAAAACCACTCCAATCACCACGCCTATGGAAATCCCAATAATCAACCCCGATGACTCCCCTTTCATCTCCTCTTCTGTTCTTCAATACACCCTATTCAATTGTCCAATCCTTCGACCAACCTGCATATTGGCCCAACAATGTTTCAACAAAACTAAGTCGAAAAAGAAAACTGAACCACTAGAAATCCTATCCTACTACTCAATCCATGAAGCTAAAAACTAAGAAGTCAACTTATAGATCAACTGTTCAATATTCATAGCCACCCAAGAAGTCAAATAGAGATTTCAACAACAAACTCACAGAAATATGCCAAAAGAACATTCTATTAAAACAACCCAGAAAAAGTCTTAATGCACAATTCACACAAGCACACAATGTCAACAACGTAGAAGACCCAATTGAGATTTCAGATTAGATTATAATACAACTATCTTTCCAATTAGTTTCAATTTGACTTTGTTACCATATAAACTTTTAAATAAAAAAAAAAGGGTATTAATCAATTAGCAATATTAGACTTGTACGACATAAACTACCTCATTTCTGCTCTGAATTTATTAAATTTGATTAGAACGAGAAACCCCATCTGGCACCAATAGATATTTCACTAAACTATCTATCTGATGCTCAATCTTTCTAAGTAAAAATTTAAATATAGAGCAGAGGATCAAGATCACTACATAGAAAAATGGTTAAACAATTAAATATACAATTACTTCGTAAAAATAGACAAGCATTTGATCAAGCTCATGAAAACTTTCTTTTTTTTCCTTTCTTTTCTTCAAGTCAGCTTCTTTTTTTTTTTTTTTTCCTCAGCAACCAAACAGAACTCAACAAAAACCAAACAATCAATGAATCAAGAAAAAAAAAAGTTTTTTGAATCGACCCCAGAAACCAAAAGCAAAGAGAAATTGCAAAAAAAACAAAAAGGAAATAAAACATGTTTGGAAAAACAGACAGTGTAAAACAGTAAGTGCATTGACAGAAGGTACAGTGATTATTTCCACGTTACCTGTTGAATCGACATCGGTTGAGGCAGTTACTACATGTTTTCTGAAAGTGATTTTTCAGTGACTTTTGAAAGAAAGGAATATATGTTTGTTTGATGAGAGAAGAGAAGAAAAGAGAGAACCAGATACGAACTTCTTTATTTATTTATTTATTTTTGTATGTTTGGAAGCAAGAACAAAATGGAAACACTACTGCTAATGCTAAGTACTTCGAGAAAAACAGAAAAAAAAAAGCAAGTTGTTGTGAGAAATTGATTTTAATAAAGGAAAAGTATTTCCTAGAAATGAATGAAAAAGCAGAGTGTGAAGTGGGTTTTTATTTCCCTGCGTTTTAAAATTCCGTGAGTCGCCGTTGGCTGTAATAAAAAAAAAACGCGCCTCGAGGTGGGTTTCTTTTGGTGTTCCCAAAATGACCTCGGTTTATGTAATATGACCAGAATGCCCCGATGAAATGGTGGGATTTTGGGGATTTTTCAATTTATTTTGTGTCTACTAGTCTACTTTTACTATAAATTATAGAACAATATATATATATATATATATATATAGAGGAAATGATTTAGTAATTATTTTTTAAATAAATTTGTGAGAAAAAAAAGAAGTAATTGATTTTTTTGACTCATTTTTATAATTTTCATGAAAGTGGTGTTAATTTTTTTTTTTAAATGTCATGTTAACAGATTTCTTTAAGACAATCGTTAATAAACCATATTAGAAAAATTTTAACACCATTTTTATGAGAAATATAAAAAAAATTAGAAAAATTAATTGCTTTATCATTTTTTCAGTTAGTTTAACTGTTAAAATATCTTATAGTTGAATAAGAGATTTGAGTTCAATTTTCGCCTATATTAAAAACGAATTTGTGTCTCGTTTTGAAAATAAAGAGAACAATTATCAAAATAGGTTGAAATTGGTAAAGTCTCTATAAAAAAAACTATGGGTTTTTTATATTAGAGGTTTAGTAGATTCTAATTCGCTTAATTGGTAAAGTCTCTGATGGTTGTATAAGAGATCTGGGATTCAATCTCCGCCTACACCAAAAACTGATTGGTGTTTTGGTCTGATGATAAAGATATATCATTAGAAATGGACGCCATAAATTAAAACTCTCTCTTAAAAAAAAAGGTTGAAACTCTATAAATAATAAAATAAAATAAAAACAATGCTCATAGGGCATTTTAGCATTTTTCTTTTAAAAATAGTCTATTAACAAATATTCTAATAGCACTCGTTAACTGAACTCATTAATAATTTCATACTCATTTTTAAATATGAATAGTAAAAAATAGTAATAATTGATATAAAAGTGATTAACAATCCATTACAATATCCATATAGAATTATTATAAAAATTGGTATAGAATTAATTATGGTCCTAAAATAACGAGTGCGAAATTTTTGCTTTTTGGATTGGGACAGGGTGCACTTTTAGTTTTTTTTTTTTATAGGGTGGGTGCACTTTTAGTTGGGTAACTATGAAAGTGGTTGGGTTATTCATTGATGCACTGTACACTTTGCACTACGTGGATCAGACAGAAACTACGAAAAAGTATATGGTGATTGGATGAGGTACCATCAAGTTATTAGTATTTACCAACTTTTTCCTAAGTATACGGAAATAGTCCAATAGCCCATGGGGAAACAATTATTTGTGTACTTTCATTATGTTAGGCCTTTTAGGGTTTTTCATTTTTCTTCCTAAAATTAATTAAGTTGAAATTTGAGGCCTCAATATATTCCTCAACAAGTGATTAAACAAAATTGAGACCACAAAAATGAGAAACATACCACTAAAGAGAAAATAGACTACATCTTTCTAATTTTCTTTTTGAAAATGACTTGTCATAGGTCCATTAGAAATATGTTTTACTTATAGTCCTTTTAGATTGAGGGAGAGGGAGGGAAGTAGAGTAGAATTAGCTCAAAATTAGTCTATCTTCACTCCTCCCACTTACCCTCCCTTCCCCCTCAATTCAAATAGGCCCTTAATTTCCTTTATAATACTGGGCTTTGATGGTTTTTGTCATATACTTTTAGGGATTAGGACTATTGAAGAATCATCACCATATACCCTTAATGCGATAATCACTCCACAAGTATAAGTGTTTGTGTGGTGTAGGGGGTAAGAACTGAGGTTCAAATCTCCAAGAAGGAATTTCACACATATATACACTTAAATTAGGCCAGAATAGAATTTCTATCTTGTATAATATAAAAAATGACTATAATTACACTTTATAATTATTTCATTTCTTGTAATTACACTTTATAAAATTTAATTACTTTATTTATTTATTCTATTTATAATTAACTAAAAATAGAATTTCAATAATATTTAATCTCACAAAGTAACTTGTCCTAAGTCCCATTGGGATTCTGTTGTACTTAATTTCCTCCGTAATATTGGGTTTTGACAGTATTTTTCGTACACTTTTGGGACCTAGGACTATTGAAGAATCTTTTTCAGCATGCTATGTTTGCAAATAAAATGACTATAGTTTATTAATGTCTATTTCTTCTTATATTTATTTCCTTTCTTGTAATTACTCTTTACAAAATTTAATTATTTTATTTCTTTATCAAATTTATTTATTCTATATATAATAAATTAAAAATAGAATTTCAATAATATTTAATCTCACAAAGTAATATGAAACTATGATAAATTAGGTAACAGCCAACCAATTATGTAGAACAAAAAAGGGTATATTGTCTGCATGTGCCGTACAATCCTAAGTGACTATCATTAGGTATTTGCAAGGAACCTTCCAAGGCATGAAAACTAGGTCTAAAATACAAGAAAAGTTGAGATGATCATGAAGAGGTCGCATTCTAGCTCATAAGTCATAACATTAAAAGGTGATTCCCAAAACTAAACCTTATTCTACGAATAATTACAAGTCATTGAGATGATGACTTCTTCAAGGTGAACAATATTGACACCCTTTTTTGGGAGTTACCCTCACTCTTACTGCTGTAACATTCTTTGATGTTAATTAGGATCGTAGTTTCTTAAGCTGCATAGAATATTTTGACCTATGAGAGCTTAATTAGTAGGAATAGCAATTATTTGGACAATCATGTATCTTGTACATGCTCATGAATGTATGGAATTGGAGTAAGCTTATATTATATTATGCTGTGCTCAACACAATAGCGACAGAAGAAATTGTTCATATTACAAATGCATTGGTTGTTGATGTTGGCGGTTAATAGGTACGAAAAAAATTTGAGAGTGGTAGTGAGCAATTGTCAAAATGGTAAACACACCTAATCTACCTTTTCTTCTTATTTTTTTCGTAAGAAACGCACCTAATCTGATAGATTGAAAGAAAAAAAGGTGATAAACAGTAACATAACAGCAAAGTTTAGGTGATGGCAAGTGAACCCCACATCTTAAATTGATTTAAATGACTAGAATCCTGTCTTTACAATCAAGATTGACATCTTGAAAAATCAATGATGATAAATTATTTTCTTAAACTATAAATGGCCCATCACTCTGCAATACCCACCTGATCGATGTATATATCTATACCAAAAGATACATCAAAATTCCAAGCTGTCTCGCCTAATAACGTGACCTATTATATATTTTTAATCTTTTTGGGTCAAATAAAAATAGGAAGTATATATAAAAAACTTAGAGAATCTAGCACAATACATGTTCAGCCAGATGTAAGATTGTATACCATTGGTGTATTCAAAAATTTCTTTTTTGGTTTAATTAATTAGTCATTCTTGGAGTCCCAACTGGGCTATGGAAGGTACAGTGTCGCATTCTTTTTTTTTTGAGAAACCACCCCAGTGTCGCATTCTAATTTCTAATTAGACATGAGTATATTTATGAATATATAAGATTGTTTAGCACTTTGGCTAAGCTTTGCTCATTAGGGAATGCGACATTGCTGAACTTAGGAGGTCATTGACCATTTCATCGAAATGAAATACAAGGATATAATTCAATATACAATGGCCCAAGTGGTACGTTAAGCATGAGAGGCAGAACTGCGAGTCAAAAAGAATAAAGATTGATTATGAAACACCCACCTAATCTAAATCTAACACAGTGGCATGACATGGTGGACGTCATGACGTATTGACTAATTCACACAATATATAAAAAATAATAAATAAATGAATCTCTCTCTATATGGAGTATATCCTTATGCCAAAAAAGGAGGCTAATTAAAGCATTCATATATATTATATGATCCTAAAAAAAAAGACAAAAAGAAAAAGCCAAGCCCAATATGGGGTTTGATTTTGTAATCTTGTCTTGAAAAATGACTGAATATTTTGACGGAGATACCAAAGAATGGCTCAAGAAAAGCACAACCAAAATGCACAAAGTTAAGAAATGCTATCGCTTTTGATTAAAAAAAAAAGTGCACAAAGTTTTTTTTTTTTTTTTTTAGTAAATCGTAATACTTATAAAAATACATACGAAAATAATAATAGTATTTTAAACTGGATTTATAATACATTATATAACCAAAATACAACTACAAAAAGGTCTAACCTTTATAGTTGTAGGCGGAGGTTATAAACAGCGGATATACTAGACACACACAACTAATGTGGGACAAACATCTCTATTCTTTTTTTTGAACAAACAGTAATACTTATTAAAACACACAAAAATAATAATGGTGTTTTAAACTGAATTTATAATACATTATATAATCAGAGTACAACTACAAAAGTGCACCAAGTTAAGATCCTACCAAATAAAAAAGAAAAATAAAATACTTTAAAGTTAACAATTTGGTTACTGTAAATACAAAACCAAACGACATAAGGTACAAAGTTAGAAGTCTGGATAAAAGTAATTGGAGTAATTCAATGTTTGGTGATAATTGTCTTTGAAATGAGCAAAATATTGGGATCTCCCTTAACTTTACCAACTCAATGCACAATAAAGTAAGGGAGTGTACTATTAATTATTGCTAAAACGGTCAAATGAGCCCAAACAATGAAACAAAAGCATTAAAAAGAGGCTTTAGGTGCGTTGAGAACGGTAACGTTTGTCCCCAGCCTCCAACTGGAAAGTTTCTCCCAAAAGAAAAATTTTCTAGACTCAGATACATATGCTTGATTTTCCAGGCATGGATGAGCTTTCTTTCTGCATCTGTACCTCAAAATTCTAAACTTCTCAGCTATTTTTGACCATAAGATAGCAATTCTCCAATTTTCAGTTTGCCTCCAACCCACTACTGCTACATGCATAATTTGTATTAATAGTATTATTGAAAGGGTCTAATTAATGGGTATTTTTATGATATTTATTAATAGACCATTTCAAGAAAACAAAAATACTCTCTTCAATAAGAATATCTCACTTCTTGTCATGCTTGGACTATATCCATAACTGAAGTTGGCTGTGATGATTATGCGAAATCCTAATCAGAATTAAGGTATACTAGCTAGGTGGGAATATGAACAAGAACAAGGGCACTTCTCAAAAATTTAGGTTAATTTTTGTAATATTGACAAAACCAATGTGGTTAGATGTTAGTACAATTTATATGTACAATTTTTAAATGAGTGAGTTACTGAGTCTAGTATCAAAGAGAGTCAATGGAGAATATTTGAGCCATTTATTTCTATTTCATGAGATCTTTTAATCGTGTTACTTCTTTGTATTTACCATATTTGATTTGATGTGATTTTATTGAGAAGATATGTATACAAATCTAATTGGTCTTGAATGGGAGAAGTCGAATTGAATTTGAATTAGAGTTCATTGGCAATTGAAAATTTCTATGACCACACTTGAGAAGGTTTTTTCAACTTTGAGTATAGGAGGGCTCCACTTGAGTATGTATCATTATCATTTTTTTTTTCTTCATGAATGCTTTACTGCAGCAAACTAGCAAAAACAGAATTTCCGCTTCCTGTTCTTTTTTGTTAATTAGGGGAAATAAACTGGAAATAATAAGGGTTTACAATGCGAGTAAAGTGAACATCAAACATATCTGACAAACAAATTAAGGGGGTCCTAAATCAATCGGGACCCGTATAAACAAAATCTTCACTGTGTATATCCTTCCCAAGCCAATAAGGTATTTGCACACTTATTGCCATTCTTGAAATTGTGATCAACAGTGCTTTGATGAAACATGAACAGGAGCTTCCATCAATCAAAGACAATGGCAGCAAGCAATTCACTTGTAAAAGGTAGGAGATTGTTCTCAATGAGGTTGACAATAGTTCAAGTGCATGTGGACCTTACAAATGCCATAGTTGAGAGCTAACTTGCTGTTCAATGCGACATTAATAATAGACTACAATAGTTCATGACCCTTCCAATTTCATATTTTTTTTCTCAGTATTGTATATTTCAAAAAAGGCATGGAGTGGATCACCAATAAGAAACCACTCCCCAACAGTAGATCATGCATTAGGTTCCATTTTTGCCCAATTGATTGTGGTCACGTTGAGCTTGGAGGCAAAGATACAATTAATAGTCGCATGAGGTTGAAGCAAGCAAGCCTGCCCTCTTTACCCGGGGACCATGAGGCATGTGGTATACACATGTAGGAGCATGTGCATTTGTTCTCTCCACATTCATTCCATCTTGTGGGATGACTGGATGGGTCCAAGCCTAGTGAGCTCGAGGCCCCATTTCTTGGAAAGAAAGAAGAGTTAGTCACTTGCATACATGTGATTTTAGCTTAGGGGAAAAAAATGTGCTAGTAATTTGGCCGAATTTGACCCGACCCATAACCATGACTCGTGGATCATTTATATGAATTATTTAATAAGTGATTCTGTAAAAGTAAATTGATTTTGATATCAATAGTCAAGATCAGCAGTAGAATGATTTAAGATGAGCGATTGAGTGTTTTTAGGACCACTTATCCTGATAGTGAGTTTATTTCTATTTGTATTTAAATATTCTTATGAAATTGTGAGGACATATATAAATTCACTTAGAGCATCACCATCAGGTGTGCCAAATGCCAAATATTTGGCATTTGGCACATCAAACACCAAAAATTGTCTCTCATGAGGTATGCCAAATGCCAAAACATTTGGCACATATGAACAGTTCCATTCTAAAAATGGAACGGTACGGACAGAATGCTATATGTGAATATTAATTTTTTAATAATTTTCTCTCTCCTCTCTGGCATTTTCTCTCCTTTTTTCTCTCTCTCTCTCTCGTCCGCCCCTCACTTTTCTCTCAGCCCTTCTCTCTCCTCTCTCTCTCTATCTCAGAGTCTCCTAGGCGCGCCCCAAGCTCTGGACTCCGCCGCCGTGCCTCGTCCCCTCCGTCGTCGAGCGCCTTGGTGACGCCAAACAGGCCGTCGGCGACACCGCCCAGCGGTTCTTCCTCACGCTCAAGCAGCTCTGTTTGGCTTGGGATGGGTTTGATGGGTCTCCCAAGCTCTGGACTCCGTTGCCGTGCTCTCCGGCGACCACTTCAAGCTCACTTCAACACCGGCCTCGTCCCCTCTGTCGTCGAGCGCCTCGGTGACGCCAAACAGCCCGTCCGCGACACTGCCCAGCAGTTCCTCCTCACGCTCAAGCAACTCTGTTTGATTTGGGTTTGATGGGTTTGATGGGTCTCCCACCTCCGACGCGTCACTTCCACGCCGATCTCCCTCTAGCCACGGTTTTTCTATGTTTTTTTTTTTTTTTTTTGCTGTGGTTTGATGAGTGGGTTCGGATGGGCAGTGGTGGTGTTATGCTGATTTTGGTGGTTTGGTTGATTGGTTGATTTTGGTGGTTTGGTTGATTGGTTGATTTTGGGTTTTGGGTTTTGGTTATGGTTGTCGGTGGTGTGGATTGTGGTGGTTGTAGGGGTGGGCTATTATGGGTAGTGATGGTGGTGATGTGCTTTGGGCGGCGGTGATGGTGGTGTTGTGCTTTGGGCGGCGGCGGTGGTGGTGGGCTGTGTAATATAGATTACTGTTTGAAGTTTTTTTTTAATGATATTTTAATGTGTTGTATATATTATTTTAATGTTTAGAATAAAAAAATAGAATACCTGATAAATGACATGTTGTAAAATGATGTGCTAAAATGATAAAGTAGGTGTTTGGTGTGGCAAAATGGCATTTTTTATGAAAGAGCTGATGGGAATGCTCTTACAATGTCTGAGCCATCTCTCTCTAGGGACACCCTAGAGTTTGGTGCGTGGAATCTAAGAAGAGATTCTTGTAGCCTCTTCAAGGACAAAAAGGTACTCCAAGAATTGTAGAGATTGTGAGGAGGAATTTGTAAAGCAAGGGAAAAAAAAAAAAGATCCGAAAAGTGGATGATTCGTTCTACAAAAGTATATAAATATATGCCCATCTAATAGATACTGCACAAGTTAATCTTATGATGTTATACTTTTGTAATACAAATGATTTTTAAATTGTAATTACTTTAAATGAATGAATGACTAAAAATTAAATAGATGTGAAAAAACAGAGAAAGAAGTATAACTCCAAAAGTGAAACAAATGTCAGGGAATTGTTCCTTTCATTAGTTTGAAACATAATAATTTGGCAAAAACTTTTTAGTTTTTAGTTTTATGACTTTTGTCTTTTTTTTTTTAATAACAAAATTAACATTTTTGACAATTAGCTAGTTTTTAACTTTTTGTCACATATTTAGCATAAAAGTTACCAAAAATTATATCTTTTGTATCACACTATACAATTAATCTAAGTATTTTAACATCATAGATTTATAAAACTAAGGTCATCTATGAAAGTTCATTGTGATACCTTATATTTGACTAAAATTAAGAAATTTATAATGGAAAATGTTAAAATTATTACTAACTTTATTAACAGGGCTGGCTTGTGGCCCAATACGCTTCATCCAGCCAGGTGTCATGGACTAATCTGAGTCTAGACTAGAAATTAATATCCTTCAAAAAAAAGAAAAAGATTTGTTTGAAGGTCTAGCAAGTGGCATGGATCTGTGACTGGCCCAAATCAATTTATTGGGGCCTAAAATACCTCCCTGGCCTTTCATTTTAGTATTGACAAGAGTGGGCTAGTCCGGATTTCTATGGCGTAATAACTCAAGCTGGCCCAAAATAGACAACATAAAATTAAAACCCCTCTGCAAATGCATTCAATGGAGATGCTATTATGTAGCATGAGAAAATTCACTTGTGCCAAAAAAAGAAGACAATTTTTGTTTATGAAACCCGCCCTATTTTTGTTTATGAGCCGTACATTAAGGACAACTTTGAAATAAACACTCATAGAAAAGTGATTTTGTAACTAGATATGTGATTCTGTAATTGTTTTCTTTTAAATAAAATTCCTCTTTGCTCCCAAAAAAAAAAAAAAATCACTTGCTCCAAAAAGGTCTTCACCTTGATTTTTGAAAAGAAAATACTAACTTACTGACTTTTTTTTTATTGAATATGATTTGAAAATTAGGTAGAGTAACGAAAAAAAATAATAAATAAAATTTGGTAGAGAAGTTTCCACCCAAAGTCTATGGCACTGGTAGCATTATTATTACTATCTAACTAAGAATATTAGTGGGCCATGCCGACGATAATTCTTGACAATTGGATCCAATGGTTCATATAGTACAAAAATTTCATTAGAATAAAAAGACCATTAACCATTGAATTATAAGTCGAGTTGTTGACCAGTTGAACTAGTATCAATTCTTTTCGTTTTTAGTTTACCCAAAAAATGAAAAGGAAAAGAAAAAGAAAAATCTCTAAGTTTTAAGATTCTAATAGTTATAAAGACTGATCAAAAGGATGATTGAATAGAAGTATATAACTAACATGGATGTCAAAATCAAATTCAAAAGAAGTATGACAAAGATTAATTTTTTGAATTTTTTGACTTCTATACATGCACGTCTTTGAAAACCCCATTAATTGATGAGTAATTCATAATTCGATTTTATTTATTTATTTATTTTTTTTATGGGAACATAATTGGTTTATTTAGGATATTCTTGCATGCTTGGAAACTGCAACAGTGTGTCCAAAATGGAGTATTAATTTTAAGGCCAAAATACAAAACATACAAATTTTATCACTTTTCACTTCAGTTCTCTAAGTTTGCATTCTATTATTTCATTCGTCTAAATTTCAATTTTTTCTCAATTCAACTTTCGAAATTTGCATTCTAAGTTTTGCATTAATTAATGGGTAATTCATAATTGGTTTTATTAATTTATTAATTATTTTTTGATGGGAACATAATTGGTTTGTTTATGATATTCTCGCATGCTTGGAAACTGCGACAGTGTGTCCAAAATGGAGTGTATTTATTTTTAATATAAGTTACAATTAATATATCATATGCGCATGTGGTTGAAGTTTGAACATCCAACCAGCTTACAAAACAAGTATATGACCAATTCAAAGATATATATCAACATCTCACATAAATATAAATACATATAAGGCCTAGTCAAAGGCATGACATTTTCTCAGATTCAAAGGTCTCTGTTTGACATTGTTGATGTGTTATAGATATCATCTTTAGTCAGCTTTGGTTGTACATTTCGTGAAGGGGACCCATTGCAATTTACAAATATACAGCACTGCCTGATATAGAATCTGGGTCACACATCTATATCAATGTGACGATATGGGTCTTACATTGTGAATTGTTTTTAAGTGGGATACAGACAAATCTTTTTATGCATTTTAATCACGTGTGTACCTTCTTAAATGTTAGAAATGAGAACACAATCTCTGTTTGCTTACCTCACCGACCACTTATAGCTTTTTCGCATGTGGTATTTGAGAAATTAATTATTTCACTACTCCACGATTAATATGCATTAATAAGAAACTCTTAAGTCCTAAGCAAGGATTACTTGTAGTTTGAGAATTGAGAAAATATATATATATGCTTGTTTGTTCTTGACCATATCTACATTTTGCACACCATTATAGTTAATTGTTTTATTGAGAACACGTGAAGGTGAGTCCTATATACAAAGACCAAAGAAAAAAGAATGATCCAAGAACGATTAAGTTGACCAAATTTGGAATAGGCGTTGATCGATGCACTACAAATTAAAATTTAATATTGGTATTGTTCAAGAAGGTCTTGTAATTGTTGGTTGTTTGGTACTTGTAGGAAAAGTCATTTGGTTTGACTTGTAGACTAGTTAGTGATAGATATCAAAAAGGAAGCACAAGGCATTCCATTGGATGAACAGGGAGGTCACAAGGTTCGAAATATTAGAGTTGGAAGAGTTCGAAATATATAATAGAATTTCAAACCTATAGTTTTAGCAAGAGTTTCGAAATATATAATATTTTAAAATTTTAGATTTATAAAACATGAATAATTAATTGTTGAGCTTTAAAAGCTCAAATTTGCAACTTTAACCTTAAAATATTTTAAAGCCCTAAAAGTGCCTTAGGGGCCGGACACGCCTATTAATATTAATTTTGTCTAGAATCATCATCCAATATATATTAGGTATATTTTTTAATCTTATAAATGTAACATAACAACATTCTTCTTTGTCATAGGCATAGCTATACACTCGTACTTTTTTGTATGGAAAATCATGATTGCGTTACGTAACGTAACAGTAAATGCAGATACATGTTCACAAGAAGTAGCACTATTATGATACTTCTGGAACTTAATTAAGTTGATTTTTTAAATGATAATATTCTGGTACTTAAGCATAAGGAGGTAAAAATTAGGACATAATGACATTGAAAACTTATAGTAATTTGTAAATGATCACTAAAGGCCTAATTTATAATACAAGTTAGGTTTCTCAAGAAGCTTTTGGATTCAAACACTATTGGTGTTAAGTGGGAGTTGGGTTTTCTTTTCAATTTTGGTATAGAAAAGTAAAAAGAAAATCATATCTCAAATATGAGGTATTATCTTATCTCCAACTGTCCAACAAGCTTTATTAGAACTACTAACTTTTTAAGGTGGCGGGCACCTTCAAGAAACGAATGGTATTGCTGGAATCAATTTAATTAGATGGCAGTGTGAATTAGGAAACTTCTTTGAAATTTGATACTTTTTATGATGACTCATTCAATCACAATAACATAAAGATGATAAGTGATTCACAAACACTTTTTTCAAAATTCTCTTTTTACAGATGTGAAATATTATTCCTAAGGAAAAGGAAAGGGAACTCAGTTCCACCACATTTTTTTCTAGCTAGGTGCGTGTTCTTGAGCTCAGAATTCCACACAATCTTTGATCTTCCTTTATCTTTCTGATATTATATGATAAGGACAAACGCAAATTTGTGATATGTAACACTTCATAATCATGGCTTGTCATTATTTAATGATTAGACAAAAGAAAGCACTAAAAGTGGCATGGGATTATAATTATTTCTTACATGAGGCACTGCATATATATTATCGTTTAAGATAAGAAGGGCGTGGAAAATGCCAAATCACCCTCAATAGTTTTTTTTTTTGCTCACATAATTAAAGAGAGTAACATATGCCCATCAAGATTATCCAGTTGGTACGAAATTTGCTTTCAATTTTGTCTAGTATTTACATATATGATAAGAGAATTGTTCCAATTAATATTTGGTTGTCTATTGTGAACTTTCCTCGAATTGATTGTGTGTATTAAATAACATGCTTCACCTGTCCATATGCATAGGGGTGAAGCTATGCATAAACTCAAGGGAGAAAATTGGCCTTTGTCTCTTTCGAGCAAAAAATCCAGTATTTGCTTTATTTCCCAAACTAATTAGGGAAATGTCCCTGTTTTGAAACTTGATTTTCTCAAAATCGAGTTTCAACGTCACTATAGGCTCCTTAAAACGCCACTATAGGTATGGGGCGATCAAACTTAAAAAAAAAAAAAAGCATGAAACTTGAGTTCATAGAGCTCGAGTTCCAAAACGTCACTATAGGGCTACTTAAAATGCCACTATAGGGCTACTTAAAATGCCACTATAGGGTTCTAGAATTTATTTTTATTTATTTTAAATTTTCAGTTTGTTATAACTCGATTGTCCAAAAATCGAGTTTTAAAATAAGGACATTTCTCTAATTAGTTTGGAAAAGGGGACAAAATGTTGTATTTTTTTTTTTTAAAATGGCAAAAGCCCATTTTCTCCTAAACTCAAGTCTTTTAAAAAAAAAGGAAAAAAAAAAAAGTGCATCATGTTGAACGAAACAATCGCCTTTTTCTTGCTAAATGAAGATGTTGGAATCAAAACAAGCACATGTAAAGAGGAATGGCTTAAACATAACTCTACGACTGAAACTCTCCTTCAAGCCACACATGAGCCAACGAAGGGGGAAGGTAGGGGTTTCCCCTTAAACCCCAAAAGGCGCCTTTTTGTGTAGTAGTGGTATACTCATCCTTACGCCAAAGGTTTAGAAGACATGAGTGGGAGGCGTCTCTCCCCGATGTGGGATTGAACAAATCCTTGAGAACTAAGGCTTAACGCTATTTTCAAAAAAAAAAATACCTGATTGGGGGCCGAGAAGAAAGTCCTCCCACACTATACATCTATAGCTCTTGAATTTTACCATCTTACTTGCCTAGATAAATTTGCAAAAGTTTTTGTTCCTCGAATAATTAAATGGTTTCCTCCAAATGAACTCTTTATAAAATTAAATATAGATGGAAGTTCTTTAGGAAAGGCCGGAGGAGGTGGTATTTTGCGTTATAGCTCAGGTTTGTGGATCCACCGTTTCTCTTTGAATTTGGTAATTGGTAATAGCTACTGAGGGTCTGTTTGGAAATTACTTAATTTTTTGAAACTAAAAACTTTTTGATGAAAGTATACAAAAAAAAAGCTAAAAGTTAAAAGCTAACTTTTGAAGTAATATGACCCATTTAACAGTGCAATGAGACCCGCTTTAAGAGCAAAAATAAGCCAAAAATTAAAATAAGCTAAGTTTTTCTCAAATTTCAAACGCAATTTAATAATATTGCTGAAATATAGGTAGTGAGGCAGGGACTTATGTTAGCATGGGATATGAGGTTTATATTTACAAATCTAGAAATTGATTCTACTACTATTATCAATTGGCTAACTATTAATAGAGTAAAACCGCTAGATGTTGTTTCCTTAGTATAGACTGTCTATATATATCACAAAGCTCTAGACGTACGGACACGTTAGCAAAAAGGGATAGCCAACAATAAAGCATTTTCGAAGTTTATAACTTTTGTTTGGGATATGAAGCAACTTAGAACTGGTAAAATGTGTCATTTGGAGGCTTATCAGCCGGATGTTATATAAACTTTTTATTACATAAATAATGCTCTCTTTTTATTTTTTTTGAAAAAAGAGTTATATTTTCTTTTCTCTTCGTCTCTCTTTTTTCAAAGCAAAATGTTAAGGGTGTATGATTTGTTTTGTTCTTTACTTTCTATGTCAAACAAAAATTGTAATTTTCAATTGAGATTCCTCTTGATGCATAAGACATATGATTGTCTTTAGTGGTATGAGCTGAATACACGTACAAGGGAAGGGATTGATGGTATGAAAGGAAGTCTGTGACGACGGGGATGACATCAAGGTCAAGTAATTGCTTTCACTCTTTAACGTATCAACATCAATGTCAAGTCAGATCCTTTGATGATGCCTAAAATACGTAAGCAATACTGTATGCATGTATCATTTTCGAGCCAGTTGTGCAAACTTCTGTTCCCTATTCATGGCTGTGATAGAGCATCTCCAATAGGACTAGGCAACTCTAAATTTTGGAGAGTAAATGTACTGTCCACACAAAAAATGAAGTCCAATAGCCTCTCTAACAGCCTTTCTATCTCTATTTTTTTTTTAAATATGCTACAGTAGCTCTCCAAGAATGGAGAGACTGTAGTATTTACTGTAGCTTATGCACATTAAAAAAAAAAAATTTTTAATGTAATAAAATTAAAAATAATAATTTTAGGGTACGTTGGTACAGTTTAGGACACATTAAAAATAATAATTTTTATTATAGTGAATAAAAAATATTGTAATAAAATAAGTATTACAATTTATAAATTTGGTTGCTATATATGAAAAGTTTGCAAATAATGATATATAAGGAAAATTTATATTTTTGAAAATATATTAATTTTAAAACCTATTATATGTACTAAGGAACAACTATTACATCCATTTTAAAGAGAAATAATTATTCTTTAATTTAAAGAATAGTTATTCCAATTTAATAAATAATTCATGTAATAAAGATGCAACCAAGGACATGTTTGGTATACTGAATATGAAGTACAATAGGAATGTCTTTATTACTAGGAATAAAATGTGTTGTAATAGAATAAATAAACATATTAATTAGTTTGGTTGTGAGTTATAACATTAGAATAAAACTTATGATCTATTTTAGGAAATATCTCATTCATACAATTATATTTTCTAGAAAATAATATATTTTAAATTTTAGAGACACAAGTTATTTTTTGATGATTTTTTATTTCCATAATTGTTAGGTAGATATGGAAAGTTTATTTATTTGGAAATGTATTAATGTTAGAAATTTTTACATTTATTAAAGAATAGTTATTACAACTCTTTTAGAGAGGAATAGTTATTTCTCGTTTTAAAGAATAATTATTCATATGGAATGACTATTCATTGTAATAAAAATATAATCAAACTATTAAATAGCTAAACCATAGGAATAGTTGTTAAATTACAGTCCCTACTACAGTCTACCAAACGTGCCCCAAATGACCGAATTGCTATTACACATGAATAATTATTCTATTACAGGAGCTATTACAGCATACTAAATGTACCCTTAATATGGTCCAATAATAGTATTGGCTTCCAATTGGAAAAAAAAAAAAAAAAAAAAGTATTCTTAGTCTCTTTATTGCCATGCTTTTTGGGAGATATACTGAGGAGTACGACTTAAAAAGACCACATTTGAAATATTGTCGAGGGAAATTTTGCAAATGGTCTATGAAAGAAAATAGCAGAGTACCCAATATCCATAGAAAAAAAGAAGAAGAAACAATTGTGGATGATTCCGTAACATCTATGAATTAAAAGTAAAACGTTGTAAATCGGATAAGTCAAAGTATAAAAAAATGCTCTGCATGTGTTGATTTATCTGCTCTAAATAATGTTGATTTTTATTTATGAATTATCTTGTATTTTGTGATATATATTCATAATTGAACATTTAATTTTAATCTATCTATTTTACAATTTTATTTTTTTTATGGATATTTTACAATTTTAAGAGTCACCCATTAACAAGAACTTTCATAATTAATTAATTATAACATAAAGAAAAAAAAAAAAACAAAAATAATATAAACGACCACATGTGAACATTACTCTAAACCTATGGGCTGGAGGCCTTTATTAAATAAGGAAAGTTCTCTCCCTTACAAAAAATAATAGTAATAAGGAAAGTGCAGAATGGGGGAGATGGACCAAACGCGTGCCACGTCAGGGTCAAATGAGTCAAAAGAACAAGATTCCTATCGCCACGTGTCACTGCTTGCGCTTCCTTAGTGTCACTGCTGGCGTGGCACGACACTTAGCCGACGTAAATATTACTACCACAAGTCTACATCATTCACCTTACTACGTATAACACGCGCGCGCACCAGAGACGGCTCAACCAAAACAAACCCCCATTTTTCACTGCAACCTTTGTCACGTGCGAGATCATCATCATGGCGGTTTGTGATTACATGAACCTTTCCTATTTTTTTTGATAGAACATGAACCTTTCTTGAATGCGACTCAGCAATAAAAATGAACCGTCTTTCTCTCCACCGTCACGTTTACTTTGAATTAAATGGTTGTGTAGATAGAGTTGCAAAAAGAGGACCAGAGCGACCAAGAGCTTGGAATAATATGATTAATTAGGTAAGAAGCACGGAGATAGATACAGACGTGGATACGGACATGAGTACAGGTACGATAATACAAATAAAATTTGGAAAATTATAATAAAAAAATGTTGGTACGACACCAGTATAAATATCAGATATGACACGAGTATGACACTTTAAAGGAAGTGTCCGTACTTCCTAGTAATTAGAGTAGTATTTATTATACACATGATACGTGTAGATCCACATTCAGCACGTAATAAGTTTTTCCAATATGATAATTGGTTGACTTTTCAGTAACACTGATATGCAATTGGGGACCCAAAAAATGTCCCATAGATTGCTAATTTTGTTATGTACTCAATTATAAATAAATAATACCCCTTTTATTACCAAAAATATTTCTTATAAACATTTTTCATAGGATAGTAGTACAAATTGTGATACGGGCATAATATCATTTTTAATAATTGACATTATTTTTATTAGATAAATATACCAATGTAGTATCTTAAGTGTAATACATTCGTTCTCCAATTAGATTTAAGACATAAATAGATTGAACCTGATTGTTATTTAAAATAATAACACTATCTTTGTTTTATTGTTTAATGCGATAAGGTATTTGAATTTTTTAATTAAAAATGCTAAGATACCGTATTTAAGTTTTGTTCATTTCTATTTTATTTTCAGATTTATCGTTGAAATTATTTTTATTTAACACAACTTACAAAATGCCATCCCATGGTTGTAAAATATATTATAAATTTTTTTCATTAAACTTCACTAGAAAATGTTTATAATTGATGCCACATTTAAAAAAAAAAAAATAGAATAATTGATTTCACTTATCAACTTGATAAATGGATTTAAAATTATTAATTTTTCTTCTTATTTTGAAACTAATATAAATATAAATGTGGGGCCCGTGGGCCTGGAAGTCTCGGCCCACCCCTAGGCTGGCCCAAAGCCCACGCCGAGGATCGATGGCTGCCCCAGGCAGTTGTATAGTGGCTTTTTGCCCTTTGGGCCACGCCGAGGACGACCCTTACCTCGGCATACCTACCCTAATCCCAGTAATCCCAGGTGGGGGACAAGCCCAGTACAGGCAGTCACATCCACACTTAAATGCATCCACCTAACTCTCCTGGCAATCTTAATGCTGAAAGGACTCCTGAACGGCGGAACCTTGGGTGCTGCGACCCACGGTAAGGTGGGGAACGTGGCTGATGGGACAGGTCCTTATGCAATGGTTTAGATGATTGACAGTTGGAAGGCCAAGATTGGCCAAAGAGGGTATATAATGCAAGGGGCCCTTCAGAGTAAGGGGCTCCTCGGCCATCCGAGGAGCAACCCCCAAGCTAAAAGAACAAGGCAAGGCCCTCATGAAGGGAGAACGCTTCCAGCGAGCCGGCGGCAAACCTGTTAGCGCCAAACCCTACGTCCCACTCTCTAAACAAATGTATTGCAGGGGGATCAACGACGAAATGAGCCCTACAATTGGCGCCGTCTGTGGGAAGGGTTAGTGCGCCGACCGGCGCAACCGGCGATCGTCCTAAACAATCACTTCGCAAAAAAAAAAAAACAATAACAAGCACAGTTGCAGCAAAATAGAAGATTCAACAGCAAAAAAGAAATGAGAAAAGAGTCTGATATTATTCCATGAGAAAGAAAGTTACAAAATACAATCAGAGGCTCAGGCAGGCTTGTTTTACAAGCTTTACTACAAGCTAATCCTACAATCGGAGGCTCAGGCGGTCCGATCCTACAACTAGCTAGAGGGAGAGGGAAGTGTCAACCCGTGCTTTTATTGGCATCAGCAGAACGGGAGAGCTTGACAATAAAAGCGGGGAAGGGGGGCTGAGGCTGGCTCGCTTCAAGGCGGAAGCTTGAACAAAGCGAGGAGCAGATGCAGGGGCACCGGAATGTCCTCCCCCGTGATGTTCCCTTGATGCTCTCCAGTCCTCCTGGGCGCCGGCCGTTGGAGACGGCAACACTCAGGCGCCAACCATGACATGAGTTCGCGTGTCTCCTCCACCGAAGGTGCGCTCCGGGGAGAGACGTTAGGTACTTCAACGACGTCCCACCTGGCCACCGCGTACGACACTGCCGGTGTTACGCCTAGACTCTGCCGCACCAGAAGCCCAGTGGGGGCTGCGGCCACGGCAGCCCTTAGCCCCATATCTCCTAACTCCGGTCACAATTCCGACGGGGTTATTAAAGGGGCATGGGGAGTGGAAAGATGGTGTTCTTTCTGTTTGAGTTGGGAGGATCATGGAGTATGAAGAAACCATCCCCCCAGAAAACCTTATATAGGAGAGGAGGGTTGGTGAGAATTAATTCACGCAGAACTCGAAAAGTGAGTTACCGAGGCGGCGGACAATAATGAGGCCACCAAATTCCAAAGGGGCCGCAGACCGTTGTACTTCTGTTGATTTACGAGACCATTAATGAAGGCGCGTCTCGCGCACCGAAGCGTCAGGCGCAGAATACGAACGGCCAAGAGACGCTTCCCAAGTGTTAGACAGAACCAAGGCTCTGCATGGTCCTCGGACTCAGGCCTATGGGGAAACTAACTACTTCAGAAGACCGAGTGTTAGACAGAACCAAGGCTCTGCATGGTCCTCGGACTCAGGCCTATGGGGAAACTAACTACTTCAGAAGACCGAGTGTTAGACAGAACCAAGGCTCTGCATGGTCCTCGGACTCAGGCCTATGGGGAAACTAACTATTTCAGAAGACCGAGTGTTAGACAGAACCAAGGCTCTGCATGGTCCTCGGACTCAGGCCTATGGGGAAACTAGCCACTTAACTACTTATGAAGGCAGCACCTGTGCCTAGGTCTTGCATGGTCCACGGACCCAAGCCTACGGAGAGCTAGCCACTACTTATGAAGGCAGCACCTGTGCCTAGGTCTTGCCTGGTCCACGGACCCAAGCCTACGGAGAGCTAGCCACTACTTATGAAGGCAGCACCTGTGCCTAGGTCTTGCCTGGTCCACGGACCCAAGCCTACGGAGAGCTAGCCACTACTTATGAAGGCAGCACCTGTGCCCAGGTCTTGCATGGTCCTCGGACCCAAGCCTACGGAGAGCTAGCCACTACTTATGAAGGCAGCACCTGTGCCTAGGTCTTGCATGGTCCTCGGACCCAAGCCTACGAAGAGCTAGCCACTACTTATGAAGGCAGCACCTGTGCCTAGGTCTTGCATGGTCCTCGGACCCAAGCCTACGGAGAGCTAGCCACTACTTATGAAGGCAGCACCTGTGCCTAGGTCTTGCATGGTCCACGCCTACGGAGAGCTAGCCACTTATCTTGAAGGCAGCCCCTGCGCCTAGGTCTTGCATGGTCCTCAGACCCAAGCCTACGGGGAGCTTGCCACTATCCTTAAAGCAGTACCAGAATCTTCTGTAGGAGACTAACTGCTTACCAAAGGATTAAAGCGCCGAGCTGACTATTTGGGGAAAAACCAACCAGCAGAAGGCCTTGTGGGGTATGAGGGCCGTGGATATCAAAACCCTCCTCCCCGTTCAAGGGAACGTGCAGCAGGATTTTGAGGGGCTATTGTGGGGCCCGTGGGCCTGGAAGTCTCGGCCCACCCTTAGGCTGGCCCAAAGCCCACGCCGAGGATCGATGGCTGCCCCAGGCAGTTGTATAGTGGCTTTTTGCCCTTTGGGCCACGCCGAGGACGACCCTTACCTCGGCATACCTACCCTAATCCCAGTAATCCCTAGTGGGGGACAAGCCCAGTACAGGCAGTCACATCCACACTTAAATGCATCCACCTAACTCTCCTGGCAATCTTAATGCTGAAAGGACTCCTGAACGGCGGAACCTTGGGTGCTGCGACCCACGGTAAGGTGGGGAACGTGGCTGATGGGACAGGTCCTTATGCAATGGTTTAGATGATTGACAGTTGGAAGGCCAGGATTGGCCAAAGAGGGTATATAATGCAAGGGGCCCTTCAGAGTAAGGGGCTCCTCGGCCATCCGAGGAGCAACCCCCAAGCTAAAAGAACAAGGCAAGGCCCTCATGAAGGGAGAACGCTTCCAGCGAGCCGGCGGCAAGCCTGTTAGCGCCAAACCCTACGTCCCACTCTCTAAACAAATGTATTGCAGGGGGATCAACGACGAAATGAGCCCCTACAATAAATATATTAATTATTATTTTATTAAAAAGTTAAAAAATTAGTTTATACAATAATAAATTTTATAGTAGGACAACTTTGGCTTTTTGGTCTTGGCTTTTGTCGACCTGCTTTCAGGTAGGTTGTCTGGAGGAGTCCTCCCTTCCTTAGCTATGTCTCTTGTTTTCTTTAATAAAATCTTATTTCTCTTGAGAACAAAAATGGCTAACCTCATTCAAATAATTTTATGTCATAAGACATTAAATATTATATATGCTCCAAATGTTTACCCAACATGTTAGTGAGCTGCAGGACCTATCCTCACTTACAGCGCGTGAAAACGTTTACATAATAATAAAATGATTGATTCTCTCCAAAAAAAATAAATCGAAAAATTAATCCACAAAGAGAGTGAAAAATGGGTTACAATGACCTGCTAACTATTCAAAAAGTGTCTTGCGCGTTCAAACATTTTATTTATGCTGCTAAAAAGACAGTTTCTTACGTGAATTTCTTTGATCTTATGATGATACTGATTTAGGTTTAGTCAATCTTCTACAATTATTTGGTTTATGTAAATAATTAAGAATTGACACTAACATAAAACCAAAATAATTTTCTAAATCATCATTGTCTTATCTATCTTATTGAAACTTGATCATGATCATGACCAGATTTGAGCTCATTAGATTCAAAGTTATTCTTAGCAAGGATTTAACAATAAGATTAAAGTTACATTCATATTACTTATGATTTTACAAATAATTATAATGTCGGTTTCAAGCTTGTGTTGTGTATTTAACAATAACTCAAGGGACTCATAACTAAAACCATTAACTACGTGTTTGGAAAGGCTAGAGGAGAGAGGAAAAGAAAAGAAATGAGAAGGAATGTAATCTTTTTCTTTGTTTGGTTAGCATGGAAGAAATAAAATGGAAAAAACCATTTTCCCTGAGCCCACATATTTGCAATCTGCCTAAATTGGGCAGATTTGAAGGGAAAAATTGGTTTTAAAAAAATAGAGTCCGCATAAATTATATAGTATGACATGAAGTTACATATTTGCCCATAACTTTTAAGCATTTTGTACATTTATATGGGCATAAAAGTGAAAAACATATATTTTCTTTTTCATTTCCTCCTATATGGTAAACCAAACAAAGGAAAAAGAAATACATTCTTCTCTTTTCTTTTCCCCTTCTCTCCCTATTTCCAAACATACACAAGAGAATTGATTTCTTTTCTTTTCTTTCTGATTTCCTTGCTACTTTTTTTTTTTTTTTCTTCCCTCATTTGTAACCAAATAAAGCATAAATTATACAACTTATTTAGTATGTATTTAAGACATGATCATTTTTTTTTTCTGAGGGAAAGACATGATCGTTAATATTTATTTCTTATATATATATATATATATATACAGAGAGAGAGAGAGAGAGAGAGAGAGAGAGAGGTACAATATGTACTTTGCAATTCTTTTTTCAAAATATAAAATTATGATAAAAAATTAAAATAATTGAAATAAATATTAAAATTTCCTTAACTCTTTTGGTAATAAAATTTAGTAGTATGAGAATTTTAAATTTATTGAAACTGTGATAATAGAGTTATAACTATTAAACCATCAAACAATTAATAAGATAAATAGAGTTTTAGTTGGAGTATTGTGGGGCCAGAATAAGTCAGCAACCCCGGCCCACTCTAAACCAAGCCCAGAGGCCCACGCCGAGGACGCCTCCACGATCCGAGGCTCGAGGACGAAAGTTTAGAGCCCAGGATTCAAGGAACATTGCCGAGGATGGTTACATCCTCGGTAGGCCGAGGACAGAAAGTGGGCATATGGCACACCTTTAAGGGGAGTCTCCCCAAGCATCCAAGGAGCAAATAGCAAGAACCAATCACCGGACATTAAAGCATGGCGGAGGAGTAAGTCCCAGGCGAACTGTCACCTCCACATTAAATGCCCTCAACTAACGCTCTGGCCGCATTAATGAGAACAGGACCTCTGAACAGTGCCGTCTTGAGCGCTGCAACCCACTGGAGGTATGGGAATGCGGCTGATGGGACAGGCACTCGAGTGGAAACCGGATTGATCAACAAATGTAGGGCTAGGATCAACTGAGTGAGGAGTATATAATGTAAAAATCCCTCTTGTGAAGGGGAGGGACGAAAAACCAGAGAAAAAGGAATACTGTAGCAAAGTATTTTCTCTCAACCCTTGTAACCTTCCTGAAAAGAGATAATAAGAATTTCCAGCTCCATAAGGCACGTCCGAGGAGCCTCATTGTGTGTTCAAACCCACGTTTTAGTTGTTAGCAATCACGTACAACCATGCATGGCCGTTGCCTTCTTTACTAAGGCCTAGCTCTTGAGCCCATACTCTACAAATTTATTGAAGGGTTAGCTGGGCTTGGGCCCACTCTCTCAATCCTTAGAGAGCGCTCGAATCCACCCCCTACAAGTATAATTTTTACTTTAATCCAAAGTATGTAATAAAATTTTAATTAAATTAAACTATCCTAACAATTAATAAGATAAACTAATTTAATATGAGTCTTGCTAATGAGTGCCCTTAGGGCATTGATTAACAATTCATTTTAAGAAAAGTTTGACACTACTTTTATGAGAAATGAAAATAGCTGTCAAAACATTAATTGTTTTTTTTTTTCCATAAAAACTTTCTTTAAATGAATTATTAACCAATATCCTAAAGACAATCAATGAGAGCATAACTAGATGTCTTATAATGAATATAGTAATTTAATGTAGTTTTGACCCAAATTTTATTATATATTAATATTATAATTTGACTTAAACGAAAATATTTTTATTTAAATTTACTTCAAAATTTTCTCTTATGGTATTAATTCATATTTATTTATTTAAATTAAACACAAAAAATGATAAATAGTAATTTTTAATTTATATATTTGTCATATCATTTCCTTTCATTTCCACTTTCATTTTTATCCTTATTCACCCCCTTTCTCCTTTGTCCCTTCTTACCCTTTATTTTATTTGAAAATTTCATATGCGTTGGACTCATACGAAACAGTCTCACATAGAAGGCATGAGACTGATGAGAGGATATTATTTTCTATTTTCCTCTCCGACCAAACTGTTAAACTGTTAGAAAATAGAGATGTTTGAAAAATATATTATTTTTTTGGGAATTTAGGATAATAGCAATTTCCACAAAGCTTAGCTCACTCTCCAAAGAACCGCGTACCGAGACAGGTTAAAAAAAAAAAAAAAAAAAAAGAATAAAGAAAATTAAAATCTAGTACTAGTAAAACCCACGAATGTTCTCCTTAACATTAAAGTAATGTCCTAACGTGTGGTCGGCGGTTCAGCCGTTAACGACTCCGTCAAACTCCTACCTCACCCGCAGTACAATAACGACCATCACTCGCCGTTTATCTTCCGTACAACATTGCCGTTAACTCCCTCTTCTCTCTCTATAAATACCTTACACTCTCCTCTTCTGTTCTTTCGAAACTCTCACCTTCAACTTCAACTTCAACTTCAGCTTCAAACGCCTCCAAACTCCAAACAAAATTCACACACACACACACAAAAAAAAAAAAAAAAAAAAAAAAACCCAAAATTAAAGTATTTGACCATTGCTCACGCCGAAGACTCACACAATAGAAAAGTCCATTTTTTCTTGCACAAAGGAATTTCAGGTAAATTACCAATCTGACTAATATAAGTGTATATTTTTTTAAGTTCTTCTTGTTTTTTGCTTTGGGTTGTGCTGAAATGAAACAACTTAAGCTTAAGTTCCATTGGGTTGTTTAGGGGGGGGGGGTTGAGTTTATTGGGGTTTTGTAATCTATAAATAGTGAGGTAATTGTAGTTGATTTTCGTTTTTGTTATGCATAGTATTTTTTTTTTATCACTTCTGTTTTCTTCAATCTTTTTCTTTGATATGTTCAATTCCTATGATGCAATTATCAATTTTTTTTTTCTCGTATTCTGTTTGTGTTAGGATTAATTAATATGATATTAGGTTCACTGCTGAATTTTGCTACTTAAAGCTCTCATCTTTGAAGTTTGCTATCAATTACAATTAGTCATCTAAAAAGTGGAGTCTGTGTAGCAAAATTATTTATGGGGTATTTATTTATTTAATAAGAAAACATTTATAAGGCAAGAAAGTGAGTGCTTTGGGGATGATTTCCTAGTTTGCCAGGGTATATGAATGGGCGGATTTTCAAGTATAGGATGGTATGGTAGTGGTGTCCATTAAAGTACCCTTCCCATCAAAATTTCTGTTTTAGACTTGAACTTTCATTATGTTATGGTTTCTTTGATTTTTTCTGTAAGCCAGGAGGTTCAATTTGTTGGTGGCAGTTCCTTTTTGTTCTACAATTATACATGTGATGATATCCCATAATAAAATTTTCCTCTGCTTAGAATATCTTACAAGGACAAATCATTTTCTTTTTTGCACCAATTATAAGGCCATAGATATGCCATCCAGCTTTGTTGTTATTTTAGTTCTCTGTCTCTATCCTGCTTGTTCATGTGTACGTAAGCTCTTCGAATTTTGGTTAGGAATGATATGGTACTTTGTTGACTGCTTGACTTTGCATAAGAGCTGTAACTTTTTTCAAACATAAAATTTGAGGGAGAACTTAGCTTTTTCTTTGTTTGGTGTTGCAGTTTTGATTGAATCTTGAAGGTAAAAGAGGTTGGATCCTAAGCAGAAGGTCGTGACGTGCTGATTATTGTTTTTGGGAGAAGGGGTGATTCTTGCCTGATTTGCTGGACTATTATAAAGAAATCTTATTAAAAAAATCTGCTAATGCAAGCCTCATAGCATGGACTCACGCCAGTTATTTGGAATTGGAGTGACTAGTGCAGGCATATCCTTCACATCTTCTCATCCCACTGTTCCATCAATACCTAATAGACTACTTGGATCCTTGAAGTTTGATTTTGGAAACTCACCAAACTCACCCTTTTCGTCTCACTTTGATTCTGATACCGTGACTGCTTTAAGTGACGGCCAGGAGCAGCACAGTTCCACAGAGAATCTATCAGGAGTCAGCCCTTCCTGTAATTCTTCGCTTGAAAGCAACAGTTATTTTTATCGGCCAAGGCCTTCTCTAGACTGTCATCAAGACAGTCAAGAGCTCCATTCAAGTGGGGCTTGTTTTATACAGGATGCAAATTGTAGCCCGAACATAAAGCACGTTTTACTGGATATTGAAACTGCTTTAATGGGTCCTGATGATAGTGAAGAAGTCACTACAAGGGAAATTAGTATACCAGAGACACCTGTCCAAAGATCTAGGTCATGGAGTCAGGAACCACAAGGGGTAAATGTATTTCACTCTCAGCCATCATTTGTTCCTATGCAACAATCAGTTGAAGTTGTTCATGTAGAGAAACGTCATAAAGCGAAGGATGAATTGTCTTTGCAGGGTTTTGCCCAGGGGAATCTTAAGCAATTGCTGACTGCGTGTGCTAAAGCTCTCTCTGACAACAGGATGGATGATTTTGATAAGTTGACTGAAAAGGCTAGAGATGCTGTGTCTATCACAGGAGAACCAATCCAGCGTCTTGGTGCTTACATGGTTGAAGGGTTGGTAGCAAGGAAGGAGGCATCAGGGACTAACATTTACCATGCTCTTAAGTGTAGGGAGCCTGAAAGCAAGGACTTGCTTTCATACATGCATATCCTTTATGAAATCTGCCCCTACTTAAAATTTGGTTACATGGCAGCCAATGGGGCCATTGCTGATGCATGCAAAAATGAGGACCGCATCCACATCATAGATTTTCAGATTGCTCTGGGAACCCAGTGGATGACTCTCCTTCAAGCGCTTGCAGCACGACCTGGAGGGGCTCCTCATGTTCGGATTACAGGGATTGATGACCCTGTTTCCAAGTATGCCCGTGGTGATGGATTGGAGGCAGTAGGGAGACGGTTGGCAGCCATTTCTGCGAAATTTAACATCCCAGTTGAGTTTCACGGGGTGCCAGAATTTGCTCCAGATATCACACGGGATATGCTTAATGTCAGGCCTGGTGAGGCTTTGGCTGTAAACTTCCCTCTGCAGCTCCATCACACCCCGGATGAGAGTGTTGATGTGAACAATCCAAGAGATGGGCTTCTAAGAATGATAAAGTCACTTTCTCCCAAGGTGGTCACTTTGGTGGAGCAAGAATCAAACACAAACACAACCCCTTTCTTCCATAGGTTTGTGGAAACTCTAGAATACTACTTGGCAATGTTTGAATCAATCGATGTCACCCTGCCAAGAAACAGCAAGGAGCGTATCAATGTGGAGCAGCATTGTTTGGCCAGGGATATCGTGAACATTATTGCTTGTGAGGGAAAGGAGAGGGTGGAGCGTCATGAGCTCTTTGGCAAGTGGAAGTCTAGATTGACAATGGCAGGGTTTCGCCAATATCCATTGAGCACCTATGTCAATTCTGTGATAAAGAGCCTGCTGAGGTGTTATTCAGAACATTATAATCTAGTGGAGAAGGATGGGGCTATGCTCTTGGGCTGGAAAAACAGGAATCTGATATCCGCTTCTGCTTGGCAATGATAATAGGGGGAGACAGGTGTAGAGTTAGTCATGGAAATAAACACTTATACTTTTTAAAGGCTCTTGATATTGAGGTTGTTACATAGTATAGATGGGTGATATGCTGCAAAATCAGCCAATGGATTCATTATGTAATTTTGTGTATTGTTGCCAAGTATTCCAATGGCTGACATTTGTGATGATTTTGTATTTCCATTCCACTGAGGCTATCACCTCTGTTCTTTTATACATATACTTTCTCATGCCCTTTTTTTTTTTATACATATTTTGTTCTATGTTGGAGTTGTACATACATGTGATGCAGGAGTTCTTAAAGTAATCATCCTACTCATTGTGAGCAATTTTTTATTTTATTTTTTGACATTCAATAAGTGCGGAAAGCTCTAAAAATACGAGGATCGATTAAGTTCCATTCACCAGTAAGGGCCCCATAACCCATAATAACACTTTTGGCCGTTTTGGTTAATCGTGTTATTGCATTGTATATTTGTATTTTCATTTGTATTTTCAAACCAACAGATTTTACACAAACCCACAAGACTGATGTGAATACTCTTAACAAAATCTGGTATCTTCTCCAAACCTTCTAATAACACATTGCTATTTCACTCACTGAGTCACTATTAAATTTCATTTAAATTAAGAAGCCTGTGCTACAAACTATGAACTAAGGTCTCTGTGGCTTATTTTAGAGGCACTGAGAGTATAAGGTATGTATGTAAATATATGAATATTTTCACAGATTTCATATATTTTATAGACAAAAATTAAAAGAGAATAAGAGTAGTGTAGTGATTTGTCATATTATATGTGTTTTACAAATTTGAAAATATGCATGATATTATAAAACAAGAAGTTTTCCCAAATTGAAATCAATAAAATCCTATTTAAGATCAACTATGTTACAAGAAAAATTCAGTGGATTAGCCATATTACTAATTGAAAATAAAATATTATAGAAATTGAACACAAAAACACAACTAGTAGTAATTTTGCATCTCAAAAGTGTAAAAAATATATTTTAAATGAAAAAAATATAAAAATATAAAAATTATACTATTAATTTTTAGAGATAAAGAGCAGGTTCCATTTAACTTGTCGTCTTACATCCCAAAATGCATTAAGTTGGCCTTGGCTTTTCACTATAATTCTAGCATATACAAAAGGTATAGAGCCCGTCTTTGTTGAGCACATATATTTTTCTTACCATGACTCCAAAATCCTCCAAAAAATTAAAAAAAAAAAAAAAAAACACTAAATCATTGAAACTTTACAAATTCAAGCCTCTCAAGCTCCAAAAAACTTCCACCCAAAAGCCTTCGAATATAAAGAATATAAAGAACATTGAGTCTTTGACAAACTCATTGCTAGAGATTCATCATACTTTTATTCTAAAGACTATTTGATCCAACTTTCAACCAAAGTGTAGAAAATTTTTGTGTTTGAATCAAAACTTCATTCACATAATTCTTGGATTGAAGGACTTTCATGGAGATCTCATTCTATTGTAAATTAATTAAATACAAAGAAATGTACCTAATCATCAATACAAATCATTCATAAAAATAAAAAATAAAAAAATAAAAAAATAAAAATTTTGTGAATCAATTTTAATTATTTGATTTTCAAACTTGAGATTTGGTATTTACAAAAAGAACCTAGTGTTACGATATGGAAATATAAGCCATTTGATATTTGATTTTATTCCGCAAAGAGCTTCTTCTCTCTTTGGTATTTCTTGGCATTCTCTTTGAAGCACTTCCTCGATTTCTCTACCTCATTGGAGTATTCTCTCTTTTGCGTTGTATCTATCTCTTCTTTTTAACTCCTTCAATCTTTGTTGAATTAAGCCAAAATCATTCTTGTTCCACTTTTGCAGGGAACCACAAAGGTTTTCTCCTTATTGAGGCCTCTTTGGAAAGGCTTCGGCCCACTTGATTGCCCCCCCCAAGGTGTCCAAATTATTGCATTGTGGTCAAAGAGAATGGCAGGGAGGTGCTTGACTTGGGTTTTGCTAAACATTAATTTCATGCACTATTGACTACAGCCCTGTCGATTCATTCCTTTATATTTTGCTTTACACATCTCTTATTTGACCAGGTGAATATATTCACATAGAACTCCAAATCAATAAATTCGTAATCAGTCACTAGAAAAAACATACTTCTATGGGCTTATGACTTTGATTAATTGTTATTTTAGTCCATTGACTTTGATAACACAATAACTTAAATTCTTTTGTCCATTGGCATTAACAAATTTCTATTAACTCCCTTAAAACAATTTTTGGTTCACATTTTAGTGAAGATATAGAATCTAAAAGATAGTAGTCTTTTTTATTGTATCTCTATGATGTGTTGTATCGTATGTGAACTTGTTAGAGCATTTACATATGGTATCTTACAAATTTTAGCTTTTAGCAACTCAAAAATCATCTTATCTATTTTAACACACCATTCTATACCTCACCCTACATCCTATTTCTTATTTATTACATATATTCATTTTTTTATATTAATTTTACTCTCTATCTATTAAATTATTTATTAATTTCACTCTCTTTTTCTCTCTATCTCTTCCTCTATTTTCCTCTCCTTTTCTCTTTCTTCTCTGAATTAAAAAAAAAAAAAAAAAACTAGCTAACAACTCAACCACCACAATCCACAAAACCCACTTAACGACATATTGAAACCCACCAATCACCAATCACAACCCACCGCACCACCCCTAAAACTTGTGCCAACATCACAACTAGGGCTGGCCCTAAACCTATGCCATTTAGGCCATGGCCTAAGACCCCTAACATAGAAAGGCCCCCAAATATGGGGGCTGTAAGGGTTTTTTTTTAAAATTAATTAAAGAAAAAAAATTTGAATTAGTTGTACATTTTTTCCCACTCTTAAGAATGCTTAAAATATTAGAATTATGTTAGTATATTACAAGTTTTATTACATTGGTCCTATAAATTGATATGTCACAAGAAGTAATTTAATTCCATTTTTTTGTTGTTGAAGTGTCATATTATTGCCATATCAGTTTGTAAACTTTTTGTAGTAAAATTTGTAGTAAGTTTAGTATTTTCTTTTTCTTCTTCTTCTAAAAAAAAAAATAGAAGTACAACTCAATCACCATTAAGTTAATGAAAAATACTAAAGCTAATACAAATTTTACGACAAAAAACTTACAAACTGATGTGACAAGAATATGATCATTGTCACTTAAACAATAGAATAAATGAATGCTTGAATAACATTTTTTTTATTGATGATATGTTAGTTTGTAAAACCTATATAGTAAGTATTATTAGCTCACTTTGAGTGAATTAGTCATATCAATAAGAAAGAATTAACAATAAATTTAAAATAAAAATATAATAAAAACTAAACTAAATATTATTTTAAGTGATATTTAGATGTGTAAAGGCCTCTTTAAAATTTTCGCCCTAGGCCATCCAATCTCAACCCAGACCCATGTACCAACGAACCCAACATCACCAACACAACCTTGCTCATAAGTCATAACAAGAAACAACGACGAGATTTTGGTGGTTGGTTTGAGAGAGGAGAGAGGCGAGAGACCAAGCGAGTATCTTTTTTCTTACATTAATGATTAATCTGCTACTAGCAGTAGAATCACTGTAGCAGCCAAATCTTTTTAACTTTAGCACATGAGATGTAGAAGCTTTTTTGATGTTTAATATGCTAAAATAATAACTTTTTTGAAGTTTTAGCAACCATGTTATATGAATCACGTGCCTTCAGAATTAGATGTACAGCCCTTATGTTATGATTAGAATTAGCAGTGTATGTGTAACTGCTTTCTGTTAGCTTCATTGCTCTGTTTCCTGTATACATATAACATGGTTGTAATAATTTGCTTAATTAACGAGAATTATCCCAGATTTATCTCCTACACATCCACGGACCAACAAAGGATTAAGTTATTTTCGCGAGTTCTTCCCAGATTATTATTTTTTTTTTTTATGTGAGATTTTTTTTTGGGATATAACTGCGAAAAGCTTCCATGATGTACTTTTGGGAGTAAGAAAAAAACCAAAATATTAATAAAATGCTGGTTTTGGGCAACAACCTCAGTATCTATATTATTTTTTCAACTTCTAAGGCCATTATCTTTATCATACTATTTCTCACAATTATACTATGTCACTTTTCAAATGGACCTATCAATTTTTTTTCACTACACACAATGTTTCTTCACTACACACAATGAGTTACATAGAATAGTAGGGACAAAAGATGTCTAAAAGTTTGTGGCTCTTTAATTTTTGGCAAAAATTGTACGACCACATAAAAATTTACAACTTTTATCACAGCTATCCATGTGGTAGGTTGTAAGTAATGGAGAAAGAGTAATGGTTCATGTGAGAGTAACCAATCACGTTCTGTCATGTAAGATAATTATAGTAAAAATTGTGGGTTTTATGTGGTATTAAATGTGGGTTTTATGTGGTATTAGAATTACTAGTTTTTTATTATTTATTTTAAAGAATAGAATTACTCATATTGATGTGGTGAGTTGTGACTCTATGCTATTGCTATCCAAGACTGCAGGAACGCCATAGGAAACAATTGGCCAAGAAAGGAACAGGTCCAACTCTGACCAGTTTTTTTGTTCTCTCTTCTTCTATCTGTCAAGTCTCTTCCACAAATATGAAACCTAAGGATGTGTACAATTGGCCAAAATAGTAATAGGTCCGATTCTGAAAAGATTTTTCGTTCTCTCTTCTTTTATTCGCCAAGTCTCTTCCACAAATATGAAACCTGGGGACAACATACGCTTGAGTTTGAGGACCAAAATTTGCTTTATAAAACCTCATTTCCAACATGACCTTAACTTGAGGACGATGGTTGTGCTCCATTTGCTTCAAAATATCGTTCCTCATTATCAATACTAAGTTTAATTTCATATAGATTGGTTCAGGAGAGTGGAGAATTGCTGGTAAGACAAGATTAAACCTAATCTTCTTATGAAGAGCAGACTCAATATAGTTTGAGGGGAAAAATTAAAGTGGGCTTTTTATATTTAAATTGGAAAGAGCCCACTATGATGAATTAAATGCATAATTAGATGAATAAATACTAATCACACTAAGGTTAATTTCATATAAAGAATCAAATCTCATTATTTAAGCATAAAATTTAAGAAAAAGAAATAATTTTTTTTTTTTAAATTGAGATTTACTTTATTTTGGATAAGATTATACATGGTTAAGTAAAAGTAAAAAGACTCAGTAAGATAGTAAAGTTGTAATTTAATTTTTCAAAAATTTTCTTGATGTTTAATTAAGAAAGAGATAGAGATTGTTTAGTGTGTTGCTATGTAGAAGATTAGATTGCTAATGTTGAAAATTTACTGTATAGAATATTAGTTTACAAAAATTGAAGTCTTAAGGCATTAGAAAAAATTATCCATCAAATGATTGGACAAATTAATTTAAAAAAAACATCATTTTGGAGTTTCAACTGGATTAAGTTGGTCTAATATTTTAGAGGTATATTTAAATATGAGAAAAATAATGTGCAAATAGTTTTTATTTTTTAGACCATTTATTATTATAAAATCTTGGACTTTTTATAATGGGGGTAGAGTCATTTTATGAACTAGGTAGGACCTTTTTATAATGAGAACTTAGGCCTAGGCCTTAAGCCGACACTACTCTTTAACCATAGTTCTCAAATTGTAAATTGATTTTTGCTTTTTTCTTTTCGTGTTTTTGTAAATATACAAACATCTATAATAAAATTATATATATATATATATATATAAAATAAATTCAAACCATATTTAGCTAATGACTAATTTAACCATCTCTTACATTATAATAATAACATTAATAAAAAGTAATTATGTTGTCATGTAATATCTTATTGATAATATAGGACATAAATTTACAAATATGAAATTAAGTCAAGAATATAGTAAAATTTTGCAGGAGGGGAAAAAAAAAAAAAACTCATAGACATATTATTTTATTGAGCTATATATACCATATATGGTACAATATATTTTTTTCAATCGACACGGTACGTAACAGTTCATATAATATTGACAACCATGCTTGTGAATTGTAATGGCACAAGAGGGAACCTAATTAAGCATGATGTATATATTAGGCATAGAGTTGCCTTGTAATTAAGGGTTTATTTGAGATTCGCTTATTTTGTTAAAATTGAAAAAAATTTGCTGAAAGTATTATAGATAAAAGTAAAAAAATTAGCTGAAATAGTACAATAGACCCATAAATAGTATCAAACAGTACTGCAGTCGGACCCATAAATAGTATCAAAAAGTGTAGTAAGATTTATAAATTATAACAAAAATAAGCTGGATACTAAAATAAGCTTGTGTTTTTAAGTTTGAGCCAAACATACACTAACAAATCGGTTAATATGAAAGGACATGCCGAGGGCGTAGAATCCTTGTAGAACTTTATTTATTTATTTATTTTTATAGGACAATCCTTGTAGAACTAGCTGCTTAAAGCCACACGTACATGAATCATGGATGTGTGGCTCCGTGGTTCATAGGCTATGAATCATAGCGTAGCAAAAGGCACTGTCAATTTTCTAGTCACCACGTGATTCAGGTGGGAGGTTCTTCTAGCTTCTAGAAGTAGTATTACCTATAAATAGCGGAGTCCGTAACCTCTGACTCCCAAATTGCCTACCAAGGCGTCCGCTGTTCTATATAATAAAATTTGGTCAGGAAAATGTATGCGCAAGTTTCAGCAGTAGCTTCCCCAACCAAATTTTCAACCTAGCATTTGGGGTGATCGTTTCCTCACATATGGTGCTGAGTTCTTGGTAAAAATGTTTCTTTTAATTTATTAATTTTTCATTTTGAGTCTGTGTATACATGTAAAGTAGAGCTTATTTTTGTGTTTTTCAATTCAATTTTTAAAGGGCAAATTATAACTTATCTACTTATGGTTTGACCAAAATTTAAGTTACCTATATGTTGTTTGAAATTTGACACTTTACCTACCTGAGGTTAACTCAATTAGAATTCCATAACTCACTTCGGTTAAACACATGGCTAAATATGTAATTTTGCTCCACTTTTATATCTCTCTTCTCCACAAACACAAAAAATAAAAATAAAAATACAAGATCAAATAAAATAAAAATAATCTAGCAAAACACTTGAATCATGGCTAAATATGTAATTTTACTCTACTTTTATATCTCTCTCCTCCAAAAACACAAAAAAAAAAAAAAAAAAAATACAAGATCAAATAAGATAGAAATAATCTAACAAAACACTTGAATCATAAGATTTCAAACCACAGGTAGACAACTTAAATTTCGATTAAATCTCAGGTGGTTAAAGTGTCAAACTTCAAATCACAAGTAAACAATTTAAATTTTGGTCAAATCACAGTGGGTAAGTTGTAATTTGCCAATTTTTAAATTTTGTTAATATCTGTGTAAATCCATTCATAAAAAATGACTAAGTTTTACCTTGGTTGTTAAACATATTGTAACCCTCCTATCTCAAGTCTTAGGACAAGTTGTGTATTAAATTAATAAACTAAGCTTTTTATTGGAGCATATATGCCATCTTCAACTGATGATACACAATGCATATGTTATTCATTAATTTAATTGCTCCTGCAGGAAACTGAGGACAATTTGAAGCAACAAGTTCAAGAATTGAAGGAAGAGGTGTGGTTAATGCTAACATCTCCAGCTGAGAAGCCCTCACAAAAACTAAACTTGATTGATGCACTTCAGCGCTTAGGCGTGTCTTACCATTTTGAAAATGAAATTGAAGAAACTTTGCAACAATTACACATGACGCTTCATGATAGTGATGACCAAGAAAATGATGATGACCTTTATATTGTTGCTCTCCAATTTCGATTACTTAGACAACAAGGTTATAACATTTCAAGTGGTAAGTTCCCCCTTTCCCCCTCTTTTTGTTGTCTTTGACAATGATTGTTAGTTTTAACCGTTTGTACAATTATGCTACCATTTATTAGAACTACAAGAAAAAAGACTTGTTAAAATAAGTATTATTTTAACAATAAAAGAGTGTAAATGTGGAGCTAGTGTCACATTTAATGTTTGTTCCTAAATGTGAATTTTAAATCATGCACGTAAGATAAAATTGGACTTTGGCCTATACTATTGTGATAATATATCTCTAAAATTTTTTATATCATTCTACTCATTTAATGTAATTGGATCATGATGCAGAAAAGTTCACCAAGTTCAAGGATAGCAAGGGGAATTTCAAAGAATCACTTATCGATGATACGGGGGCAATGTTAAGCTTGTATGAGGCCACACATGTCAGAGTCCACGGGGAAGATATACTAGATGAAGCTCTTATATTCACTACCACACATCTTGAGTTTGTAGCATCAAACTTAAGCACTCCACTAGCTGCACAAGTAAGCCATGCCTTAAAGCAACCTATCCGCAAAGGACTACCAAGGTTAGAGGCAAGGCATTACTTTTCTATCTACCAAGAAGATCCTTCACATGATAAAGTTCTTCTTACCTTTGCAAAGTTAGATTTCAACCTATTGCAGAAAATGCACCAGAAAGAACTTTCTGATATTGCAAGGTTAGTTATTAATTAATGTCATAGTCGCAATTGTAGAGTTAATATTTTTATGCTTGAACATCACCGTAGGTTGAGAACATGATTCTATCAAATTGTATTTGTAGGTGGTGGAAAGAGCTAAACTTTTCAAAGAAGTTGCCCTTCATTAGAGACAGAGTGATTGAGTGTTACTTCTGGATTTTAGGAGTGTACTTCGAGCCTAAATATTTCCTTGCTAGAAGAATACTAACCAAAGTGATAGCCATGACCTCGATTATTGATGACATCTATGATGTGTATGGCACACTTGAAGAGATTGAGCTCTTTACTGAAGCAATCGAGAGGTTGAAATTAATTCACATCTTAGGATCATTACTTTATTCCTTTGTTCGTTTAATAATAAATTCAGTCATTTGACCATTATTCTTAACATGAATAGTCTACGTTTTTTTTATAGGTCTGATCAACTTCCGGAGTACATGAAAGTGTGTTACAAAGCACTCCTAGACGTTTATTGTGAGATGGAAGAAAAAATTGGTGAAGGAAGATCATACCGCATTAGACATGCAATAGAAGCAGTAAGCTCTATATGTACATATAAATTTATAATTTTATTATGAATTTGAGGGGGAAAGGAAAGAAAGAAAGGAAATTTAGTTACCATGATCGTAAACTGCTGATTGTATCAGATGAAGAATCAAGTTCAAGCTTACTTTGATGAAGCCAAATGGTTCCACCAAAACTACATACCAACAATGGATGAATATATGCAGATTTCACTAGTTACATGTGGCTATCCAATGTTAGCAACCACATCGTTGGTTGGAATGGGAGACATTGTTACAAATGATTGCTTCGAGTGGGTGTTTAGCAACCCCAAAATAGTCAGAGCTTCTGCAGTGGTTTGTAGACTAATGGATGACATAGTGTCACATAAGGTATGATGTTATTTTAGTATGATAGCTGTAATTGAGAGCATAATTAGATTACATAAATTTTCCAAACACATGGGGCCCTTCTAACATAATGATTAATTTACTTGTAGTTTGAGCAAGCTAGAGGGCATGTTGCTTCAGCTGTTGAATGTTACATGGCACAATTTGGTGCAACGGAAGAAGCAATCAATGAGTTTCGTAAACAAGTTATAGATGCATGGAAGGACATAAACAAAGAGTGCCTCTACCCAACTATTGTCCCCATGCCAGTTTTGATGCGAATTCTCAACCTTTCACGTGTGATGGATGTCGTGTATAAGGACCAAGATGGCTACACAAATGCTGGAATTGTGCTCAAAGATTTCATAAGGTCTGTGCTCATTGATCCTGTACCGTTATAAGCATGGACCTATGCAATATTGCAATAACAATAATTTGATATGGTTATGTTCCACATGCGTAGCTCCACGGTCCACACTCATCTTAATAGAATTACTGCTCTTGAAAAGAAATAATTTTCTTTTTGGTTAAAGACGTTTGTGATGCCTATGAAACCACGGGTTTAATAACCGGACCAACCAAAAAACCAGGAATGGAACTCGTTCCTAGTTCTCTAGTTCGTCCAAGATTGGATATATGGTTGAGCAGATGACATTATAAATAATTTTATAAATGAAAAAAATAAAAAAAAGTTCTAACAAGTTTCTAAGTAGGAATGTTTGTAGCAATATGTTGGGTTAAGATAGTTTGACCCTGGTTAATTAATTCAATTATCCAAATTGATTAATTAGGTCAAAATACATGTAAATAGTGGAGGCGCCTGTAGAGAAGGAAAATTCCCGACTGTTAGGAACCCGGTGGTTCCTAATGGGGATTAATGAGAATTATAGGGGAATGGATGGGGATTGTAGGGAAATTGACTTAATTCGAGGTAGTCACCCTCCATAGAGAAATAGAGAGATTAAGAGAGAGAGAGAGAGAGATGCACTAATGCACTAACAAATTGGTTTATTCTTCATTGATATCTCATATTAGATTACAATCATGTATTTATAGGAGATTAGCTCTAATCTCATTGGCCCACATGGCTTAAGATAATTTGCTAATTAATTCAACATATGCCCTATGAATTAAACCATGTGTTAAATGAGCTACATGTACTCAAATCCTAACTAACTCATCCTTATTTCAACTAACTAACTAACTAAAGGGATTACAACAATTGTTACAACAATTATTTCATATTCCTAACATTTCCCTCCCCTTGAAAACACCTTGCCCACAAGGTGTTGTTGTAGTTGACATCTTCATGAGGGGAGACCGGCCACTAAACCAATAATCCAAAGTATTCTCAGCTTCTAACACACCAACTACAAAACAGTTAATCAAAGCCCATAAATTGAGCATAGCAATCTCATTCTTAACCGGATCAACAAAGGGACACTTCCAGTGGAACCTTGACTCTTGAATTTTTGGACAATCAAACCCTTGCACCATGGAGCTTAATGGATAGTTATTTACATCCAGCACGCAAGAATCTATGCTATGAATATAAGGGTTGGCAACTTCAATAGTACAATGACCAATAGGAGTAAAGAAATATATTGTCGAATAGCCCTCAATATAATCTTGAGGATCTGGCCGCCAAAGTAACTCCAAGCCATCAATTTCAAGGACAGGCATCAACTCCACTACACTGATACTAGGCTCTAGAAGATATATTTTCTCAATCATACCAAGGTGGCTCCCACTTATCTTTGGATCCAACTCACTAGATTCATCATTTGACAATAGCAAAATATTGGAACCAAACCGAAGCACATCTCCAATAATCTTGAAATCGTTCATGTGTAGATAATAGGAGATCACAATACTGGAATTTATCGCACTACTGCCTCCAAGAAAAAATTCTTGAGTAATTAGGATACCATCTACTGATGTGAAGTCTTGGGAAGGAAAATTGTAGGTGTCAGCTTCCATGAATGTAACCAAGGAACCTTCTTGGAACAACAAATTGGGCTTGTCACCAAGACAGAACCTTAAAGAAGCTTGGTGGTACCCATGTATGATAGAAACTTGGCCACTATAAACGTGTCCAAGATAGCCACACATGAGATAAATTTGGCCATCAAAGCAATCGTAGCCAAGATCAACTTCAACTCCCTTGCATGAAGCTAAGGAGATCCCATGTATGATAGAAACTTGACCACTATAAACGTGTCCAAGATAGGCACGCATGAGATAAATTTGGTCCTGAACTGGACATGCAATTATAGTCTCTACTGGAGTTTGAGGTGTGCTATGAACCTGAACTTGAACCGCAATAGGACCCTTGCATGGACCATTAAAACTCACTAATTCCTTTAAATCAAGAAACACTTCAAGATCAGCCACATCGTCACTGTCATTTGCATCTTCATTGTCAAGGGCAATTTTTGTTGATTCAACAACCTGAAACTTTTCACTTGTTCCTTCAAGAAGTTGAAACTCTTTTTCGGACATGTTTTCAAGATTCTCTTGCACTCTTGAAAGTTCTTCATTCATGGCCATGTTAGATTTAGCCAAGGCCTTCATCTTCTTTGAAATATCCTTGGATTCTTCTATGGCTTTGTTCAGCAATTCTTGTATTTTTTTCAAAAGTTTTCTTTCATCACAATTGTTCATCTCAAGATCAACGGCTCTGATACCATTTGTTAGGAACCCGATGGTTCCTAATGGGGATTGATGAGAATTATAGGGGAATGGATGGGGATTGTAGGAAAATTGACTTAATTCGAGGTAGTCACCCTCCATAGAGAAATAGAGAGATTAAGAGAGAGAGAGAGAGATGCACTAATGCACTAACAAATTGGTTTATTCTTCATTGATATCTCATATTGGATTACAATCATGTATTTATAGGAGATTAGCTCTAATCTCATTGGCCCCCATGGCTTAAGATAATTGGCTAATTAATTCAACATATGCCCTATGAATTAAACCATGTGTTAAATGAGCTACATGTGCTCAAATTGATTAATTAGGTCAAAATACATGTAAATTGTGGAGGCACCTGTAGAGAAGGAAAATTCCCGACCTATCACAAGATGACACATCATACTACCAAGTCCACAAAATACGACCAATTACAAAGTGCCACGTACTGCTACTAGGTTTTGCTATCACTACTAAAAAACCAACAGAAATTTGCCAAGTGTCATTGAAATAGGGGCATAAAATGCATGCAAAAACCAATCACACGTCGACACGTGTAAGTAATGACATAAGCAGCCCGATGCATGTAAGCGATGACGTAGGCAGTCCAATTGGGTGCTGACATGTGTCACTTTGAAAATCAAAACATTTCAGCCAATCAAAAGATGTCACGTGTCTTGGAGAATCTTAAAGCTCCTCCAATCAGATCGTGACACATGTTACCAATTAAGCTTCGCCATGTGTCGCTCCTATAAATAGAAGCCTTCCTAAGGCATTTCTACACAACCAAGACATCCAAAGCACAGGCAGCATCAGAAAAGATTCAGAAGTACTTAGAAGTGTAGAACCTTTGCAGGAATCAAGCCTCAAAGCCTCCAGGAACTTCAAGAACTTCAACCTTGAATACGAAGAACATTCAAAACAGAATCATCTAAGCTACCTGCCTAGATCTTAAAGTTTGCTGAAATCCAGCCCAAAAGCCTTCAAAAACTTCAAGAAACTACACATTGGTGAAGCTCTACAGATTCAAGCCCCAAAGCCCCGAAGAACTTCCATTACAAACTTTTGATTACAAAGAACATTCGAAAAGAAATCATCCAAATTATCTTCCTGGATCTCAAAGTTCACTGAAATCAAGCTCGAAAGTCTACAGAAACCTCAACAAACCACAAATTAGCGAAACTCTACGGATTCAAGCCTCTAAAACACCAAAGAACTTCCACCACAAACCTTCAAAAAAGAAGAACGCACGAAGAACACAAAGAACGTGAAGAATAAAGAATTTCTAACAAGCTCATAGTTAGAGATTTATTGTAATTTCGTTTCAAAGATCTTCGATCCATTCTTCAGCCAAATTGAAGGATATATTGTGTTTGAATCAAAATCACATCACTACAATTTCAATCAACAAATCTTTCAAGGATCAAATAAGGGGATCACTCTTTTGTAATTACAAGAAATTGTACCATATATTCATCAATACAAATTCGCATTTGTGAAACTATTTTACTCGTTTGATTTAATTTGAACAAGAAATTTAGTCGTCCACAGCACCAACAAATCACCAAATAAACTAAATGTAGCGGAAAATAAATTGACACAGTAATTTGTTGACAAATGAGGAAAACCTCTCGCAAGGCAAAAACCCCACTGAGTAAATTTAAGGTCACAACTACTAAGAATCCACTAATCAATAATCAAGAGGTTACAAGTATGAGGAATCTTACCACTACCCTAGCTATTCCAAAATACCAATATACAGCTGAACCTTTGCACCGATACCCAATTGGACTTAATCTTGTAGTAGCATTCTTTCCCTTGTTACACAAATCTCTAATCTGTGACTAACTCCTTTGCACCGATCCCTGTACGTGACTAACTCCAGCAACTTGAATGATTGTTGTTGACTGCAAATTTCTTTACTTTATAAACGATAAAGATCAGGAAGCACTTGGTTACAAAATCCTATGGCGCATAAAGGCAATAGCTTCACAGAGAGTATATGAATTCTAGGTCTTTGTATCTATATGTGACGGTTTCTAAAATATGCCTTTCATATGACTAGGGTTGTGAGAAAAGAAACCCTAATAAAATAATACAGCATGAGTCGAATTTCAGATTTAGAAAATTTGAAATCGTATTTCTCAAAAGATCGAGCTTGTGTCGAGCTTCTTCATTTAACATCGATAGCAGTATTTGTTGAGCTTCTGTTGAGACATAATGAATCAAATTTTCTTCACTTGTTTCTTGGATCAATCTTCATGACTTTAATGAAACCACTTGATATGTTTGAATAACATACTTCTTGATTCATTAAACCCAATTTAGATCTACCCAATTATAAGTAAAGTGTACAACACTAAGGTGGGGTGTGTGAATGTGAGCATTTACACCTATATTTATTTTAGGGAGTAGCCACTAACTATTGGGCTAAGTCTAGTCAATTTTACTTTCTAAATTAACTAAGAAAACCCTAAGGGCTCCTAAGCTAAAATAGAAAATAAAAGAAAATGTCTCGAACTCGAAGACATGGATCTTGAAGCTCGATTATGTGTGGGGAAGGTGTTAGGTACCCTACATTGCCTATCCAAAAGGATAGTACCTTGTTTCAAATTAATCTTAAAACTCACCATTTAAAGAACAATTTAAAATATTTTGCATTTGGTTTTAAACAAAAATGGATAATATGCATGTGCAATCAAAGGAAACAAATCTATCCTAAGATGACATGTGAATGTATGACATGTATAATATACCATAAGGAGACACGTTAATGTAGGGCATGTATAATCTTCCCTAAGGTGACATGTATAATCTACCCTAATGTGACGCGTGTATGAATTTATATATGAACAATCTTAGAATGACATATAATCTATTCTAGGATGACATGTATAATCTACCCCAGGGTGACATGTGCATGCATAGACATGTGAACAATTTATTTTAGAAAGTAAGATAAAACAAGCATAACTAAACATGTGATTGCATGGGATTTTTTAAGAGAGATAAATTGCTTTATTGAATTAAGTAAAGCTAACCTCTCTCCTAAACATTGCCTAACAAAGGCAATGGTGCAATTCATTTTCCCAATATATTTTATCTTAGGCAAAAGACACAAAAAAATAACAAGGACACAAAGGTTAAATTCCTATAAAGTCTAAAAATGTCTTTTGACAAATTTATTATTTTTTAAGGAAAACATTCTGTTTTGGGAAAACAAGAAAAAAACAAAAGCATTTTTTGTGGCCTCAAGAGCCTTTGTTCAATTTTTGAAGTTTTAAGGGTCAAAACTAGGGCTGTGCAGGGACCCCACCTACCCAATCGGCACGACCTGATCTGACCGGTTTTGGGCGGGTCTGGAAATATTCAGGTTGGGTTCAGGTCTGAAGGTTATTTTTGGTTTCGGGTCGGGGTCGGGCTAATATAAATACCTCTAGACCCGAAATTTTTTTAGAAAAAGACCGTACACGTTTCTGCTCTCTCTCTGCCACTCTCCTCCGCCTCTCTCAGCTCTCTGAATCTTACTCATTCTCACCAAGTTCTCTCTCTACGTGTGTAAGTCATCTATCTCTTTGTTGGTTTTTTTTTTTTTCCTTAATTTCCTTCTCTTAGTCTCTGATGATTTTGGGTTTTTTTTTCAACACAAACTTATCTCATTGGTTTATTTATCTCAGAGAGGAAAGCAATTTTGTTTCAGCAAGATCTTTAACATATTGGATTCTAAGGTATAATTGTTTTTAGTCAAATGGGGTTGCTTCTGATTCTGTCCCGGGTTTGATTTTTTATTTTTATGTGAATATCCTGTTTGGGTTTAATTTTCTTGCGTTTTGTGATCTGGGTTTGGCGTGAATCTTACTCAAATGGGGTTGCTTTTGCATTTTTCTGCATTGCTTGGGTAGTGTACTTTCTTTCTTCAAGTTGTGTGAGTGATGAAGTATAATGTAAGTGGCTTTGTCACCGTCAACGAGGCCCCATTAGAAACTCGTAGGGGCAAAATACTATAGAGAATTGGAATATTACTGTGTTACCATTGAGGTATTTAGTTTGATTGCTTTTGAAACTAAATAGCTTTGTTTGCTTGCTGCGTTAATTTAAGATATAAAACTAACATGAGAAATAGACAAATCCCCAACTGTATTTGATGGACCTGAGTTCTTTCCAAGTTATTTTTTGTGTGTGGAGTTGGTGATTTAGGTTGAGAATTGTTTTAGTTTGATATGTTTTAGATTGAAACAAATGAAGCTGATATTTAAAACTTTTCTTGTGTGTGGAGTTGGTGACTTGAGTGATAAAATAATAATGACCCACAACAAAGGAGGGATGATAAAGACAATGTGTGTGTCGATATTGTGGTAAGAAAAGGAATCCCAAGTTTAGGTTCCAACCGTAATTTTTGGAGACAATACAAAATTTATTTTAATATGTGCTTGAAGTAGAGACTGTGATGGTTGTTGTATGTAGAAAGTTAATGTTTAATCGCATAAATATACTTTTGGTCCCTACATCTTGGACCATTTCTCGATTTGGTCCCTAAACTGATTTTGCTCCTAGGTCAGTCCCTGACTTTTTAAAATCATTTTTAAAATGGTCCCTACCGTCAACCCAGTTACGGAAAAAGCTGAGGTGGCAAACGACGTATCCTATTTGCTGACATGGCGTTGACGTAGATATTAAAATATTATTAAAAAAACTTATTTAACATTTTTGAAATGCCACGTCAGATTTAAATTAATAAAAAATTAAAACAAAAAATCCAGGTTAGAAATTTTAAAATAAATAAATAAATAAACATTAATTTAATTAAATTAAGAAAAGAAAAAAAAAAAGCTTTTTCAGTTTAAAAAATTAAGTCAGAAAAATCATTTCTTTTTCTTTATTTTCTTCTTCTTTCTTCCTTTCTTCTTCTACGCTGGAACCCAAAAGCAAACACAAATTTTTCATTCTTCTTTCTTCTTCACCTTTCTCGTCACATAAATATTATTTCTTCTTCATCGATCTGACACAGGAGAGGGAGAGAAAGGGCCGATCTATCACGGTGGGTTTGTGGCTTCCGATTGGTGTTTTGTGCAGTGGTTGCAGTGGATTGGGTTTTTAAGGGTTTGGATCGGTGGGTTATGGGTTGCGATTGGTGGGTTGAGGGTTGGGATCGGTGGTTGCTGGGTTTAACTTGGTGGTGGTTGCTGGATTTAGCTTGGTAGCAGTTGCTATGTTTTGTGTGGTGGTTGTTCACGCGGGTTTCCGTTCTGACCAAAGTCAGCTTGTAGGCCCAGATCGGTGGTGGTTTTTTGTTGTTGTGAAGCCCAGATCAGTGGTTCTCACACCTCTCTCTACCTCACCCTCACTCTTTTCCTCTCTCTAAGGTTGATTTGGAAGTTTTTAGCTTAGGATTTTTGTGGATTTGATGTTAAGGCTTTGCTGGTTGCTGGGAAATTTTGGAAGATTTAGGAAGATTTGATTCGATGGTGGTGCTTTGCTGGTTGCTTGGGTTTATGGATTTGATTGCTGGAGATATGGGTTTAAGGTTTGGTTGAGATCTGGGTTTGGGGTTTGGTTCTTTGCTCTGGAGATTGATTATGGGGAAGAACACAAAGAACAAAGAACAAGAACATGTTTAGAAAAAATAATGAAAGGAATTTAAAAAAAGCACAAGAAAGATACAGAAAATGATAAGAAAATAAATATTAATTTGCTAAGAATATGAATCATATTATGAGGAAGAACACAAAAAAACATGTTCTTTTGAAAAAAAAAAAAAAAAAAAGATTTAAGATTTAAAAAAAAAAATTAGATTAAATTTTTTTTTTGGGATAGGAATTTTTTAAATTGAAAAAGCTTTTTTTTTCTTAATTTAATTAAATTAATATTTATTTATTTTAAAATTTCTGACGTGGATTTTTGTTTTAATTTTTTATTAATTTAAATCTGACGTGGCATTTTAAAAATGTTAAATAAGTTTTTTTAATAATATTTTAATATCCACGTCAGCGCCATGTCAGCAAATAGGACACGCCGTTTGCCATCTCAGCTTTTTCTGTAAATGGGTTGACAGTAGGGACCATTTTAAAAATGATTTTAAAAAGTTAGAGACTGACCTAGGAGCAAAATCAATTTAGGGACCAAATCGAGAAATGACCCAAAATGTAGGGACCAAAAGTGTATTTACGCCATGTTTAATCTCAGCATGTAACTTGTTGATGAAAAGAATAGTGTGATCCGAGCATGTAAATCCAACATTTTCAATTTGAATGTTAATACAACATGTGGGCCTACATCTGGATTCATATACACTAATAAATGTTATTTGTTACTCTTATTTTTGGTGAATTATGTGATTTGTTAATATATCATGACTAATGCTATATCTTGATTTTGTAAACTTCTCTCTTTTTCTTTTTCTTTTTTCGTTCATTGGATTTTGTGATTATATATACTAGAATTTAAGAGGTGATGAGATGAGAATCCAAGTGTGTTGCTTAGAAATACTTCTGTGCCATGTTTGTAGGATTTAAACCTGGTTCAATTTTATTGTTTTATTTTAGTCAGTGCATATTTATCCAAAAAAAAAAAAAATAGTCAGTACATTTGGCACACTTGTTGAGTTTTCTACAGGGAGTGAGTGGTGTACCATTCATAGTGTCTCAAATTCTCAATGCAAGCAAAAGCAATACAGAATCAGAAGTTATAGTTAGACTGAACATGACTCTAGCTGCACCCAAACACAAAACTTAGAGCTGAATTCTAGGATGGAAAAGTGATGCAATACATTAACTGTACATGAAGCAAAAGCATTTCCTACACTGTTTATTTTAAGTTCAAAAAAGTGTGTAACAGGCTTGTGTGTAAGAAACATGTTATTATACATGCTATAACATGGACAAGTTATTTGCTACTTGAAAAAGCTGGTTGCAAACAAGAGATAACCAAACTGCTCTTGCTTTTGTTTTAGTGTTTTAAAAATAATTTATGTTCTTTGTGAAATGATTATTTGACAAATAGCTGATCTTGCAGATGGGCTCTTGGTGAAAGGAAGCTTGGGCGTTCTTGTATTTCAGCATTCCCCTTTCTAGTTTGGAGTTCAATAAAAAGTATCTTAATTGTCATGGGACTTGAAGCATGTAATTTTTATTTTGTTTCATAACTTGGAATGTGGAACTTCTAGATTGACATCTCGATTTTGTTACTTGTGTTTACTTGTAGCGAGCTTTATGATTTGCTGAGCAAACCCTCTCTTAGTGGTATCCCATTGCTAGTGCCAGGGAACAAGACAAACCAGGAGTTCTGTCTAAACAGGCCTTGATTGATCAATGTAAACTAACAAATTCCCAGTCATGGTGAATGTTAAGATGATTTACGTACCATCTATTTTTCATTCAAGGAATATGAATTCAGGTTGTTTTATTATTGATTTTTTGATAATATTGGATGATTTGGGTTTTCTTTGAAGATGGGAATGATGGTTCTGTTTAATTTATTTGATTTAGATTTGTTGAGGTTTGAAGGATGTTGAGTGTGTGCTCTTTTGGTACTCAACAAATTGGTCATGGTGACTTGGATGTCACAAAATTGTACTAGTCTTGGTATTGATGTGAGTCAAATTGATTATAGAATGGAAAAAAGTTTCACAATTTAATGAGGTTATCTATAAAATTGTGGTAGGTTGGATTTTTTCATTCCAAGATTCAAGTTGAAGATTAGTAGTTCCTTTGTGGGATATAATTTTGCAATTAGTATACCTGCATTTTTTGTATTGTTGATCGGAATGGTTTTCAATATATAGTAAAGAGGCCCAAAACAACATAGGAGAAAAAATCCCAAGGCCCAAAACAACATTTAAAAAAAAAAAAAAACCTTTCCAACATTTAAAAACCGACCGATAATAGACCCGAATTTTTGGGTCGTGTTTTAGCTAGGCAAACCTGATTTCTATCAGGTCGGTTTGCAGGCCAACCCAATATCACTCCTGACTCGAAATATAATTTTGGAAAAGTTTTTGAGTCAAATTGTAATTTTTGAAAGTTTAGGGTCAAAGTGAATTTGAAAAACTTTTGGGGTCAAATTGAAATTTGGAAAAGATTTGGGGTTAAAAGGTATTTTGGGAATGTTGGTGGCTTGTGGACGCACGGGCTGGGTGGTTTCTTGATTGAGGTTGGGCTTCAAGAATTCGGATGGGGCATATTTAGGTGTGGGCTTGGATTTAATTGCATGAGGGTTTTGGCATTTTTGGAATTGGGCTAAACTTTTGATGTGATTTGGAGGCAAAGTTTCGGATTGGGCTAAGGTTGAGGACCTGGTGGGCTCAAGTGTAAGTGGTGGGCTTGGGATTTTAAGAAGTCTCGGCTGGAGCTTGGAGGCATTCGGTTTGGGTCTAGGCTGGTGTGTGAATGAGCTGAAGTGGACTTAGAGTTGACTTAAACATGGATTTGGGCTAGCGGGTTGGACCTAAGGTTAGGACTGACCCGACCCACTATCCTCTACAATTTATTTCTTATTTCTCTTTTGATTTCTGTTTCAAACTTTAAATCTATCTCAGATCCCCTAATCCCTACTAAACGTAAAAACTCTCTCACTCTCTCTCTAAATCCATGGCCTCCATGGGCAAACTCCAAGAGCTCAGCTTCACACCCTCCATCACCACCTTCACGGTGGATATCTCTGAGATCAGCCGCTATCCCTCTAAACCCGTTTTCTGTCTTCTGAGAACGATAAAGTCACTTTCTCCCAAGGTGGTCACTTTGGTGGAGCAAGAATCAAACACAAACACAACCCCTTTCTTCCATAGGTTTGTGGAAACTCTAGAATACTATTTGGCAATGTTTGAGTCAATCGATGTCACCCTGCCAAGAAACAGCAAGGAGCGTATCAATGTGGAGCAGCATTGTTTCGCCAATATCCATTGAGCACCTATGTCAATTCTGTGATAAAGATCCTACTATATAAGGTGTTATTCAGAACATTATAATCTAGTGAAGAAGGATGGGGCTATGCTCTTGGGCTGGAAAAACAGGAATCTGAATTCATAAATCGGTTTAGATAAATTTTGGCTTGGGGGGGCCAAACTATGGAATTCATAAATCGGTTTAGATAAATTCAAAACATATTCATATACAATTAGATTAGCAAGAACTCGTTATTTTCCTTTTTTTTTTTTTTTTTTTCTAATGAACATAATCTTTCTAAACTTTAACGAGTACACACAAATTGTCTAATTTACTTTAAACATGTATGGAAAATAATCCAAAGAGAAAAATAATTAAATTTTTAAATATAATAGAGTCAGGAGTCTTGTAACTCAATTGATTGGATGTATAAATGAAAAGATAAAAAAAAGAAAATAATAATAATGGATGATCCTTGTGTAATTTTTTTTTTTTTTTAAATTTGTTTTGGAAAGATTAAGCTATTTATTTTTGTTTTTTCTTGGGGGAAGCCAATTTTTTTTTCTAATGTTAAGAGCAACTCAAATTTGGGGGGGCCAAATCTCATTTTTCTTTGGCTCCACCTTAACCGATTTATAATATATATATCTAGGATATTAAAATATTTCAAAATTTGGGGGGGGCTAATGTGGCTCTACCACTGCTGATATCGGCTTCTGCTTGGCAATGATAATAGAGTTAGTCATGGAAATAAACACTTGATACTTTTTAAAGGCTCTTGATATTGAGATTGTTACATGGTATAGAAGGGTGATATATATGCTGCAAAATCAGCCAATAGATTCATTAAAATGATTTTGTGTATTGTTGCCAAGAAGTATTCCAATTGCTGATGTAGGGCCAGAAATAGTCAGGCAGCCCCGGCCCACTTCGAACCAGGCCCAAAAGCCCGCGCCGAGGAGGCGTCCAAGGTCCGAGGACGAAAGTGTAAAGCCCAGTTGCCCAAGAAACAGTGCCGAGGATGATTACTTCCTCGGACGGCCGAGATCAGAAAGTGGACAAGCAACACGCCATCAAGGGGAGTCTCCCTGAGCATCCAAAGAGCAAATAGCAAGTACCAAGTGCCAGCAATGGAAGCATGGTGAAGGAGCAAGTCCCAGATGAACTGTCACCTCCACATTAAATGCCCTCAACTAACGCCCTGGCCGCATTAATGAGGATAGGACTCCTGAACAGTGCTGTCTTGGGTGCTGCAACCCACAGGAGGAATGGGAATGCGGCTGATGGGACATGCTCTCAAGTGGTGGCCTAACTAATCAACAAATGTAGGGCTAGGATCAACTGAGAGAGATGTATATAATGTAAGGAGTCCCTCTTGAAAGGAGGACGAGAAACCTGAATCAAGAAGTACTGTAGCGACTTGTATTCTCCCAAACCTTGTAATCAATTTTCAAAGAAATAATAAGAACTCCAAGCTCTGGAGAGCAGGTCCGAGGAGCATTATTGTGCATCCCAATTCACGTTTAAGTTATTAGACTCACGTGCGACCATGCATGGCCGTTGCATTCCTCACTAGGGCCTAGTTCTTGAACTCTCTCTCTACAAATTCATTGCAGGGTTAGCTGGGCTTGGGTCCACTCTCTCAACTTGTAGAAGTGCCCGAACCCGGTCCCTACAGCTGACATTTGTGATGATTTTGTATTTCCATTCCACTGAGGCTATCACCTCTGTTCTTTTATACATATACTTTCTCATGTCTTTTTTTTTTTTTTACATATTTTGTTCTATGTTGGAGTTGTATATACATGTGATGCAGGAGTTCTTAAGAGCAATCATCTTACGTATGTGTTTTGTTTTGTGACTTATTATGCACCTGGTATTGGCTCTCGTATATTCTATATTCAAAAAGGGAAATGCTAACGAGTACCCTTAGGGTACTGGTTAATAATCTATTTAAAATAAGTTTTTATGGGAAATGAAAAAAAAGTAATTAATATTTTGACAGCTTTTTTCATTTCCCATAAAAGTGGTATCAAAACTTTCTTAAAATAGATTATTAAGGAGTGCCCTAAGGACACTCGTTAGCATGACTCATTAAAAAATGTACCTCTGCATTCTTTCCTTACTTTCAGGAATTCTGAGACAAAGAACAAATTTCTCACATTCTTCGGTGAAAAAACATAGGCTGGGCCAATTCTAAATCTCTAACGTGATAAATGCTTATGGTGCAATCAAGTCATTGACTCATTGTGAGCAAATTCACCCAAAAAAAAAAATGGCTTTTTTTATTTTTTTGACATTCATAAATCATAAATGCGGAAAGCCTTAAAAAGAGGAAAATCGATTAAGTTCCACTCGTACCACTCACCAGTAAGGCCCATACCCCATAATAACACTTTCGGCCGTTTTGGTTTATCATGTCATTGCATTGTATATTTGTATTTTCAAGCTAATGTAGCTCATGATGAGCACTATCATTGATTTAAGGCCTTTTAACTCTGAGTGTGCAATAATAATTTAATAATTTGGTCATATTTGAATGAAGTGTTTTCCTTTTAAAAAATAACTGAGTTCAGTTTTCAATTGTCTTAATTATTGAAATTATTTTATAAATAAAATTTTTCTATGAATTAATCATATAGGTAGGACATAGTAGACCATATATATCAAGCAAATATTTTTCTTAGTTAAGTCAAGGTATGTTTGGTTTAGTGAATTTTAAAAGGGAAAATTCGTAAGATTTAGGTGTTTTCTCTCAAAGACTCACCAATTTGGGGAGAAAACTCAAGAGAAAAGAGAGAGCAAAAAATGTATTTTCTGGGAGAGACAAAAATAGCCTCTGTATCTATCCATGGTTACCTTTGATTTTTTTTTTTTTTCCCTTTACTTTTCTAACCACACTATTCTTCTCTTCTTTCTTTTTTTGCCTTTTTCTATTACTTTTTTTTTTTCTCTTTTTGTTCGGTGTTCTTGTACTTTTTTTTTTTCATGAAGTGCAAATCCATACATAATATTTTTAATAAAAATATAATTTGTTACCTTCTTTTTTTATTTTATTTTTATTTTTTAAATCTAATAAGGGCATGATAGTAAATTTAAAAAAAAAACTACTTTTTCCATCATTTCAATTTTCTTCTCAATCAAATAAAAGAGGTTTTTTTATCCTTCCAACTTTTCTATCCGCTTAGCCAAATATCATGAGGGAAAATTAAAATATTTTATATTTTCTCACTTTTCCATATCTCAACCAGACGAGCCTTTTGTACATCATTTTAGAGGAATTCCCTTTAATTCATTATATGGCTATTTTTTTTTTTTAGAAGAAATTATATGGCTATTTAAGTGATCATTTTATGTGTATTTTTGACTCTTCAAATTATTTTAGTAAGTAACATTAATATGATTATTTGAAATTCCAACCTGTCGCTGTCAGTGGAGAATTTTCCCCCAAATCAAAATTTCCATCACCGTCCAAACTCAAGCCCAAGGAAATGTTGAATTGGGTGTTTTTTTAAGCTTAAAAGTTGGGCCTCGTTTGAAAGTTCAAGCTTGAATTAAATTCAGACAATGCTAGAATTAAGCCCAAGGGAATATTGAATTAGGTTTTTTTTTTTTTTTTTTTTTGAGAATCTTGAATTAGGTTTCTTAAGCTTAGAAGTTGGGCCTGGTTTGAAAAGTTCAAGCCTGAATAAAATTCAGACTATGCTTGGATTAAACCCAAGGGAAGATTGGATTCTTCGTTTTTTAAGCTTAAAAGTTGGACCTGGATTGCAAAGTTCAAGCCTGAGTTAAATTCAGCCATCCTAGGATTAAACGTTTCCTGAATTCCGAACACAACTACACAATTCAGATTGAGAGATGAAGAGGGTTCCTTTTTTTTTATTTTTTTTATTATTATTATTATTATTATTATTATTATTATTTTATACACTAGTGTTATACCTGTGCAGCACGGCTTAAAAAAAAAGTATATGTAAATTAAAATAAATTTGTTTCAATAATATAATTAAATTACTTATCTAAAAAAATTAAATTAAAAATTTTGAACTTATAAAATAGATTTTAACTCTTTGAACAAAAATAAAAATGTAATAAGGCACATATAAACATGACACAAATACAAGCCAACTGAAATAAAAAGATGAAACCTTTGTAGGAGAGAATACAAAATTTGATAATTCTTAAATAATAAATATATAAAGTGTAAATATTTATAGAGGTTTATATAATGGATTTCATGGATTTAAAATTTTTTTTATGACTCATAAGCAAAACCTTAAACACACACACACACACACACACACAAACGAAGAAGAGAAATACATACTTGCAATAGTGTGGATGGTAGGTTTGATAAAGTATTCTACTATGGATTTCACAAACATCAAATTGCCTAAGTAATAAAAAAAAAAAAAAACAAAACAAAAAGAGTGTTAGATTTCTAATCAACATAGAAATTATGAGAGAATGAGAATTATTGATAATGGGGGAGAGAATTGATTAGAATAATTAGTAGTGTTTCTACTTTCTATCATTTAAAAAAAAAAAAAAAAACCAGAAAAAAAGAAGAAGAAGCAGCTGTGGTAGGAATATATAAGAATACACTAATAGATAATAAACAAGTAAATTGTGTTTTGTCATAGAATATGCCAATTACATAAAAATATGAACCTAGCATAAGTAATTGTTGATGGTGAACTGAAAATTGAACCAACTCCAATTTGTCCACAAGGGTCGTCCAGGCCAAGAAGAGAAGAATGGCTGTACCTAGCAAAACGATCGTCCAAAGGCATACGGGTAGTCCATGAGGAAAGCACCTGAACGACTCCCAACACTTGGAAAGTTCCATAGAGATTTATCTATAAGAGCTAGTAAATTGAATCACATGTTATTATTTTGAGGCATGAGTAAGATCCTGGTTCATCGCTATAACTTTTTATTTAGTACTTAACTTCCAACGACAGTTATAGAAAAAGATAAAATATTCTAACTCCTATAGCGGTTGTGGAAGTTAACCTTGAACCCTCTGACCTCCTCAAATATAGGAGAAGTTATGAGACAAGTAACCGCTTCAAGAGTACACTATATAAACACTCATTCACATCAAATGAAGGGAAGTTTTGAGACAACTCCCAAAAAGTTGGAACTCCAGAATTTAAGAGAGTAACTAACTTAAGCATCGGAGGGTTCTTGGTCGGTCCACCCCGGTCACATTTGATCGTGTGTTTTTCTTTTCAGGCATTTCAAGCAATTATTAGATCATTGAAACCCGGAACATTCAGCCTACTGATTTTCTGTGCATCATCAATTGTATCTAAAACAATTATGGTACTTTAGTACAAATAGGACCTGAATTTGGATTATATGCCTATATATGGAGTTGTTCCTCTTTCTTCTTTTTTCATATGGCTTCATCATGCCTTGTGAACAAATAGATTTGGATTTGAGAAGAAGATTAAGGTTAGATTTAGATTATAAACCCAATGAAATTGAAACTAAAGTGGAGACTTAGATTAGATTCAGATTTGAGAAGAAGATAATTTGAAATTGAAATATTCACTATTGACTAAAAAGGTACTCTTTGGTATTGTGCAAATGAACCAACCGGGTTAGAGTTTGATTTTGGGCATTGCTAACAAATGGCAAAGGAAGAAGATGAGAGAGATGAGGGCAGACTTTTTATTTTTAAGTTTTTAACATAATGATGAATGAATGAATTAATTAATACGTGTACATGTAAATTTATTTTAAAGTTAATTTACAAGGCATAATACTTGAAAAATCTATTTTTCTTCTTTTTAATAAAAATAAATTTTATGTTATTCTGTTAGTCACATAAGTAATAACATTAATGACAGTTAACAAAAGGACTGACGATGCTCATGTTTTAAATTTGAGGGACCAATAATACTCACTTAAAACTTGAGGGACTACTCACAGGGTAACTTATAGGGACCAACAATGTAATTTGGCCTTTTAAAAATGCACTTTTTAAAACAACTTATCCAAACAAACTCATAATACAACAAATAAATCAAAATCATATACAGCAATCAAAATCATGAGACTTTTTTTTTTGGGTTTTAGTATTAAAATTTATAAGCCTTTCATAGACTTCAAATAAACAATAGAAAAGAAAAAAAATAAAATAAAATCTAACTTGCATTAAATATGTTAACAAACTACCCAGATTGTCTTCATTGCACATTATGGTTTATTGGAGCAAAGTATTATATGGGTTGAAGAATCACCACCATATATTGCTAGTTGTATACGGTTGAATGTGAATTCAGTATAAAGCAATACAATATATCGTTTCTCATTTGTTCATCTCTTCCCCTTTCCGACGTTGTACTCCCTCAAATTGCAAATCCACAATATTCCTTCAGTTTTCTCTTCGTTCTTTCATCCTATTTCTAACGGACATTATCTACTTTCACATTCTCTATTTCATATTCTGAATTCTTCTCAATGGTCAAGTGTTTTCTTGTCAAAATTGGTAAATTTTTGAACAAAATGTATATTCTACTTTCTCAACTATATATATTGTGAAAGGGTCACTTTATAACCTTCTATGATCCATGAACTAAACAAAGAGGCCGTTTGGTTGGGCGGTTTGGCTGGGTAAACGTGCATTTTTTAATGAAAACGCTGATTATAGTTGTTTGGCTAGGCGATTTATAAGGAAATGCGTTTTTACAAAACGCCAAAATAGAGCATTATCAATTCACAGTATCGGGCAACTTTTTTCAAAACGCAAATTAAAACTGATATCGCGTTCTCCTGTTTCACTTGTTATGGGTTCAAAATACTAAATATACCCTCAAATACATACCCTCCCTTCCCATTAATCTCCTCTATTCTCTATCAACTCTGCCCCTGCTATCTTTGCCTTGTTCAGTCGTGCACCTATAAAGATGATTCGAGTCACGCATCTATCCCACTTTTTATGGGGCATGGGTCATATTTTTAGTTTTTCTTTTCTATCATTTTCGTTTTGGTTTTGGTTCAATGAGGTGGCACTCTAATTTAATGCCAGGTAAACAAATCCATGTTATGTTGGAATTGGAGTTGGCATATGGATAACATGTAGGAACAATGGTAAATGTTAAGGGCTCTTTTTTATTATTTTATGAATAGTCTGCCAAACTTTCAATCAAAGATCAACAACCATTACATTGAAACGGTGAGACTTATGCTGCAGCCATAGAGGCAAATAGGCTGCAATTTACGATAAGCCCATTATAATAATTACACCTATTATCTAAATATTCAATTAATAGAAACGACATTTTTTTACATATTTTACCAAACGCTTAATTATAATTTTAAAAATTGTGTTTTAAAAACGCACATTTTGAAACCACTATTACTTAAAAACGCACTTTTTCAAATAATTTATCCAAACATACCCAAATTGTGTTATATAAAATTTGGTTATAAATGTACAATTATGAGGCTAGACCTTCAGGAAGAAAAAAAAAAAAAAAAAAAAACACACATGGCTCACGTGAAGCGCAGATAATGAGGCTAGCTCGCGTTTAAAGTGGTGAGTTGTTAGTCTATCCTATTCCTGACGGCAGGAACGCCATAGGAGACAACTACCTGTTAGTCTATCCTATTCCTGACGGCAGGAACGCCATAGGAAACAACTAGCCGAAAAAGGAATAGGTCCAACTTTGAAAAGTTTTTTTGTCCTCTCCTTTTCTATTCGCCAAATCTCTTCCACAAATATGAAACCAAGTTTGAGGTCCAAAATTTACTTCAAAAAACCTCATTTCAAACATGGCCTTTTAAATAAAAAAAAAAAGCCTTAACCTGAGGACGATGTTTGTTGTCCATTTGCTTCAAAATATTATTCCTCATTTTCAATATGGTTCTCCATTTTCTTATTGTGTCGGTTCAGGAAAAATAGATCTGTTCATTTTAATTTTTTTTATAAATAAAATAAATAAAAGATAGAAGTTTATTGCAATATAAAGTCCTTGATGATATGCTTTATTTTATTTATTGTGTCGACAACATTAAAAGTATACAAAAAACCAAAACATTCGCCACCTCTTGCTTTCGCTAACAGCCTTGCGCAATTTATTTTGATTGGTTATAAAATTAAAAAATAAAAGGATTTTTTTTTTCATGTGTTAAGAAGTAATTTTAAGGAGAGAGAGTGGAGAATTGTGGTTAAGACGAGATTGCTGTTAAACCTAATTCTCTTGTGAAGCGCGGACTCAATATAGTTTGAGGGGATAAATTAAAGTGGGGTTTTTATATTTAAATGGGAAAGAGCCCACAATGATGAATTAAACGCATAATCTGATGAATAAATACTAATTGCACTAATGTTAATTTCATATAGAGAATCAAATCTCATGATTTAAGCATAAAATTTGAGAAAAAGAAATGAAAATTTATTATTATTTAAAAAAAAAAAGAGATTTACTTTATTTTGGATAAGATGATACATGGTTAAGTAAAAGTAAAAAGGCTCATAAGAAAGTAAAGTTGTAATTTAATTTTTCAATTTTTGATTTCGATGTTAATTAAGAAAGAGACAGAAGTTGTTTAATGTGTTGCTATGTGGAAGATTATATGGCTAATATTGAAAATCTACCGTGTAGAATATTAGTTTACAAAAATTAAAGCCTTAAGGCATTAGAAAAAATTATCCTTCAAATGATTTGATAAATCAAAAAAATTTTAAAACCATTTTTGGGTTTCAATTGGATTAAGTTGGTCTAATATTTTAGAAATACTTTTAAATATGAGAAAAATAATGTGGAACTAGTTTTTATTTTTTTAACCATTTATTAACATGTGTTTATGACATCAACTTTCAAATTTATCAAACCCAAAAGTGTTAGTACATTATGTATGAACCAAAATAATAAGTTCTCTCTCATCATATCATCTCTCTCTCTCTCTCTCTCTCTCTCTCTCTCTAGCTTCTTAGACTTGTAACAATAATAACAATAATAAAAAGTAATTATGTTGTTATTTAATATTTTATTCATAGTATAGGAAATTGTAGGGACTGGTTTCGAGCACTCCTACGTGTAGAGAGTGGACCCAAGCCCAGCTAACCCTGCAATGAATTTATAGAGTATGGGTTCAAGAGCTAGGCCCTAGTGAGGAATGCAACGGCCATGCATGGTGGTACGTGAGTGCTAATAACTTAAACGCTGACTGGGATGAACAATAATGCTCCTCAGACGTGTCTTCCAGAGCTTGAAGTTCTTATTATCTCTTTTCAGAAAGGTTACAAGGTTTGAGAGAATATAAACTGCTACAGTATTTCTTTCCTCTGGTTTCTCCGTCCGTCCCTTCAAGAGGGACTTCTTACATTATATACCTCTCTCTCAGTTGATCATAGCCCTACATTTGTTGATCAGCCAGGCCACCACTCGAGAGCTTGTCCCATCAACCGCATTCCCATCAGCCGCATTCCCATCCTTCCTGTGGGTTGCAGCGCCCAAGACGGCACTGTTCAGGGGTCCTATCCTCATTAATGCGGCCAGGGCGTTAGTTGAGGGCATTTAATGTGGAGGTGACAGTTCATCTGGGACTTGTTCCTCCACCATGCTTCCATGTCCAGTGCTTGGCACTCGTTATTTGCTCATTGGATGCTCGGGGAGACTCCCCTTGATGGTGTGCTGCTTGTCCACTTTCGGATCTCGAAAGTCCGAGGACGTTATCATCCTCGGCACTGTTTCCTGGGCAGCTGGGCTTTACACTTTAGTCCTCGGACCTTGGACGCGTCCTCGGCGTGGGCCTTTGGGCCTGGTTCGAAGTGGGCCGGGGTTGCCTAACTCTTTCTGGCCCCACAATAGCCCCTCAAAATCTTGCTGTTCGCATCCTCGGGCGGAAAGGAGGATTTTGACATCCTCGGACCTACTCCGTGTCCAATCGAGTCTTGTCCCTCGTCAGCGTTGGAGCCTTTTCATCTGCCCAAGTTGTGTTACTGACGCTTCGGTGCGCGTAACGTGTCCTGCATTAAATTCGGGCGGCTCTGTGCTCCTCACGTTCAACGGGCAGATGACAATCTAACGATGGGGATGCGCCTAGCATTTATGGGCGGGAAAACTCGCGCGGCTCTTCTATCTAGGGTATAAGTACTCATTCGAACCGCTTTCCCCCTTTTTTCATTCACAATCAAGAGCTCTTGCGCCTTCACTCTGAGTCCAGCCATATTTCCATCTACATCTCCAGCATAAAAAGCCTGTCCGAGGAGCTCCTCCTCATTTCTGTAAGTCGCTCTATCCCTCTCTGAGTTTTCTTCCTCTCTACTCCTCATTCTCTTTTATTTGCTCTTTCTTTAGCTCTCTTAGGCGTCGTTTGGGATGGGTAGGCTTAAGAAGTACGTCTTCACTGAGGAGGCGATGGAGAAATTCATCGCCGATTATAAGATACCGGCCAACGTGGGCTTGAGGTATTGTGAGGAGGGGGAGTGGCACCTCCGGAGGCAGGAGGGCGAGGTGGTGATTCCCATCATCGCCTTCCTTGAAGGGGGGATGAGGATCCCCATGGGGCCGGTGACGAGGGGTTACCTTACATACTTCCGGTTAACCCCCACCCAGTGCGCCTCCAACATCTTCAGAATTCTGGGTAGTGTGGACGCTCTGAACGAAAAGATGGGGCTAAGGCTGACTCATCACGACGTGAACTACTGTTACAACCTCCAACACCTAAAGAATAAATCGTACTACATGAGGACGAGGGACGATAGGGTCCGGCTTATCCAGTGCCTCCCTGAGTCCAACAAAGGGCTGAATGAGGATTTTCTCATCGTGTCCGGAGCGTGGCACGATGGCCTTCATTGCCCGACGACAGAGGGGACACCAGGTGGGGCAGTGGGAGTAGGAGGGGGTTCAAAGATTCTAACTTGTTTTATGCGTCATTTCTTTTTTGCACTGTTTGGTTACTAACGTGAATGTGTTTTCTTTTTGCAGATGCGCACGCCTTCACGCGCCACTTCAACCTGATCAACAGGGAGGATTTGCAGAAGGTGCTCAGGTCGGCGGTTTTTGAAAACGAAGCAGACCACCAAGTTAGAGCCGTTCACAAAATCTTGGGGTACACTCCGCTCCAAAAATCGTTCGCGGCCCCAAAGCACGTGATCAGAGCAAAGGATCCCCGGCTGCGGAAAATAACTGTGACCGAGGACGGGTTCGAGTTTCCCGAGGATCCCTCCACCTCAGGAGGCGTCACGTTAGCAGTCCCCTCTTCCTCTCACACATTCCCAGAGGCCGCGGAAGAGAACTTAGAGAGGGAAGGGGAAGCTGCAGATTTTGGTCCTGCCGAGGACGATTTTGACGTTTTTGAGCAAGTCCACCAGTCCGAGGACCCTTCTGGAGACTTGGGTGATCCTCGTCTAACCGAAGCAGACCTCTTAGCGTCAAAGACATCTTCTCGGCTTGAGATGGGCCACAAGAAGAAGGCCCAAGCCAGTCTACTCGACCTAATCGAAGGGCAACCGGGGAAGTCCAAGCCGAAGCTTCCACTCCCTTCTCCAAAGACTCGTCCTGCTCAGACCAGGTCGGCCTCAACTCAATCTAGGCCTCCTCCTCCTCCGCCTCAGGCGAACCCGCCGTCCAGGCACGAGCCTGCTGATCCTAAGCAGAAGAAGGATAAGGGCAAGAGGCCCATCGAGGACAAATCTGGGCCCGCGCGGGAGGGGGATGACACTCGGCGGCCCTTGAAGCAGTTGAGGATAGGCTCCACAGCCCAGGACAAACAGGTCGCTGCCCCGCCCGAGGTTCAGGCCTGGCTCCTCGCCCCAATGCTTCGTGAGGCACCTTTGAGGGATGACTCCTCCCTTAGGGACTTTAGGGATGGCAAAGGCGCGTACGTGGCCGACGCGGTGGAGAGATGCCTGCTCCTTCCTGCGGATATGGAGCAGCTGGGGACCATGAGGAGTAGGGAGGTCTTCCTCTGCCTCAAGCGATATTTGGGGATGGTAAGACCCTTAACATTTGTGTTTTCTTCTCGCTTCAGTTTTTTCTGCCTTCCTTTCTTTTTTTTTTTAGCTCGGCTAATTATCATGTATCTGTTTTGTTTGGCAGGCTGTCCAGGCCACTTTCAGGCTGGAGGAGGCGGCCAATGACCATGGAAAGGCCATGGATGAAGAGCGCGAGAGGCACTTGGTGGCCACTCGGACCCTCAAGACCTCCGAGGAGGACCTTGCCAAGGCCAGGGCGGAGCTGAAGGCCATGACCTAGGCTCGGGACAGCGCATTGTCAGGCCTTGAGGGTGCCCAGAGGCAGGCTGAAACTCAGACGAAGCGTCTGGGTGAGGTAGAGGGGCAGCTGAAGCTCGCCGAGGAGCTAATAGCTGGCCTGATGAAGAAGGTGGCCGATACTGAGGAGGCCAAGAGGGTGGCTGAATGGGCCAAAGAGGAAGCTGAGAGGGCCAAGTTTAAGGCAAAGCAAGGCAGGGAGGAGGCCTGGGCCACCAAGGAAGAAGCTGAGGAGGCTGCCTATGTTGCCGGGGCAACTGAGACAGCAGCTGCCTACAAATCCCAAGTCCCTGGGGTATGTAGGCGCTACTGCTCTGAAACTTGGGGTGAAGCCCTCAAACAAGCTGGGGTGGAGGCCTCTTCTGACCTGTGGAAGGAGGAGAGTGTGTACTACCCCCCTGCCATCCGCGAGGCTGCCCCAGATGGCTCTGAGGCCGAGGAGGCTGCTGTGGAAATTGCTGCTACTCCAGGTGAGGGGGCCTCGGACGCTGGAGTCACTGGTGAGCCAGTTCAAGGGAGTAATCCTCCCGTGGTAGTTGAATTGAGTGACGGCTCTAACGAGGAAGCGCCTCAGCAGGTTGCAAAGCCCTCCCCCGATGCCCAGGTTTCTTCTGCTGAGGGGGCAGCTATCCCTGCCGTGCCTCTGCAGGCCATCCCTCTCAGTCAGAGCTCAGAGGACCCTGAGGCTACTCTGGGCCAGCCACCCACCGGAGCGGGCAACTAAATAGAAGGATTAGGCTCCTCGACGCCTCTACCTGCTTCACTTTATTTTTTGCATTATTTGTAATGTAACTCCCATTGTGTAATTCTTTTGGACTTAATGAAATGCGAGCTTTATTTCTTTATTCTGACTTATGCTGGTTGTTTGTTCATTTGCGCGCTATCCATTTTTTTTTTTTTACTTGTATAACTTTAACTTCAATTGTACCTCGGCCAATCGCGGCATCAATTATTATAACGAGATGGCATGTATGCTCGGGTGGACCTTTCGTTTCCTAAGGACCAGGTAGACTTTCTTCGAGTAGACACTTAGGATCCCTTTGAAGTAGTTAGCTTCCCCATAGGCTTGAGTCCGAGGACCATGCAGAGCCTTGTTTCTGCCTAACACTTAGTCTTCTGAAGTAGTTAGTTTTCCCATAGGCCTGAGTCCGAGGACCATGCAGTGCCTTGGTTCTGTCTAGTACCCAGGTATATTTGAGTGGTTAGTTTCCCCATAGGTTTGAGTCCGAGGACCATGCAAGACCTTGGTTCTGTCTAACGCTTCAGTTTGGCTGTAAGTAACTAGTTTCCCCATAGGTTTGAGTCCTTGGACCATGCAAGACCTTGGTTCAGTCTAGTACCCAGATATATATGAGTGGTTAGTTTCCCCATAGGTTTGAGTCTGAGGACCATGCAAGACCTTGGTTCTGTCTAACGCTTCAGTTTGGTTGTAAGTAACTAGTTTCCCCATAGGTTTGAGTCCTTGGACCATGCAAGACCTTGGTTCAGTCTAGTACCCAGATATATATGAGTGGTTAGTTTCCCCATAGGTTTGAGTCCGAGGACCATGCAAGACCTTGGTTCTGTCTAACGCTTCAGTTTGGCTGTAAGTAACTAGTTTCCCCATAGGTTTGAGTCCTTGGACCATGCAAGACCTTGGTTCAGTCTAGTACCCAAATATATATGAGTGGTTAGTTTCCTCATAGGTTTGAGTCTGAGGACCATGCAAGACCTTGGTTCTGTCTAACGCTTCAGTTTGGTTGTAAGTAACTAGTTTCCCCATAGGTTTGAGTCCTTGGACCATGCAAGACCTTGGTTCAGTCTAGTACCCAGATATATATGAGTGGTTAGTTTCCCCATAGGTTTGAGTCCGAGGAACATGCAAGACCTTGGTTCTGTCTAACGCTTCAGTTTGGCTGTAAGTAACTAGTTTCCCCATAGGTTTGAGTCCTTGGACCATGCAAGACCTTGGTTCAGTCTAGTACCCAGATATATTTGCCGTTGGGACGCGAGACGTGTGATCATGATAGGCAGAACATCTGAATCAAAAGAGACTTCTTCATTAATAGTAATACCTTTTCAGGTTATTTACATTCCATGGACGAGGTACAGGTTTGTCATCTAAATCTTCTAAATAGTATGCTCCTATCCCTGCCACTGAGGTAATTCGGTAGGGCCCCTCCCAGTTGGGTCCCAGCTTTCCCCAAGAAGGGTTCTTGGCAGCTCCTACGACCTTTCTCAGCACCAGGTCCCCCGGTGCTAGTGGTCTGAGCTTTACATTGGCGTCAAATCCTTGCTTGAGCTTTTGCTGGTAATAGGCCAGCTGGATCATTGCTCGCTCTCTTCGCTCATCTACCAAGTCCAGGCTCTGCCCCAGCAGTTCATCATTGCTGCCTGGAGTGAAGGAGCTCGTCCTTAGCGTCGGGAAGTTTGTTTATAGGGGGATCACAGATCGGTTGACGTTAAGGTGGTGATAGATGAAGGATGGATCAATCCCAGGGGCATCGCAGGGGTCCCATGCGAACACGTCAAGGTTCCTTTTGAACTCAAGTAACTCCTCCTTCTCCTGGGGAGGCAGCTGGGTCCCGACCTGGAAGAACTTCTCCGGATCATCGTCAATTACCACCTTCTCCAGGTTCTCACATTTGGCATCCTCGGCAGCTGTATCGGGAGGCGCCACCAGGGTCTTTGATTGCTATGAATCTTCCTCGGCGGGGGCCGAGGGCTGTGCATCAAGCCGATAGGATATGACAGCCACCGTGCACTACCTCGCCGTGGGCTGGCAACCTCGGATCTCCAGAACCTGGTCCCCTGATGGGAATTTCACCTTCTGGTGCAAGGTGGAGGCTACGCCCCCCAAGGTGTGTAGCCAGGGCCTTCCTACGATGGCCGTGTAGGGGGAGTATGTGTCCACCACTACAAAGTTCACCTCCACCACCACTGGGCCTGTCTGTATGGGCAGCCTGATCATGCCCTTTGGGATGACGAGCTTTCCGTCGAAGCTCATTAGGGGGGAGCTATAAGGTGTGAGGTCCTCCGGTTTTAGCCCCAGCCCCTTGTAGAGGTCTGGACACATGACCTCGGCTGCGCTGCTCCCATCCACCATCACCCTTCTCATGTCATAGCCCCCGATTCTGAAGGTGACGATTAGAGCGTCATCGTAGGGTTGGGTGGTCCCAATCTTGTCCTCCTCCGAGAAACACAAGGCTGGGGGAAAACTCCTCCTGGCTCTCTTCGGCCTTGTCTGGGAGTCCTCGGCAGGCAGTTGGGCTATGGACAGCACTCGCGAAGGGCATGTGCCTGTTCTTCCTGGTGTCACCAAGATTACGTTGATCGTCCCAGTGGGCTGCCCCATGGCGGTGTCCCTCCGAGGCTCTTGGTAGGTCTAGCCCTGCTAGCCACTGGAATGGTGCAGAAGGTGCTTCAGCTTTCCCTCCCGGACTAGCTGGTCCAGGTGGTTCCAGAGGTTCCTGCAGTCCTCCGTGGCATGTCCGTGGTCCTGGTGGTATTGGCAGTAACGGTTCTGGTTGCGCTTATCAGACTCTCCAATCATCTTAGTTGGCCACCTGAAGTATGGCTCGTTCTTTATCCTTTCCAGCACCTTGTGAACGGGTTCTCGGAATACGGCGTCAACAGTCTGGGCATTGGTCGCCCCGGATTGCCCACCGAAATCCCTCCTCGAGCGGGCGTTGCTATACCGGTTCAACCTGAAATCCCTCCTCTCCTGAGGGATAACTTTCTCCTTGCCTTTGCCCTGTAGCATATCTTCCTTTACCCGCTTGTACTTGTCGATCCGATCCATCAGTTGCCGCACGTTGGTGGCGGGCTTACCGGTTAACGACTTCCTCAGGCCGTGCCCCATTGGTAGCCCATTCTGGAATGTATTGATGGCGACGACGTCATACTTGCCGTCTAGCTCATTGTAAATCTCCCAGTACTTGTCCGAGTAAGCCTTGAGGGTCTCCCCGTCATGCATGGATAGGGACAGCAACGCGCTCATGGGCCGAGGAGGCCTGCTGTTCGTGACAAAGCGGGAACCAAAAGCCTGGGTCAGCTGCCTGTACGAGTCTATGGAATTCGTCCTTAGACCGTTGAACCACCTCATTGCCACAGGTCCCAAGCTGGATGGGAAGACTTTGCACATCAGCGCCTCGTTCTTAGAGTGGACAGCCATCCTTTGGTTGAACTGGCTCACATGCTCCACGGGATCCGTTTTGCCGTTGTAAGCGGTGAAGGTTGGCTGCTGGAACCGCCGAGGAAGCTCTGCCTCCTCTATACGACGCGTGAAGGGCGACTTGGAGAGCTGATCCAGCGCCTTGCTCATGGCGTCACCTCCTAAGCCCCTGGGGGTTGGGTTGGCACGCCTACGCCTCTGGTAGCGCTCTTCCTCGTGGGAGAAAGTCTCGCTGGGGGGCGTTCTTGACCTTTGCCTGTATTCGTCATCACTCTCGTCGTCAGAGGGCAGGTCAGGGCTGGGTTCGGACCGTCTTCGCTGCGAACGGCGCAACTTCCTCTTCAGATCATCTATCTTGCGCTGCATGGCCACCTTATCATCCTTCCTCTGGGAAGCATGGCTATGGGCCTCTTCCGATAGCGTGGCCTGGCCGTCGTCGCGCTTCTGGGGAACGTGCCCGTCCTGGCGGGTTTGGCTTCCGCTCGCTGTTGCGGTATGCACGCTTCCTTCTCGAAATCGTCCGTTCTCGTTCTGACCGCCTCCGGGGTCGCCATAGTTACCCTGGTGCCGGGATTTAGCTGGTTCAGGTCGATGGGGACTTCCTTGGTGAGGGCCTGATCCTACCATGCTTGACTGTTCTCCTTACTAACGCACAAGTTCTCCCCACAGACGGCGCCAATTGTAGGGACCGGTTTCGGGCACTTCTACGGGTTGAGAAGGTGGACCCAAGCCCAGCTAACCCTGCAATGAATTTATAGAGTATGGGTTCAAGAGCTAGGCCCTAGTGAGGAATGCAACGGCCATGCATGGTTGTACGTGAGTGCTGATAACTTAAACGCTGACTGGGATGAACAATAATGCTCCTCGGACGTGCCTTCCAGAGCTTGAAGTTCTTATTATCTCTTTTAAGAAAGGTTACAAGGTTTGAGAGAATATAAACTGCTACAGTATTTCTTCCCACTGGTTTTTCCGTCCGTCCCCCTTCAAGAGGGACTTCTTACATTATATACCTCTCTCTCAGTTGATCTTAGCCCTACATTTGTTGATCACCGAGGCCACCACTCGAGAGCCTGTCCCATCAGCCGCATTCCCATCCCTCCTGTGGGTTGCAGCGCCCAAGACGGCACTGTTCAGGGGTCCTATCCTCATTAATGCGGTCAGGGCGTTAGTTGAGGGCATTTAATGTGGAAGTGACAGTTCATCTGGGACTTACTCCTCCACCATGCTTCCATGTCCGGTGTTTGGTACTTGCTATTTGCTCCTTGGATGCTCAGAGAGATTCCCCTTGAGGGTGTGCTGCTTGCTCACTTTCTGATCTCGGAAGTCCGGGGACGTTGTCATCCTCGGCACTGTTTCCTGGGCAGTTGGGCTTTACACTTTAGTCCTCGGACCTTGGACGCGTCCTCGGCATGGGCCTTTGGGCCTGGTTCGAAGTGGGCCGGGGTTGCCTGACTCTTTCTGGCCCCATAGAAATAAATTTACAAATATGAAAGTAAGTCAAGTATATAGTCCAAATTTTGTAGGAGGGGAAAAAAAAAAAAAAACTCATAGACATATTATATTATTGAGCTCTATATAATATATATGATATGATAGGCCAAAATGAGTATTTACCCCTTTTGGCCCAAAAGATGTAGCAAAATGCTCATATTCTAAAACTATCTAGCAAAATGCCTTTGTTTTGAAACTCGATTTTTAAAAAATCGAGTTTCAATGAAAAACTCAATTTGATGAAAATCGAGTAATGTTAGAAATTTTACATGGAACTCGAGTTCCATGTATTTCTTTTTAGTTTGATTTCACATAACTCGATTTTTAGAAAATCGAGTTTAAAACAGGGGCATAGTTGAAGGAAAGTTTTGGCGAAAGGGACAAATACCTATTTTGGGCAGATATGATATGATATGATATGTGTGTATATATATATATATATATATATATATATTTCAATAGACACAATACATATCAATACATATGATACTGACAACTATGCTTGTGAAGTATAATGGCACAAGAGAGAGCCAAATTAAGCATGATGTATATATTTCGCGTAGAGTTGCCTCGTAAATCGTTGAAGGACAAGCTGAGGGTGTAGAATCTTTTACTTGCAGTCTAAAGTTAGAAGTATGTGGTTAAATGATTAAATTTACCATATTTCAATAACTTAAACTTTTGAGATAATCGATAATTTAACATGATATCAAAGTAAGGATTTAAGTTCAATCATTATCACCTCCACACTAGCTCATAATCAGTAATTTAACACCTAAAGCCATGGATCATAGATGTGTGGGGTCATTGCGTCGCAAAAGGCACAGTCAATTTTCTTGTTTTTCACCACGTGATTCAGGTGGGAAGTTCTAATTTTTAAAAATAGTATTGTCGATAAAAACTGGAGTACATAACCTCTTTAGAGCATTCGCATCAGCTCAGGTATAGTCTTCTAAAATACATATACAGTGTAAATTTTACACATTTTGAGCAAAAAAACACCCACATCAGTGGGTGTAAAAATTTGTAAATTCGGCCATATTTTTCCATGAGCTACAGTACCCGTGTATATTTACACGGGTATTGTAGCTCGTGTATATATTAAAATAATATATACCATTTGCACCAATTTTTCTCTCTCTTCCCCGTGCTCAACAACCTCAGCTCCTCCTCATCTTCTTTTCCTCAGATGCACACAAACAAACTCACACACAAACACATCCATACAGACAACTCAACCCAGATACACTTGCTCAAAAAAAAAAAAAAAAAAAAAAACAGAGATACATGAGCTAGGGAGATCGGAGCTGTGGATCGGAGCTAGGGAGATCGGAGCTGTGGATCGATGCTGTGGATCGGTGCAGCTGTGGATCGGTGCTTGTGATCGGAGCTTGTGATCAGAGCTAGGAAGACCGGTGCTTGTGGATCGGAGTTAGGGAGATCGGAGCTTGATCGGAGCTAGGGAGACCAGCTTGTGGATCGGAGTTAGAAAAAATCGGAGCTGTGGAGAGATAGACCGAGAGGGAGACGAGATGGGTATGGAGAGATGACCGAGAGGGAGACCGAGAGGGAGACGAGATGGGTATGGAGAGATAACCGAGAGGGAGACGAGATGGGTATAGAGAGATGACCGAGAGGGAGAGAGATGACCGGAGCGGAGCGGAGTGGTGTTTGTGATCTGGAAGAGGAAGGCCAGAGAGATGGAGAGAGTGAGACAGTGAGAAATCAGAAAATGGGTATTTAGAAAGAGAGAGGCGCGTATTTAAGAGAGTTGGTAAGAGTTGGTTGGTGAGAAATAATAAAAAAATAGAGTATAATGTATATTTTATTGGAATAACTTGTAAAATAAATGAATTGATATAGGTGTTTTGTAAAAGTGGATGTGTAAAATAGAAAAAGTAGGTTTTTAGTGTAAAAATAGATGTGTAAAATACACATGCTGATGTGAATGCTCTTATATCATATCTTTCTCCTTTTTTTTTGACAACGTGATTCAGGTGGGAGTACAGCCAAAAATGATATGCCACAAATCATTCGTCGATCAGCAAATTTTCAACCTAGCATTTGGGGTGATCGTTTCCTCACATATGCTTCTGAGTTCTTGGTAAAAATGCTTAATTTAATTCAATATGATGACCTTTGAGCAGGATAGAGTCAGATCTTAGAGTTAGGGAGGTGGTTTTGCTATTAGTTGTGTGCGGTGCCTTCAGCCTCTAGCCCTGTTGTTGCTTTGCCATTGAGATTTTTTATTTTTTATTTTTTGTCTCTGATGTGTGCGTCTGTTGCTGGATATGAACAAAAGTATTTTGCTTAAAATTTTTTATAGAACCATGTTGTTTTTTTTTTTTTTTTGGCTTAATTTTTTTAGCCTTGCTATATGTAATTTTTTTTTTGGTTGGGCTTGTATATTTTGTTTTAGATTTTAGATCTATAATTTTTTTTTGGTCTTTAAAATGTGGAAAATTCTTTAGATCTATAATTTTTGTGTTTTTTAGTTCAATTAAGCGTTTAAATTTTGTTCACCTTCAGTGCACGTAGATCCATTCATAAAAAATGACTAAGTTTTACCTAGGTTGTCAACCTATTGTAACCCACATAACTTAAGTCTTAGAAGTTAGAACAAGTTACGTATAAAATTTAATAAACTAAGCTTTTTATTGGAGCATATATATCACCTTCAACTGATGATACATAATGCATATGTAATTCATTAATTTAATTGCTCATGTAGGAAACTGAGAACAATTTGAAGCAACAAGTTCAGGAATTGAAGGAAGAGGTGATGTGTATGCTAACATCCCCGGTTGAGAAGCCCTCACAAAAACTAAACTTGATTGATGTACTCCAACGCTTAGGCGTGTCTTATCATTTTGAAAATGAGATTGAAAATTTTTTGCAACAATTACACAGGACGCTTCTTGATCATGATGACCAAGAAAATGATGATGACCTTTATACTGTTGCTCTCCAATTTCGATTACTTAGACAACAAGGTTATTACATTTCATGTGGTAAGTTCCCCCTTCCCTCTCTTTATTTTGTTGTCTTTGAAAATGATTGTTTGTCTTTTTCAGTTTATACACTTCTGCTACCATTTATAAGGAAACTTAATATGCAAAATCAATTTTATAGTAAATGTGGAGCTAGTGTCACATTTAATGTTTGTACTTACACCTAAATGTGCTCAAACATGAACCAGCCACATGAATTTTATATCATGCACATATGGTAGGATTGAGTTTGGGCCTATATTATTGAGCTAGTATATTTTTAAAATTTTTTATATTATTCTAATCATTTCATGTAATCGGATCATGATGTAGACAAGTTCACCAAATTCAAAGATAGCAATGGGAATTTCAAGGACTCACTTATCAATGATGCGCGGGCAATGTTAAGCTTGTATGAAGCCACACATCTCAGGGTCCACGGGGAAGATATACTAGACGAAGCTCTTGTATTCACTACCACACATCTTGAGTTTGTAGCATCGCACTTAAGCACTCCTCTTGCAGCACAAGTAAGCCACGCCTTAAAGCAGCCTATCCACAAAGGATTACCAAGGTTAGAGGCAAGGCATTACTTTTCTATCTACCAAGAAGATTCTTCACATGATAAAGTTCTTCATACCTTTGCAAAGTTAGATTTTAACATACTGCAGAAAATGCACCAGAAAGAACTTTCTGACATTGCAAGGTTAGTTATTAATACATGTTAGAGTTGCAAGAGTTGAGATAATATTTTTAAGCTTGAACATCACTACACGTTGACAACATGCATGATTCAATTAAATTGTATTTGTAGGTGGTGGAAAGAATTAAACTTTTCAAAGAAGTTACCCTTTATCAGAGACAGAGTGATTGAGTGCTACTTTTGGATATTGGGAGTGTTCTTCAAGCCTGAATATTTCCATGCTAGGAGGATACTAACCAAAGTGATAGCCATGACCTCGACTATCGATGACATCTATGATGTGTATGGCACTTTTGAAGAGATTGAGCTCTTTACTGAAGCAATCGAGAGGTTGAAATTAATTAACATCTTAAGATCATTGCTTTATTTTTTTCATGGTAAAAGATAAATTACCACACTTTTCCCGTCAGTTATATGAGTAAAATGTTAAATTAGCAGAAGCTTTGATAACAAAGTATTTAACAAAACACGTAAACAAAAACACTTTCATATTGAAAACTGAATTGGGTTTGGTTAACGGATGTCTTTACAGTATTTGATAATGGACCATTTAACAAAAAATTTTATACTACTTTAATGAAAAATATAAAAGGATGCAAAAAAAAAAGCAATTATTATTTTTATTTTCTCATAAAAAGTTTATAAAAATATTTTTAAACCAATACTCTAAGGCTATTCATTAATACTTTACAAAATATAATGCTTGACTTGCATACACTGTGACTCTAGTGCACACACGGCACCTTACTTTCACTCCACACACTAGGTTTTTTTTATTTAATGTACTCACTCACTTAAATACACTTGCACACACCTCTAAAACACACACCTCACTTCTTTAGAGATCAAGGTACTGCCATTAAGATGATTTTCTTCTCTTCACTCACAAATTTGGACACCATCACACCCTATTTATAAGTGTTGTAAGTCGGTTTAAGTGAAATTTACTTCTACAAAAGAGAACTCTAGAGAGATATCTCAAAGAGAATTCCACAGAGAGAGAGATTGATAGAGAAACTCTAGAAATTTTTAGAGGCAATGTTGATTTTTAACATAAAAGTCATATCTTATTGTTATCATTGCTTTATTCTTTCGCATGGTTTATAAGAATTTACTACGTCTTAAAACCTTAAATTCCTAGTATAGGATAAATTCAATCATTTTAATCTAACACTCCTTAATTATGTGAAGGCCCAAACACCCTCATAATAAATATGATCCAACACATAAGGTTTTTAACTTTAATGTGTGGTAGAGTAGAGATATGGTTCCAATATAAATTATCTTATGTCCAAAAAATATGTCAAAATATGGTAAATTCAATCATTTGACCATTCTTCTAACAATTAATCAATATATATATATATATATATATATTTATATGTGACGCTCTAATTTTGCATTTAGCTTTTTTTTTTTTTCCTCTTTTCATTATGTATTCTTTACTGTTACCCAAAAGTTTACGTTAACTAATTTTTACTATTATCTCATTAATCTATTAATAATTGTTTGAGCTTACACCACACATTTCTCTTTTCTTTACGTCTTTTAGCTTACCCACTATTTTAGTATTAAAAGCAAAAGCAAAAAAAAAAAAAAAGGTTAAGAACTAATAGTAATAACTATGTTAACTTATTTTTAATGATATCTCATTAATCTATCAATAATTGTTTGAGCTTACACCTCATATTTCTCTTTTCTTCATGTATTTTAGCATATCCATTGTTTTAGTATTAAAAGCAAAAGCCAAAAAAAAAAAGTTAAGGACTAATAGTAATAACTAACTAGATAATAAGGGCATAAGGAGAGATAGAGAGATACAAAAATATTGTGGATTGTTAAATGAAACACATTGTTTCACTATTATCAAAATAAAAGATTTGAGTTTGACAAAACATTTATAAGAGAGAGAAAGAGGAATCTGAGAGGCTACCACCTCCATTATACTGACCTCCCACCACCATTAAGCCGCCAAAACCCCTACGTGTAATTTTTTTTTTCTTTTTCATTTTAAATTAGAGGCTTAAATATGATTTAGGTTTAGGTAATTTGGTTGGATAGTTTTTATTTTGGATATATAAGTAGAGAGAATATTTGGTGTGCAATGTAAAACCATATTCTACCATAGTTTTAAATTATCTATAAGACAAATGCATATGCACTTGCCCACACCATGTCTTAATATCGCACTATCACTGAGTAGAAGACGGTGAGAAAACTAGGCATACTTTCATTACATGGTATGCAATTTGGGAACACAGCACAAATTAGATAATTTTCATAGTCCTATTACTCTTTAGCATTTATTTTTGGTTTCGTGATTTAAAAAAAAAAAAACTTACCTTGTGAATGCTACATATGTATAGTGAGGCTACTAAACTAATCTTTAATATCTCAAAAATATATGTTTTTTTACTCTAATTTAGTTTACTTTTTCTTTATAATGCATATACAATATTTTTCAAAATCGTCTTACATAAAATATCACTAAATTATCTGTGCGTGCGTCGCACGGTAACTTACTAGTTTACATTAATTAGAAGAATCAATTGACATAGATTGTTTGCCTCCATGTATTACAGGTGGGACATTAGTGCCACTGATAAACTTCCGGAGTACATGAAAGTGTGTTATCAGGCACTATTAGATGTTTATTGTGAGATGGAAGAAATAGTAGGTGAAAGAAGATCAGACCGTGTGAAATATGCAATAGAAGCAGTAAGTACCATAAATATTAATTTAGAATATTATTGTTCATTTAAGAGGAAAAAGGAAAGAAATCAAGAACTGTTGACTATGTTGTAAATTTAGTTAACCTGATTGTAAACTTCTCATTGTATCAGATGAAGAATCAAGTTCGAGCCTACTTTGACGAAGCCAAATGGTTCCACAAAAAATACATACCTACAATGGATGAATATATGGAGATTGCACTTGCTACATCTGGCTATTCATTGTTAGCAACCACATCGTTGGTTGGAATGGGAGACATTGTTACAAATGATTCCTTCAAGTGGGTGTTTAGCAAACCCAAAATGGTTAGAGCTTGCACGGTGGTTGCCAGACTCATGGATGACATAGTGTCACATAAGGTGTGTTAAATTACCGATTGTCCCAAAAGCTTAAGCTATTGGGATATAGTAAATTTAATCATTTAACCAATACTTCTAACACTCCCCCTCACGTGTGGGCCGAAACTACCTTTTAATAGGTGAGGCCCAACACGTGGGAATTTAAATGGGAGGTATAGTGGAGGAGACAAGGATCGAACTCAGGATCTCATGTTCTGATACCATGTTAGAAATACTGAATGTAATAGTATTGTATTTCATAATAAAAGAATGTACATAGGTGCCTTTATATAGGAGGCATATGTGTGCAGTACAAGTAAATATGTGTGCTATACAAGTAACCTAACTGGGCCTAAAGCCCACAACACTATATACGTTAACATCACGTGAGGGGGAGTGTTAGAAGTATTGGTTAAATGATTAAATTTACCATATCCCAATAGCTTAAGCTTTTGGGACAATCGGTAATTTAACATGGTATCAGAGTCATTGCTCTAACTTTCTTGTGTTCTGCAGTCTTGTCTTTGTCGGTAATTTCCGCTGCCTCAACTTCTCCAGTCAGTAAACCTCATTAGTGCCTCTCCAGACTGCCTCGCCGCCGTCAGAGGTCTCAGGGTTGAATCTCCGCCGCCAGAAGCTCAATCTTCACCGCCAAGACTACTGCCTTCGTTGGATCTATCGTTTTTGACCCCTGACTAAGACACAAACCATATAAGCGTATAGATCGTTAAACGATCTACTCAGCCACTCCGGATCGGTCACCATCCGACGTGCCACACGCCCTCACGCGCCAGTAAAAGTTTCGGTGAGCTCAGCCACTCGCTTCACGCGCCGCCCTACACCCTCACGCGCTCTCACGCGCCTGCTGACATCATTGCTGACGTCATTGTTCCACGTCAGCCCTAGTGACGTCATCACTGCTTGCGTCAGCCCTAGCTTACGTCAGCATCTAGCCATCTGCTGACGTCATCTGCGTTGACCGTTGACTGCGTTGACCGTTGACTTTGACCGTTGACTTTTTACTGTCCAGGTGCTCCTTACCCAGTTTTTCGCGTAGATTTCATTTTCGCAGTCTGTTTTTGCATATTTTGCTTCTAAATGAAGAATAAAGACAGGTCTTCTTCTTGTTGCAATAATCGTCACTGACAATCCAGCAAATGTTTTGGCCACAATATTGAGACTTGCTATCAACGCAACAAATCAGCTGATTCAATTTTTGCTGCTACTGTTGCTAACACTGAGAGTGTCCAACCAATGGCTCCCGTCTCTGCACAGTCTAAATCTTCAGGACGCACTTTCACCATGTCCACAAATGACCTTAAAAACATCATCGCCAATGTCATTTGTATGGTTGGTAATGCATCTTATTCCTTTTCTCTCTCGGCTTTATCTGGTATGTCTCCTTCCTTTTAGCTTATGGATTCCGCTTGTTGCAATCACATGACACCTCACTCATCATTATTTTCTGAACTCAAACCTGCACCATACCCTCTTAATATTCACATAGCAAATGGTTCCACAATGTCTGGTCATAATATTGGTTCTGTTTCGACCTCCAACCTCTCGGTTCCTGGGGTCTTTAATGTTCCTAACCTTTCTTACAATTTATTTTCTGTGGGACAATTAGCTGAGTTGGGTTATCGCATTACCTTTGATTATTCTGGGTGCATTGTGCAGGATCCTAGGACGGGACAGGAGCTTGGGACCGGTCCCAGAGTTGGGCGTATGTTTCCCGTGGACAACCTTCGTCTTCCACTTGTTGCTCCTATTTCTGTAGCTGTAGCTGCTGCAGTTTCTTCCACTCCTTCCTTTGCACTTTGGCATGCTCGACTTGGTCACGCATCTTCCTCTCGGGTACAACAATTGGCTTCTAGAGGTTTGTTAGGTTCAGTGTCTACAGAAAATTTTGATTGTGTTTCATGTCAATTAGGAAAACAACCAGCTTTGCCTTTCAATACTAGTGAATCAATATCCACTGATATCTTTGACCTTATTCATTCTGATATTTGGAGGCCTTCATCTGTCTCTAGTATTGGTGGGTCTCGATATTTTGTTGTCTTTGTTGATGATTACTCTCGCTATAGTTGGATTTTTAATATGAAACATCGTTCTGAATTATTGGAAGTATATTCTAATTTTGCAAAAATGGTTGAAACTCAATTTTCTAGACGCATCAAAATTTTTCGATCTGATAATGCTCTTGAATACACTCAATATGCTTTCCAAGCTGTTTTGCATTCCTATGGCACTGTTCATCAACTAACTTGTCCAGGTACCTCTCAGCAAAATGGTAGAGTCGAATGAAAACTTCGTCATATTCTTGACACTGTTCGTGCTCTCCTTCTCTTTGCCAAAGTTCCTACTCCTTTTTGGGGCGAAACTGATCTTCATGCTATTAATCGTTTTCCCAGTCCTGTTATCCAAAATCAAACTCCATATGAGTGCCTTTTTAGGTCACCTCTAGACTATCACTACTTTCGCTCCTTCGGTTCTACTTGTTTTGTTATTCTTCAGCCACATGAGCATAACAAACTTGAGCCTTGGTCAAGGGTTTGTTGTTTTCTTAGCTATGGCAAAACTTAAAAGGGGTATCGGTGTTATGATCTGTCTCTCATCATCTTTGTATCTCCAGCAATGTTGTCTTTTAAGAACATCGCCTCTTTGTTGAGCTCTCTCACTTCTGTGCCTCCCTATCTTCCTCCTTTGTCTTAGATCTTTTTCCAGATGAGGCATATATTCCTTTTGTAGCTGCTCCTGATCCTCCTATAGTTGCTCCTGATTCTCCTGTAGACTTCTCTGTCCAACCACCAGATATCACTGATCCCTTTCCTAGTTCACCCTTTAATGAACATGTGGAAGATGAACAGGTTGAAGACGAGCTACCCAACCCCAATCCTGAGCTTGGGTCTCCTGCTCCTGCTCCGCCTGAAGATCTTGCACAAGACATTCCACCTCGTCACTCAACTCGAGTAAGATCTATTCCTGCACATTTACTTGACTATCATTGTTACACTGCCCTTGCTACACTACACGAGCCTCACACCTATCGTGAGGCTTCCACTGACCCTTTATGGCAGATTGCAATGAAAGAGGAACTTGATGCATTATCTAAAAACCATACTTGGGATTTGGTGACACTTCCTCCTGGGAAATCTGTGGTTGGTTGTAAGTGGATCTACAAGATTAAGACTCGCTCTGATGGGTCCATTGAGCGCTACAAAGCTCGTCTTGTTGCAAAAGGTTTTACACAGGAGTATGGGATTGATTATGAAGAGACCTTTGCTCCAGTTGCTCCTATTTCATCTATTCGTGCCCTCTTAGCTGTTGCTGCTGCCAGTAAATGGGACATTTTTCAGATGGATGTCAAAAATGCATTCCTTAATGGGGATTTAAGTGAAGAAGTGTATATGCAACCTCCTCCTGGTCTCTCTGTTGACTCAAATAAGGTTTGTCATCTTCGACGTGCACTTTATGGCCTCAAACAAGCTCCACGAGCTTGTTTTGCCAAATTCAGCTTTACCATCTTTCGCTTGGGTTACATGGCCAGTCATTATGATTCTGCCTTATTTCTTCGTCGCACTGACAAAGGCACTATTTTACTTCTCTTATATGTGGATGATATGATCATAACTGGTGATGACCTCAGTGGCATTCAAGAACTCAAGACTTTTCTCAGTCAACAATTTGAGATAAAAGATCTTGGATATCTCAGCTACTTCTTGGGTCTTGAAATCACTCATTCTACAGATGGACTTTATATTACTCAAGCCAAGTATGCCTCTGAACTCTTGTCTCGCGCTGGACTCACTGATAGCAAGATTGTTGACACTCCCGTTGAGCTTAATGCGCATCTGACTCCCCCAGGGGGGAAACCATTGTCTAATCCCTCTCTTTATAGACGCTTGGTTGGCAGCTTGGTTTATCTCACTGTCACTCGTCCAGACATTTCCTATGCTATTCACCAGGTGAGCCAGTATCTGTCTGCTCCACGATCGACTCACTATGCTGCTGTTCTGCGCATTCTTCGATACCTAAAGGGCACTCTCTTCCATGGTCTTTTCTACTCTGCTCAGTCTCCTCTTACTCTCCGTGCATTTTCTGATGCTGATTGGGCAGGAGATCCCATTGATCGCAGGTCCACCACTGGTTATTGCTTTCTTCTTGGTTCTTCTCTGATTTCTTGGCGAAGCAAGAAACAAACTCATGTGGCCCGCTCCAGTACTGAAGCAGAATATCGTGCCCTTGCTGATACCACATCTGAGCTCCTTTGGCTACGATGGCTTCTCAAAGACTTAGGTGTGTCTACATCCTCTGCTACTCCTCTTTATTGTGACAACTAGAGTGCTATTCATATTGCTCACAATGATGTCTTCCATGAACGGACTAAACACATCGAGATCGATTGTCATTTTATCCGTTTTCATCTTGTCCATGGTGCTCTCAAGCTGATCTCAGTCTCCTCTAAAGATCAACTTGCAGATATCTTCACCAAGTCACATCCTAAGGGACGCCTTCGTACTTTGGTTGACAACCTCAAGTTGGTCTCACATCCACCTTGAGTTTGAGGGGGGCTGTTAACGTATATAGTGTTGTGGGGCTTTAGGCCCAGTTAGGTTACTTGTATAGCACACATAGTTACTTGTACAGCACACATATGCCTCCTATATAAAGGCACCTATGTACATTCTTTTATTATGAAATACAATACTATTACATTCAGTATTTCTAACAAGGTGAAATCATATGTCACTTCAACAATATATATATATATATATATATTAAAAACCAAAGTTCAAAGAAAATCTAATTGAATTTCAATTAGATTCTAAATTGGATTTCAATTGAAGTCCAATTTTGTGTTACGTCCACCTAATTTTTTAATTTTTGTGATATATAAATTATTGGGTATAAAAACCAAAGAGTCTAAATCAAATTAAATTCTAAAGCATATATATATATATATATATATATATATATATATATATAATGAGAAAACCATTACATATTTTTTGAAATGCATGGTTTAAAAAAAGTGTAAGTTAATACCATGTATAATTCAAATATCTTCCAAAAAAAAGGTATAAGTTGAATCATGTAATTGTGATTGTTTTTAATTGTACTCGTGCATATGCATAGAGTTACACACTAGTAGTTGAGCCAAAATTGGATTTTACCTATTTTAGCAAAACTTTCCAACAAAATGCCCTATTTCTGAAATTATTTAGGGATATGCCCCTGTTTTGAAACTCGATTTTTAGAAAATTGAATTTCAAATGTAAAACTAAATTTTTGGACAATCGAGTTATAGCGAAGTTGTACTTAGAATTTTTTTTATTATTTTATTATTATTATTTTTTTTTTCGGGAACTTGAGTTCCATTCAAAGAACTTGAGTTCATGGAACTTGAGTTCCACTTGAATTTTTTCAAGGAACTCGAGTTCTAGAATTTTTTTTTTTTTATTTTAATTTTCAATTCCCTATAACTTGATTGTCCAAAAATAGTTTTAAATTGAAACTCAATTTTTAGAAAATCGAGTTTAAAAACAAGAGCATTTTCCTAAATAATTTCAAACATGAGACATTTTGTTGGAAAGTTTTGACGAAAAGGGTAAATGTCCATTTTGGCCCTAATAGTTGTAATTTGGAAGCATGATTCGATCGATTACTACAATATTCCAATCACGTGATGCCTGTCTAACATAACAATTCAATTAATTGTAGTTTGAGCAAGAAAGAGGACACACTGCCTCGGCTGTTGAATGTTACATGGCACAATATGGTGCCACAGAAGAAGATGCAATTAATGAGCTCCGCAAACAAGTTACAAATGCATGGAAGGACATTAATGAAGAGTGCCTCTATCCAACTGTTGTCTCCAAGCCAATTATAATGTCAATTCTCAACCTTACTCGTGTGATGGATGTTGTGTATAAGGATGAAGATGGCTACACAAATGCTGGAATTGTGCTCAAAGATTTTGTAACATCTTTGCTCATTGATCCTGTACCGTTATAAGCATGGACCTATGCAATATTGAAATAATAATAATTTTATATGGTTATGTTTCAGATGTATAGCTCCACAGTCTACACTCATCTAAACATAATGATTTGCCCTTGAAAGGATATATATATATATATATATATTCAAAGATGTTTGTGATGCCTTATGAAACCATGGAATTAAAAACTAGACCGACCAAAAAACTAGGAAGGTAACTTGTTCTTAGTTCACTAGTTTAATTGATATCAGATAGGTAGTCGAACCGATGACATCATAAATAAATTTATAATAATTTTTTAAATAAAAAATAAAATAAATGTATAACAAGTTTATAAGTTGGAATATTTATTTAAGAAAATATTTATAAATTTTAATAGTTTTTAATTGATTTTATACACAATTACACACAGTCTCTCTCACTCATATACAAACACACACAATTGATTACATCTCTAACTTGTAGCAAAATAAGAGCTTGTCTATAGATTGGTAACCTTGGTTATTGATATTTGCAAGTTAGATCACCATGGACCTGAACATGGTACGCCAAACATTGGGAGCTAGTTAGTTTGGAGGGGGGTTTAGACGATCCAATAACTCATAGAATAATGACTACATCAAAATCAGGGGCTCAGTTGGAATGAAGATTCTTGGAAACAAACGTCGTCACAGTTAAAAGAATAAGCTTTATGTTCCTTGCAAGGTAGTCTTAGGACAATTGATTTGGGAATCTAGTACATTTTTAAAATTCTAGCCAAATTCCTATCCCAAATCTTTCCAAAACAAAATGGGCCAAGAAAAACCTAGCATTCCACCCTTGCTAGGCATGCAAGGTATAGTCGAGGGGGTGTTCTTGTTCAAAGACCCCAAAGAGCTCGAAACCCTCGAGGACAATTGTAGTTCACTTGAGATATATTCCTAGTCAACAGGTGACCACTCCTTAATGGACGATGAATGTTCAAATAGTATATAAACCACTATGAACGTTTAGACCCCCAATTTACAAATTACCAATTCAAGATTAATATCAAACAATGTATGTGCGGAAAATAAATATAAGCTTATACCAGAATTGATAAACAATCTAAACCAAATAAAATCACATCTACAGTAGAAATTAAATGGCAAAGATTAAGGGAAGAGAGATGCAAACACAAGGACAACACAACGATGTGTTATCGAAGAGGAAACCAAAGCCTTCGGCGTAAAACCTCTCCGCCGTCCTCCAAGCGGACAATAATCCACTAAAGAATGAAGTTGGGATACATGAACAACAGAAGACCCTCTAAGCCTAATCTATCTAGTGTATCTAAGCCCTCCAAGCTTCTTGCTCCAACGAGGTTACGCCAAACCTTTGTCTTATTTAGATTACCGGATTTCGCTATAGCCCATAGCATCAACCAATAAGCATTGGTCCCTTCTTAACTGCTTCCCAAAGCACTAAATAGCCTTCTCACAGATGTGGGTATGGTGAGAAAAGGATTTGAGTAAGAACCTCTCAAGGATGTAACAATGGAGAGGGTGAGAGTAAAGAAATTTGAAGAGTCTCTATGTAAAGATTGTGGATGAATCAATCTTGTTGTTCTCTAGGGTTTCTCTCTCAAAATTCTCTCTATAAGCTCTCTACATTTCGTGGGTATAATGGTATATATATAGTAGTGTGTGTTTGGAATGCGAAGAGTCATTTTTCCAAAACAGGGCTAGCTGGCGACTTGGCCTCGCGACTTGACTAAGTCGCGAGTTCAAGCCTTGAGATAACTGAATGGCCAGTCTGGACTTTTTGTCCTGTAGTGCTCCAACTAGCATGACGCTTCAGCTTCTCCGCATGCTGGCACGTGAGCATCTTCTGGCGCTGCGAGCTACCCGCAAGTCCCTGCATCACTGCACAATTTTGAGCATTTCTTCATACTCTCTCACACACTACCCTTACATGAATCTCACCTAAATACAGGATTACTAAATGCTAAATACAAGCAAATTTGGTAATGAATAAAGCCAACACAATGGTTGATTAAATTCAACCTTACAGACGACAACTTTTCAAAAGATTTGAAGGGCTTCTATAGCAGGACTAAGTAATGAATACAACACCTACCACCTGCATGGGATGATGATAAGATTAAGGCTGGTAATTACAACGGTAGCGCTTTGGATGCGCTATACAGTGATGTTAACAACAAAGAGTTCAAGAAAATCTCTACTAATATTGCAAAGGAAGTATGAACCATTCTATAGATCACATATGAAGGATCCAAGGCTGTGAAAGATACTAAGCTTCAGAGGCTTACTAGCAGTTTTGAGGAAATTGGAATGGAAGAAAATGCAACCTTTGACTCGTTTTATGCTAAACTAAAAGACATTGTGAATTCCCTTTCAATCTAGATGAGACAATTCCTAAACCAAAGGTTGTGAGGAAAATCCTTATGTCTCTACTAGAAAGGTGTTGATACCATATTTTGTCAAGCCCTAAATTTTGCTAAAATTTTAAGCTTTAAATTAAGAATTTGGTGAACTTAGACCATAAAATTCTATTCAAATCATTTATTTTTGAAAAAAATTCATGCCTGAATTGGGTGAGTTATTGTGAAAATGTGAATGTTATCTCTTTGAATCTTTCATAAAATAAAAAAAAAAAAAGAAAAAAAAAAAAGAGAATATTTTTGGCTTGATTTGATTTGGATACGTGTTCGAAAGGCATTTTACATTGAACGCGTGTCATTCTTTGAAAATTCATTTAGTTTTTCATTTTACTGGATATATCCAAATTAAATTAGGTCCCTTTTTATGTTGTGCTAATTTTCAATCAATTGTTACATATGGAGGGCCAAGATCATGCCATGTGGTAGTCTATGATAGGGCCAAGCATCCAAAGTTCTAGTATTTTCGAGAGATATTGCTAAGATCATGCCCAGTTTTTGCCTATGATGATGCCAAGTGTCAAGGTTCCCTTGCTCCCCAAGTTTTGGCTCTCTTTGTCTCTGCCAATCGATTCTCGATTCTCCATACACGCCAAGTTTGATTCCCTCTCTCTCACATGCCAGCACACTCCCCCTACCCCTACCTCACTCACCACTCCACAGGACACACCCTGTTTGTGTAAAAAAGGAGCTGGAAGCCCCTCAAAAAAGATCCTCATTTTTTTCCACGGCTTGGTAGAAGGCATTTCCTCTTCCTCTCCCTCATCTCTTTCCCATTTTTTCCGTACATCACTCTCTCATCCAAAACCCACAAAATACCCAAAAAGTTTCCCCAAAAAAAGCTAAGAAAAACAGCCTCTCAAACCCACAAAAACCCTGAAAACCCTTCCTACCCAGAAAAAGAACTCGAAACCCTCCCAAAACCTAGGAAAAAGCTATCATAGAAAACCCTTCCAAATACCTAGAAAACAACTCAAAAACCCTCCCAAAACCCCAAAAAAACTCACAAAAAACCCTTCACAAACCTACTACGAAATTCCCAGAACACAACAAAGAAGGAGAAGAGATGCAAGAAGAAGCAATTGAGATAAAGAATGAAAAAGGAGCAGGAAAAAAAAAAAAAAAAAAAATAGAGCACAACCAACAGAATGAGCTTCCTATCTTTTTCCTTTACTCATTTTTTGGTGTTGTTTTTAGCTTGAATCCTAATTTATTCTCTGTATTTTCTTTCAGCCTAAGATTAATAAAAATGGTAGAAAGAACGAATAGATTCAAGGCAACAGGGGAGCTAACAAATCAACAACAACAGACAACAACCATCAAACAAAATGGATAAGAACAAAAAGAAGAATAAGGAGGTTACATCCACTGGGTAAACCTTAAACCCATCTTCCATTTTTCTATTTTCCTATCTCTGTGTGATATTTGCATTTTCACTCCGTACACAATACACACACAATCACAAATCACACACCCACACTCTGTGATTCTAACTTCTACAATAGATTGTTTCTTTCCTCTGTTTCCTACTCACCGGAGCGCACACACACAAGCACAGAAGCTCCGTAGCTTAGCTTACTCTCTATTTGCACGTTCTGTTCACACCCCGCCTTAGTCTTGGTTCGTGGTCAATCCGTGATCTCCTAAGACTCGACACCATCGTTTTATGGCTCACGCGCTGAGTATAGCCCTCCTAGGTAGTAGATCGGAGGTTGGAAGCTTGAGGTTGTGGGTTTGAGAGGATAAATGTTGATTTAGGTTTTTTGGGTCAAGTTTAGACCGATTTTTTGAGAAGGGAGACCACTAGTGTGGTGGTGGTGTTCGCTGTTTCTGGTGCCATGGAGGGACGAGTGAGAGAGAGTAGAAGGTTAGAGACATGGAGAAGATTCTAGACCACGAGAGAAACGTTCAGGTTAAGCTGTTAAGAGCATTAGCACGGGGGATACCAAAAAAAAAAAAAAAAAAACTCATATGTCATCCTCAAACAATATTTTATCCATTTTACTAACTTATTTTATAATTCACTTTACATATTAGTTTTTATTTGGCTAAAACGTAAAACTTACTATTTTAAGTTTCACAATTTTTCATTTCAGTCCTCTAAGTTTGTATTTTCAGTCTTCTAAGTTTCAAATCTTCTCAATTTAGTCTTCCGTTAACTCAACATCCACCCCATCTGAAGAACACGATACAAATCCCACCCACCCCTAGCCTAACCCAATAACTGAGACTGAGATGGAGATAGAGAAATAGAGATTGAGAGACCGAAATGATCTGCATCTTGCCGTCCATCTCTCAAAGCTTAAAAAAAAAACTTCGAAAAAGGACTAAATGACCTTTGAAAGAAAAAGAAAAAAAAAAGTTTGTGTTGGGATGTAAAGATTGTTGAAGACTTTGATGGGAAGGATTATATTACTTTGTAGCTAGAAGAGATCGTACACTATTGATAATCTCAATGACAAAGATTAAGGACGAGGGGTCACCGCCATTTTCTAGAAGATCAACCTCCGGAGACATTTTCTAATTTCTGGGTTTTTTTTTTAATTAAGAAATAAATAAATATTAAATATTAAATTAAGTCCAAAATGACATCATTTTGAGCAGTTTAACGGTACCAATAGACGGACTATTAACGGAGAATTGAATTGAGAAAGATTGAAACTTAGAGAACTGAAATGACAAGATGCAAATTTAGAGGACTGAAATGGAAAATGGTGAAACTTAGAGGGTGAGTTTTGCATTTTAGCTTTTTTATTTTTACATACAACCCAATAAAAAAAAATAAAAACTACTTAATAAAAAAAAAAAAAACTATTATCTCACTTTTTCCTTCCACTCACTTTTTCTCTTTACACAACCACAAAATTAAAATAATATTTTTTCTTACAACCTTAAGGTTGTATAGGTTGCAAATTTTTTTAAATTTACAAACTCGGATGGCGTGAGTTTTGGGTGACTTGATTGTAAAATAGTAACTAGGAGGTGTTTACACCCAATGCTAGTGCTCCAAGGGAGAAGACTTAAGAGAAATGGGTTGGGCTCGACCTGACCTTGACTTTTGGACATTAACCCAGTCAGCCCATCAGCTTTTGAACCAAGCCCAGGTCCGAAACCCACCTTTTTTTTCCCTAGTCCCTTTGAGCCCACTTTTAATATTTAGGTTCAAGTTCAACCCTCCTTTTAAGTAAGCCCAGGTCCACTTTAGTTTAAAATAACTTTCGGCCCACACTCTTAAATAAGGGCCATTAGCTTGTTTCTCTCTCTCTCATATCATATTATATTATATGTAATAAAAGTAAGTCTTAGACGCCGTGATTGCGCTAAGTAGCTTCACCAAATTACAGAAATTTTAATAAATTTTTAGATTTTAAGAATAGATATATACATATTTTTTGGATAAATATGACAAATCAAGTAATGAAAGAAAGTAGTATTTAATTTACAACTATAACAGTTGTGTTTATCTAAAATGTTATCAACAAAGCCTAAAATCAATAGAATAGAATTACCTAAGGATAGAATTTAAACAAAAAAGAGAGATAAAAAAACGTAAAATAAAAAAAAGATCGAAATTGCATTTTTTTTCCTACGTTTCTTTAAAAAATGTAAAAGGAAAAAAAGATAGAACTTGCATTTTTTTTTCCTATGTTTTGTTTTGTTTTTTTTTTTTATTTTTTAATTATGGATAAATTTGCATCTTATGTCATCTTTTTTCTAATAATAAAGTAAAAAAAAGTATTTGAGTTTCACCTAAACTACTTCTTTTTGTTCATATTATCTTCTTCACAACTTAAAATTCTCACTATATATATACACAGTTTTTTGGTGTTTTATTATTTTACCACGTACTTTACAATTATTTGTTATATTTTTCATTTCTCCTCTCTGCCCTACCTACAACCTTGTAGGTAAATTTTTTTTTTCTTTCATCAAATTGAATAGATTTTGTGTATTTGTTACCTTTTTATTATATATAATATGATTTTGTGAATCCCAGCAACACTGTCTACGGTAAAGTTTCTAATATGACATTTTTTTTTTTAAATTTATTTATTAGAAAACGACGACGGTCGATTTGATGTAGTGAGATTCGATTTGTAGAGGATTGTCATGTTAAGGAAACTATGATTTTAGAATGGTTATGTAGGTTTTATTCTTTGGTGTTTTTTTTTTTTTTTTTTTTTTTTTTTTTTTTTTCATGTGTATTTTTTGCTTTCTTATTAGATGAAAAGAGAGCTATTTCTATGAGTCTATAGAAGTTATGTAACAAAAGTTCTTTTATTTTTGGGTTTATTATTATTATATTATTTTTTAGAATTAGATGCGACAATTTTAGATTAATTAGAGAAAAAAAATTGCTAGATTTATGTTGTTTTGTAATCTAATAATCTATATCATATCATATTATATATAATAAAAGTTTAAATTTTTAGATTTCAAGAATAGATATATACATATTTTTTAGACAAATATGACAAATTAAGTAATGAAAGAAAGTAGTATTTGATTTACAACAATAATAGTTGTGTTTATCTAAAATGTTATCAACAAAGTCTAAAATCAATAGAATAGAATTACCTAAGGATAGAATTTAAATAAAAAAGAGAGATAGAAAAACGTAAAAGAAAAAAAAGATCGAATTTGCATTTTTTTTCCTATGCTTCTTTAAAAAACGTAAAAGGAAAAAAAGATAGAACTTGCGTTTTTTTTTTCCAACTTTTTTTTTTCTATGGATAAATTTGCATCTTATGTCATCTTTTTCCTAATAATAAAGTAAAAAAAAAAGTATTTGAGTTTTACCTAAATTACTTTTTTTTGTTCATATCATATTCTTTACAACTTAAAATTCCCACTATATATACACACAGTTTTTTGGTGTTTCATTGTTTCTACTATGTAATTACAATTATTTGCTATATTCTTCTCTTCTCCTCTCTGCCCTACCTACAACCTTGCAGGTAAATTTTTTTTGTTCTTTCATCAAATTGAATAGATTTTGTGTATTTATTGCCTTTTTTATTATATATAACTAGTATGTAGCCCCGTGCTACCGCACAAGAATGAATATATTATTAATCATAAGTTTATTCATGTTTAAAAGGCTCAGTTAAGTCTAAATTCATATTATTAACCAGAAAATTTCATTAACAAAACTTAGCAGTATATATATTTTACACAGAAAGATGAACCTTGGTGACAATGTTTATCCAAAAGATCCATTCACGCTTTTGAATCTTCAATCTCTATTGGTGATTGAAATTTTCGCAGCTTAAAAATTTTAAAATTAAAAAAAAAAAAACCCTCAGAGTTGTACTCATTTTGTAGTTTTACGATGTGTCATTTTGTAACATGATGGGCATTTGTGTGAAGAAAAAACCTCTGAAGTTCCATGGCTGATAAAAAAAATTCTCTCCAATCTCTTTTTATAGAGAGATGGGTTTGTGCGTGTTTTTATACATCCTTCATAGTTGTATTATTACGAAGCAGGTCCAATGGATTTAGATTGGTACTACCGATTTTCAAAGCATGAGTGTTTAATGTGTTATTAATTTCATCTTATTGGCTTCTGCACATTACAGTAAAATTAAAAATAATTAGATTGTACACGTGTATAGTAAAATTGGACTCCAGTTTCAGATTCTAATTGAACAATTTGAATGATAATATATGATAGTAACAACAATAGGAAAATTCAAATAAAATTTCGGATTAAATTGTAACAATCTGAATAAAAAATTCCAGTAGAAAGACAGGGTGGAGTGATCCACTCCAAGAAGGCAACCAAACTTGCGTAAATATAGAATAATAAATCTCTCTTCGAAAAATTTACATTGTTCATAACCTTTACCTTCACTGAAAATTTTAAAAACATAGTGACTCACATCTGCCATCCAGATATCTACAGTCGGGTCCTCTCCAATTCGCGTGAGATTCCATTGATCACTAAGTTCCTTTGCAACTTGCAAAAAGTATCATCCATCGGTCCACAACAGTGCTTTCTTTATTGTTATAGGTGTCAAACATGAACAAAAAGCCAAATATAAGGATAGTGAATTTTAGGCATAATGTATATCTAATCACATATTAGCAATTTATAACAAATGTAATGATGCAAACTTTGTAAGTGAATAGTAAACAAAACTCAGTGTCAGAACCAAGAAGAAAACACTTTAATTCGAAACTCAATGCAAATGTAAAGATGCAAACTTTGTAAGCAATTTATAACAAAGATGCAAACTCTAGCTTTGCTATCTTTTTGAAAATTATGCAATGTACCAAAACCAAGTTCTTATTACCGATATTAATCTCTTTGGTTTTCACGTTTGACTGCAAAATCAAGAAAAAACTTAATTAGCACAGTAACTCATTTGATCCGATACATAGAAGTGGTTTTAATGAGAATGAATCCACATACATTTAGCCACATGATGAGTTCTTATTACCGATATTAATCTCTTTGGTTTTCACGTTTGACTGCAAAATCAAGAAAAAACTTAATTAGCACAGTAACTCACTTGACCCTACATAGAAGTAGTTTTAATGAGAATGAGCCCACATACATTTAGCCACATGATGCAAAATTCAACTTCAATTTCAGATTTTAGACACATGGCACAAAATTAGAGTCCTAATTTGGAATTCAATTTCAAATTCTAGACACATGACACAAAATTAGAGTCCTAATTTGGAATTCAATTTCACACTCTCTCTACTTCACCTATTATTATATATATAGATATGATTTTTATCAACAAGTTTTATAGATAGACTGAAATTGGATACGAGAAAATCCACCCATCCAAATTTCTATGTAAGGTAAGTCTATCTTTACTTAACTCCGTTTGTTTGTTTGTTATTATTATTTTTTTTTTTAAGTTAAAAAATTTTGATATTTTTTCATTAATGAATTGAGGTTTTGGCTTAATTTTATTTTCAACCATTTCAATTATTGAATTCATTATTTTTTCATGTGTAATACTAATATTTGTGTTTTTTTTAATGATAAAATATAAATATATATATTGTAGGGTCAGATTTTGCAGCCCAAGCCCAAGAAGGTATGGATCTTGAGCCCACTGAACCCAAAACAATAAATTTGTAGAGAGTGGGTGAAAGAGCTAGGCTGATAATGAAATAACAGTATTAAACAGCAATGCTAGTAAGAGAATTTGTATTAATATGTGCTCGGACGGATGTAAGTGCCACGTCCGAAGAGGTGTTTTTCATTGATATGTGCTCGGACGGATGTAAGTGCCACGTCCGAAGAGGTGTTTTTCATTGATGAACTTGGGTTACAATTCTTGGAGCTACAGTAATGTAATACACTCTTTTCTCTTTCTGATTTTTCGATCCCCTCTATCAGAGACACCTTTCTCTTATATAGTACTGCCTTTCCACATCTTCACCGTCCACTTGTTCATCATCTAGACGCCCACTTGAGTGCATGTCCCATCATACTCCCCCTTTGGCCCTGTCTGAGTGGCGGTAGCTGAGAATGCACTGTTCAGGGGTCTTCTCCACATAAATGCGGCCAGGAAGGTAGGTGCAGTGCATTAAATGCGGTGGTTGAAGTCTGTCTCCTTGATATTTCTCTGTTCCTGTTACCTTCATGCGTGTCCGAGGCTCCTTTCCCTCTTAACACTTGTCAAACAGATCACTTGAACCTCCCATACACGTGTCGGGCAAAACTTCGTCGGATCCGAGGATATCGGACTCCTCGGACATATGAACATCTCCTCGGATAGTACACATGTTCGACCACAGACATTCTCCCTTTACATGGGCCTCTGACTGAGTGTCTTCATCTCCTCGGACGAACAGTGTTCCTCATATAGGGCCTTGGGCCCAATACGTTGGGTTGGGCTTTTTCTCCCCCCACATTAGCCCTTCGAAATTGTAGTTTTTCCCTCGCATCCGAGGAGAAAAAGTAGGATTTTGACTTGCCACGGAACACAAACTTGGGAACACGCACGATCGAGCTGGCACGTGTGTAGACGTGGGGACAGACGCTTCGTTAATGCCGCTGCGGTTTCCTTATTCCCAAGGCGCTGCATTAATTGCACCAGGTGGCGCTTTGTCCTTCGTATCCAACGGTGACTGACTGATCCAACGGCTGTGGTTTTTTCTTCAGGATTTGGGCGGGAGTGCCCCTGACCCTTCGCTTGACCCCGTATAAAACTTCAGAGGAAGTTACTTCTTCCTCACTTTGCAAATCTTCAGACGCTCCAGCAAGAACAGACGTGCCACTCCGTCCAAATCTCTCAGTCGCTGATTTCAGACCTCCCCAGAATCATCACGAACCCTCCTACAAGCTTGACATCCTTTCTTCGATTTAATCCTGGTGAGTCGTCGTCCACCAAATCATTCAGTTCTCTCTTCGGCCAGTCATTTTGTTTAAGCACCATGGGGAAACTCCAGTATTTGGTGGATAGCCCTGAGCAACTGGAGGCGTTTAGGGCCGCATATCGCATACCCCCAAACGTGGGTGTGAGGTACTGCCCCCTAGAGGGAATACTAACAGATCCGAAGTCGGGAGAAGTCGTTATCCCTCTCATCGCTTTCAAAGAAGGGGGGATGACAATCCCCATGGGTCCCATCACCACTAGTTACCTTCGGAACCATAGGCTTACTCCCTGGCAGTGCGCGCCTAATATGTTTAGGATCCTAGGAGCGATTGAGGACCTTAAGCGTCAACTAGGATTGGGACTCACCTGGCTCGATGTAGTACATATGTACGAATGCCACAGCCAGCAAGATGCGGGATATTACTTAAAATCCCGGTCGGACGTTGTCAGGCTCATTTCCTGCCTTCCCAAATCCAACAAAGGGATGAAAGACGACTATGTGATCGTCTCGGGCGCATGGCATGACGGCCATCATTGCCCAACCACGCATGGGAAGCCAGGTGGGGCATGTTAGATTTAGGCACACTGACCATAGGCTTAGGGTCCTCGTCTTTTAATGGTTTCTGATTCCTCTTTGGTTGCTATTTCTGAGTTTCTAACCATGTTTTGCTGTGATTTGTAACAGATAAAAGGTACGTTTCTCCTCGGCTCAGCCTTACAAATACTGCCGCCCTTAATTACCTATTAAGGTCAGAGATTTTCGTGAGCGAGGACAGGCAACTCCGATCTGCTCCCCTCATTTTGGGATACACAAGGAAGCCAAAGGGTTTCCAACCGGTCGGCAACGCAATTGTCCAGGGAGATCGTCGCCTTGTACGTATAGACGTCGATCGGAAAGGTTTCTTGGCACCAGACGATCTTGCACCCGTACCCCATCCAAATCCACAGGCTATACCTCCCCTTGTCCAACCGCTCCAGCAAGTTCCTCTCGGACAAGAGATTGAAGGTGAGGGGGTCGGCTCTTCCACTTCCTCGCTAGAAGAGCAAATAGACGGATTTCAGTTTGAGGGAGAAGCTTCAGGAGTGAACCAGGTGGTAGAGGTCTCAGACGCCGAGGAAGAAGCCTACGAACAGTCAGGCGTCCACCTTGATTTACTAGCGACATATTCCGAAGACTCCTCGGACGACGATATGGATCTGAGGAGTTTGATGAAGGGCAGGGGCAAAAAGCCCGAGCCGAAAGATGCTGGGACATCTAAAACAGTAGTGACATTGCCTCTAGTGCCTACGCAGGTCCCTGTCCCAAGTTTGAAACCCATGCCAAACCTGCAGAAGAAGAGGTCCCACGAGCCTGAAGAGAGGAATGTGGTCGTGCTACCCACGACGAATAAACAGCAAAAGGTGGCAAGGGACCAACGAAGCAAAAGGGGCTCTTCCACTAAAAACCGAGACGAGAACGTCGCCGAGGTCCGCCGAGGAGGACCTCGCAATTGGTCTCCAAAGCTGGAGCTGGATGGCGCCCCCATTCCTTGGGACGCATCCCTCAGGAATTATGACGGGGGAAAGGCAGGGTACGTTGCTGAGGCCTTGCAGCAGCCCCTCCTTCTCCCACATGATATGGCTTCCTTCAGGCGCTTCACCCAGCAGGAGCTATTCTTGTCCCTTAAGAGGGATTTAGCCATGGTAAGTGCACCATTTCTGAATTTAGGTTTTATCCTTAATTGGCTTTGTTTCTTTTCTTAACCTAATATTGAAAATGTTGTCATGCAGATTATTCAGCAGGTCTACGTGGCCGAGGGGTGTAACAAGGAGTCCTGTCTCAAGGCCCAAGCAGCGGCCCAGTCCCAGTCTGAGGCAGAGGCATCTCTTGGCAAACTGAAGGAGGAACATGCTCTGATGTCCGAGGAGCTTAAAGAGGTGACCACTCAGAAGCGAAGCCTCGATGCCGGGATCAAAAATGTTCAAAGGCAGGTCGAGGAGCAGCGTAAACTGCTGAACGCGTCAGAGGTCAACCTGGCGACCGAAAGGAAACTAGTGAAGGGCCTCAGAGCTGAGCTCCAAAAGGCCAGAGAGAGCGCCAAAGCAGCTGAGCAAAAGGCTCAACTGGCCAAGGAGTCAATTGAAACTGAGAAGAAGACGGCGTATCAGTTGGGGGCAGATGTGACCGCGCAGCAACTTACTGAGCAGTTTGCCTCAGTTTGTCGTGAGTACTGCGACAAAACTTGGGAAAAAGCCTTGGGCGCTGCTGGGGTACCCTCGGACTCTCCCCTGAGGTTACCTGGGAGCATATATTATGATCCTGATATCCAAGAGATCCCGGTGGATGATCCTCCTGCCCCCCAGCTTCCTGAGGCTTCGGAGCCAAACCCGGTCAGCCAAGCTCCTCCGTCCACCCTCGGTGCAAGCAAAGAAGCTGGTCAGCCAGGTGACAAGGATAAACCATCTGAACCAGCCAAAGGAAAAGGCCAAGGGTCAGGTGAAGAGAAAATTCCTGCTGAGCCCAAGGACCAAGCCCCTGAAGCAACTGCTCGGATAGGCCAGGCCGCTGACCCCGTGCTCCCTCCAGCAAAAGAATAGATGTATAGGGCTTTTGTTTTTGCACCTGTACTTTCTTTTGTTTTATCCAAAGAATTGTAAACTTCTTTTATTTATGAAATGGCTTCCCATTTGTCTATGATGTTTTTAATACATGTCTTACTAATTATTACTGTTGCGTATAACTGTACATTGCACTTATAACAAGATAATGCAAATAAACCTGATTGATACATCATACTTATGGTGTGAGTAATTAAGATTGATATTGAAAAGAACAATCCGAATAAAAGTTACTAACAGGTAATGATTGGCAGCGAGTAGTTTGTGTGAGTGAGGCAGTCATAAGTATAACTAAGGAAGACAGTCATAAGTGAGAATTAATTTAAATGTGGTCAGGAATTTTAGCACTAAGCCCCAGTGACAATAGCTGTGTGGGGGTATTGACTAACCTGTGTCATTTGATTCAAGGGCCACGGGGGACAAACGTATTCGAGTGTTAACTAACCTTAATCATCTGGTCCGAGGACTACAGGCATGATTGGATTTAAGTTTAAACACTTAGAGAATTGCACCGGAGTGTTGGTCCGAGGACTACAGGCATGATTGGATTTAAGTTTAAACACTAGAGAACTGCACCGGAGTGTTAACTAACCCTAATCATCTGGTCCGAGGACTACAGGCACGATTGGATTTAAGTTTAAACACTAGAGAACTGCACCGGAGTGTTAACTAATCCTAATCATCTGGTCCGAGGACTACAGGCATGATTGGATTTAAGTTTAAACACTTAGAGAATTGCACCGGAGTGTTAACTAACCCTAATCATCTGGTCCGAGGACTACAGGCATGATTGGATTTAAGTTTAAACACTAGAGAACTGCACCGGAGTGTTAACTAACCCTAATCATCTGGTCCGAGGACTACAGGCATGATTGGATTTAAGTTTAAACACTTAGAGAAGTGCACCAGAGTGTTAACTAACTCTAATCATCTGGTCCGAGGACTACAGGCATGATTGGATTTAAGTTTAAACACTAGAGAACTGTAACGGAGTGTTAACTAACCCTAATCATCTGGTCCGAGGACTACAGGCATGATTGGATTTAAGTTTAAACACTAGAGAACTGTAACGGAGTGTTAACTAACCCTAATCATCTGGTCCGAGGACTACAGGCATGATTGGATTTAAGTTTAAACACTATAGAACTGTAACTGAGTGCTAACTAACCCTAATCATCTGGTCCGAGGACTACAGGCATGATTGGATTTAAGTTTAAACACTATAGAACTGTAACTGAGTGCTAACTAACCCTAATCATCTGGTCCGAGGATTACAGGCATGATTGGATTTAAGTTTAAACACTTGAGCTAACGGTGTTAACTAACCCTAATCATCTGGTCCGAGGACTACAGGCATGATTGGATTTAAGTTTAAACACTTAAGCTAGTGGCGAATGAGTGTTAACTAACCCTAATCATCTGGTCCGAGGACTACAGGCATGACTGGATTTAAGTTTAAACACTTGAGAGAATACTTTACGCAGTGAATTGACACGTCGGTTGAAGAAAAGATTTGATTAATAAAAGTACCTCTTGAGGTTATTTACATTCCATGGACGCGGTATTGCATGACCATCTAGGTCTTCCAAGAAATATGCCCCAATGCCTGCTCCTGAAGTGATGCGATACGGCCCTTCCCAATTGGGTCCTAGTTTTCCCCAAGCCGGATTCTTTGCGGTGCCCACGACTTTCCTCAGCACCAGATCACCAGGCTCTAGAGGCCTTAGCTTTACGTTAGCATCATAGCCTTGCCTGAGTTTCTGTTGGTAATGTGCCAGCCGAACCATTGCATTCTCCCTCCTTTCCTCAATCAAGTCTAAGCTCTTCTGAAGTTGATCATCGTTGTCGGCTGGACTGAACGAGCTAGTTTTTATCGTTGGGAACCCGGTCTCCAAAGGAATGACAGCTTCAGCCCCATAGGTCATTGAGAAGGGGGTCTCCCCAGTAGACCTACGAGGCGTAGTCCTGTAAGCCCAAAGTACGTGTGGCAGCTCTTCTATCCATTTGCCCTTTGCGTCATCCAGCCTCTTCTTTAAGCCATTCAGTATGACCTTGTTGACAGCTTCTGCTTGTCCATTACCCTGGGGATAGGCTGGAGTGGAGTATCTGTTTATAATTCCCAGCTCACTGCAGTATTTCCTGAATGCCTTGCTATCGAACTGTAAGCCGTTGTCCGAGATGAGAGCGTGAGGAACTCCAAACCGAGTGACAATATTCTTCCACACGAACTTTTGCACATCAACGTCTCTGATATTGGCTAGTGGCTCGGCTTCGACCCACTTGGTGAAATAGTCTGTGCCGACCAGGAGGTATTTCTTGTTTCCTGCAGCTTTGGGGAGGGGTCCCATAATATCCAAGCCCCATTGGGCGAAGGGCCATGGGCTAGATAGCGGATTAAGATTTCCCCCTGGCTGGTGAATGTTTGGAGCGAAGCGCTGACATTGATCACACTTTTTGACGTATTCGTGTGCCTCCTTTCTAAGTTGACAAAATGGTCCACATGTTGGGATACCCTGGATTCTGCTTGTTGTTCACCTTGTCCTGCCATCATCAACTGTTGTTTTCACTCTCACACAAGCTCTCCCCACAGACGGCGCCAATTGTAGGGTCAGATTTTGCAGCCCAAGCCCAAGAAGGTATGGATCTTGAGCCCACTGAACCCAAAATAATAAATTTGTAGAGAGTGGGTGAAAGAGCTAGGCTGATAATGAAATAACAGTATTAAACAGCAATGCTAGTGAGAGAATTTGTATTAATATGTGCTCGGACGGATGTAAGTGCCACGTCCGAAGAGGTGTTTTTCATTGATGAACTTGGGTTACAATTCTTGGAGCTACAGTAATGTAATACACTCTTTTCTCTTTCTGATTTTTTGATCCCCTCTATCAGAGACACCTTTCTCTTATATAGTACTGCCTTTCCACATCTTCACCGTCCACTTGTTCATCATCTAGACGCCCACTTGAGTGCATGTCCCATCATACTCCCCCTTTGGCCCTGTCTGAGTGGCGGTAGCTGAGAATGCACTGTTCAGGGGTCTTCTCCACATAAATGCGGCCAGGAAGGTAGGTGCAGCGCATTAAATGCGGTGGTTGAAGTCTGTCTCCTTGATATTTCTCTGTTCCTGTTACCTTCATGCGTGTCCGAGGCTCCTTTCCCTCTTAACACTTGTCAAACAGATCACTTGAACCTCCCATACACGTGTCGGGCAAAACTTCGTCGGATCCGAGGATATCGGACTCCTCGGACATATGAACATCTCCTCGGATAGTACACATGTTCGACCACAGACATTCTCCCTTTACATGGGCCTCTGACTGAGTGTCTTCATCTCCTCGGACGAACAGTGTTCCTTATATAGGGCCTTGGGCCCAATACGTTGGGTTGAGCTTTTTCTCCCCCCACACACATATATATATATGTGTGTGTGTGTGTGTGTGTGTGTGTGTGTGTGTGTTCTTAAAGGCTAAAATACAATACAATTACAAACATTACTTTAAGTTAGGGTGTTATATTTATTTATTAATATGTTAGAATGTTACATTAAGTTAGAGAATTATATTTTTATTTATTAATTTAGAATGTTATATATTGATACATATGCTGGTTTAGGGTTAATATAACTTATAACCATTTGAATGAAATCAACACTAAAACAAATGATTTAAATATCAAAATAAGAAATAAAAATTAAATTTCTTTCAAGTGTACAAGCACAATTTATTTTTTAATCTTAAATTTTGAATTAATTCTTTTTTCATTTTATTTGTTATTAAATTTAATTATATTATCAAAATATTTTTTATTAAGCCGTGCACCGCACGGGTATAATACTAGTATATATATAAAACCGAAACCTCTGAAACTTTCATAATTTTTCACGTTAGCACAATATTTAAATAAAATTATTTTTGTTTAGTTCAAACTTTTTTGGATAGGTCTGTTAAAAGGTTTAAGACCCTTAGTCCAAACTTAACAAGGAGTGAAACTCTATCTCTCTAACAAGTTCAACTTAAACTCAAACTCATTATTATCATTTTTTTAAAACAAAATTATTTTTATTTAATCCAAACTTAACAAGGAGTGAAACTTTATCTCTCTAACAAATCCAACTTAATTTAAACTCAAACGTTGATGATTTATATATATATATATATATATATATATATATGTAACCAAAATTAGCATCGCTCTAGACCTTGCTCTCGTGAGATCTTCTATTGATACTCTTGCTTCCACAGGATTGCCCATATGGATTACAGAACTTGATATTGCAAGTGCCTTTGGTCAACAGGTAATTAAGATGCTCAAGAGGCAAAAGTATGGACCTTTTTTTTTTTTTTAATATATCATTTGCAGTATAATTAAAACCACAGACATTAAGCTTTATAGTTTTTCAAGTTTTTCATATTTATATTTATTTTTTTATGTTGTACATGGCAGATAAAGTGTCTTTATTTTTTTTGGAGAAAATCAAAGCTGCAACCTATGTCTTCCAGCCTAGGGAACGATAAATTTTTATTTAGCATGTTATATATAAATTTGTTGAATTTGGTTTAGTTTTGAAGTAGAATTTGGGGATTCTATAAATTTTGAAGCTTTAAGTCTTGGGGTTTTTGGTATTTGCGTCTTATAAGATTGATTTTTTTTTTAGTAAACAGTAATACTTATTAGAGCACACATGAAAATAGTAATATTAGTGTTTTAAACCGGGTTTATAATACATTACATAACTAGAGTACAACTACAAAATGACATAACATTTGGAATTGTATACTAAACACACAACCAATGTGAGATAAACATCCCTACTTTTTTTTTTTTTTTTGAGTAAAAAGTAATACTTATTAGAACACATACGAAAATAGTAATATTAGTGTTTTAAACCGAGTTTATAATATATTATATAACCAGAGTACAACTACAAAAGGGCCTAACCTTTGTAGCTATAGATTGAGGTTATAAACAGTAGATATTAGACACACACAATCAATGTGGAATAAATATCCTTATAAGAATTAGTAGATTGATCTTAATTCTCCACCTTAAATGCTTTTTATTTAGGTTCATGTGATTTTTTATTTTCTTATTAAAAGTTATGATTTTTTGTTGATTAATTATTTGTTTGGATTAATTTCAATTGATTATTAGTTTGGATTCAATATAAAAGATAATGGAATTAAGTATTACAATTTCGATATTGTTTCATATTTTGAATTGTCTATATTGTTATTACTACGAGAAAGTCATATTGCTACTCAAATTTGAAACTTGGTGTGTCTTCCTCATATCATGGTCTTTGTTTATATATTTGTAGTTTATATGATTTCTTCATTTTTTTTTTTTAAATACTAACTAGCAAAATGTCTATTTACTAATTGTTGGATTTTTTTTTCAGAGTCAATAGCTTTTTCGTGCATCACACGGGTTAGCGACTAGTTCTTTAATATTTTAAATGCCATCCATATTTTGTCACATTAACCCAATTTTGTCATGTTTTTATTTTAATCCATGTTTTGTAATATTGCATGTTAGTCCACATTTTCTCATATTTGCATGCCATGCCATATTTTGTAATATTTGCATTTTGACCTGTTTTCCCCCCAAAACCATGATTTAATCCCAAAAATTCCCAAAATAATATTTTGACACCAAAGCTTTCCCAAAACTACATTTTGACCTCAAAACTTTTTCAAAATTGCATTTTGACTCCATAATTTTCTCAAAATCATGTTTTGACCATGAAACTTTTCCAAAATTGTATTTTGACCCTAAAGCTTTCCCAAAATTGCATTTTGACCCCATAATTTTTTCAAAATCATGATTTAACCTTGAAACTTTTACAAAATTACATTTTGGCCCTCAAAATTTTATAAATTGCATTTTGGCCCCTAGGGTCACCAAATTCCATTTTTAATTTCATCATACGAATGAAGTGTCTTGTTGGCTAATAAAAAAATTTGCGTGTTGGTAGATCAAAATTGCATGATTTTTTCTTCTAAAAAAAAATTGCATGATTTTCTCTTTGGAATTCAAATGTTTATTCGAATCCCGATCTACCTAAACATGCTCCCCCCCCTCCCCCTCCCCCCTTTGGCACTAATGTTTTTTGTTTTTGATAAAATTTGGCGCTAATGTTTTGGCCTATTGTGTTTGTGCATAAGAAATGAGAAAAATAGAGGATAACAATAAGGTGCTATCTGTCTCACCCTCTCTCTCTCTCTCTTTTTTTTTTTTTTTTTTTTTTTTTGTACATTGTAAGTATATTCACATGCTAGTTATGTAGTATCCTTTAGATACTATCATTTGGATAGGCGGTGTGGGATGTCTAACACCTTCCCCACACCGAACTTCTAAGTCCAAGATCTTTGGTTCGCAATTTTTGGTTTACCTTAATTAATAAACCCTTAAAAATTGGTTTAATTAATTAGGTAACTTAAAAAGAATTAGACAAATAGGTGACCAATTACACTTAATACAAAACTAATGGCTGGTGGCAACTTCTAAAATAAAAATAAGAAAAAGGGATCTCACACACATACACATCTCACCCTAGAAACACATCCACACAAAGAGTCACGTCTCTAAGGACCCAATGTGCGATAATCCAAAATAAGATAGGGAAAAGCCCTAAACAAGCATTTTTCCTCTTTTTGGGGCTTCTACAAAAGGTTTCATACCAAAACAATTGTTATTGAATAATCAAAAGACATTGACACAATTCCTTTGATTGAGCTTGTAGGGAACCTTTAGACTTATGAAATGGGCTTAGGAAAGATAGGCAAGGGTGGAAAGAGCAAGAACATGGCTGTTAAAGTAAGAGATGAAGACGATGAAGAGTTGTTTGATGATGAGCGATCTATAAGAAAAACAGAGAGCTAGGGAAGAGAGAGTAAAAGCTAGAGAGAAAAGATTGAAGTGTGAAATTCTGTAATTGTATTGATCAATTATAAACTAATTGTACAATGTGTATATATACTACAATTCACACAAGAGAGCAAAACTGCTAAATCTAACTAACTCCACATTATACGGATCCACTCTAAACAACCAATCCAACCAATTCCAGTACTACACGTGTCCATATATACATCTTCTAATTAACTTAAAACTAAACTACAAGTCGTATACCAAAACTCAGGTAACTCAGTCGTTTAGCAAGCTTCATGTACATTCTTCCAATACTCTGTTTCATTGCTCTGCCTCTCTGCTTGAACTAATTCTTCAAACACTCTCCACTTCAATGCTTGCATCTGTCTTCTTCTTCTTGTTCTCATTTGTGCATTTATCCAAACTTTGACATTCCCCCTCAAGATGAGAAGCTGAACTGTGTATGTTCACAACACTCATCTTGCCTAATAAGTATCTTAATTGTTGACTGTTGAGAGCTTTTGTAAGTAAATTAGCCAATTGAGAATGTGTAGAAGTAAAGAGCAGCCTAACAACATTATCTTGCATCTTATCTCTTACTACATGGCAGTCTATTTCTATATGCTTGGTCCTCTCATGAAACACTGGGTTTTCTCCAATGAAAATCGCAGCTTGGTTATCACAAAACAATAGAGTAGGTTGAGGATGATAAATCTCTAAATCCTTCAACAATGCTAACAGTCAAGTCATTTCACAAACAGTAACAACCATTGCCCTATACTCTGCTTCAGCAGAAGATCTAGACACTATGGACTGTTTCTTGGACTTCCATGATATGAGAGAATCATCCAAAAAGATGCAATAACCTGTGGTTGACCTCTTGGTATTAATGCAAGAGGCCCAATCAGCATATGTGTAGGCTTTCAAATGGAAATCTGAGTAGCTGATAGAAAAACACCTTGACCAGGACAACTTTTGATGTATTGTAGCACTTTATATGCAGCATCTAGGTGAGGTTTCTTGGGTTTTGACATGAATTGACTTAGTTTGTGAACAGGATATGCAATATTTGGCCTAGTGATAGTCAAATAAAGCAATCTACCCACCAACCTTCTGTACACTCCAGGATTAGCTAGCAATTTTTCTTGAAACTTGCTTAACTTCAAATTCTGCTCCATTGGCACCTTGCTAGGCTTACAAGCTGACATTCTAGCATCTTTCAAGACTTCCAAAGCATACTTTCTTTGGCACAAAGTGATACCCTTGTCTGATCTAGCTATCTCAAGTCCAAGAAAATACTTTAGACCTCCAAGATCTTTAAGTTTGAAGTGCTGATCTAAATAAGTCTTAAGCTCTTCAACTACTTGGACATTATTGCTAGCTATGAGAATATCATCAACATAAACCACCAAAACTATAAAGGAACCATTGAACTTCTTTGTAAATAAAGAGTAGTCAGCTTTGGACTGTTTAAAACCATGATGCTTAATGATAGAACAAAACTTTGCATTCCACTGCCTTGAAGCCTGTTTAAGCTCATATAAAGACTTATTCAATTTGCAAACAACATTCCCCCTTTTGCTGTGAAAGCCTTGAGGGAGTTGCATATACACCTCCTCATGAAGATCACCATTCAAAAAAGCATTATTGACATCTAATTGAACCAAATGCCAACCTTTCACAGCAGATATGGCAAGAAGTGTCTTCACAGTAGTTAACTTAGCAACTGGTGAGAAGGTATCAGTAAAATCCAGCCCCTCTTGTTGAGTGAATCCCTTAGCAACTAACCTTGTTTTATATCTCTCCACAAAGCCATTAGCCTTGTATTTTACCCTATAGACCCATTTACAGCCAATTGCCTTTTTATTTGAAGGCAAAGGGGTAAGGGTCCAAGTATTATTAGAAACCAAAGCATCAATTTCAGCACACATGGCTTCTTGCCATTTAGGATCCATAACAGCCTCATGATAAAATCTTGGTTCAGGAATAGAGGTAATGGCAAAACAAAAATTGGCATATGAAGAAGAGAGGTTTGAAGTATCAATATAATTAGAAAGAGGATATTTGGTAGTGACTAAGGAAGTACCCGACTTGCTGAATGGATTAGATTGGGAAAGTCAGTAGACATGATGCTGCTGCACTTGTAATCTTGTAAGTAGGAAGGAGGTTTGGTAGGCCTAGATGATCTTCTTAGGGAAGGAAGAGTAGCAGGTTGAACTATATCTGGTCCTTGAGGAAGGGGTAAAGAATCAGGTGCTATAGAACCTGGTGAGAACAGATCAGAAGAACCAAAAGCTGGAATGATGGGTTCTGGTATGACAGAATCTGATATAACGGGAATAGAAGACTCTAAAGATGAATCAAACACATGATGAGGACCAGAATCAGAAGATGGAACATTTAAAGAAGGTGTAAGAGGTTCTGAAAACATAGGATCATGTGGAATAGCCACATTAGGACAGATATGAGGAAGTGAAATGGAAGTATGTGGGGAATAGGCTGAAGAAATGAAAGGGAAGACAGTTTCATGAAAAGAGACATCCCTTGAAATGAAAATTTGTTTTGTAAGCAAGTTTAACAACTTGTAACCCTTAACACCAAAAGGGTAACCAAGAAAAACACAAGGAATAGACCTAGGTGAGAACTTAGACCTATTGTGAGCCAATGTGGAAGCAAAACAAAGGCATCCAAAAACTTTTAAATGATGATAAGAAGGAACCTTGCCATAAAGCTTCTCAAAAGGGGTTTTATGATCCAAAACAACACTAGGCAGCCTATTTATGATGTAAACTGCTGTCAAAACACAATCTCCCCAATAACAAAGTGGTATGTTAGACTGAAATTTCAATGCTCTTGCAATGTTTAAGATATGTTGATACTTTCTTTCCACTATTGAATTTTGTTGTGGAGTAGCAACATAAGAATGTTGATGAACAATCCCATGTTGAGCATAAAAATCTTTGAGGAAAAACTTTTGAGCATTGTCAGTTCTAAACACTTTGATATTAGTTTGAAATTGAGTATGTATCATTTTGTAAAATGAAATCAACAAAGCCCTAGTTTTTTATTTAGACTTCATAAGGTAAACCTATGTGAACCTTGTAGCATCATCTACAATGGTAAGAAAATATTTAAAACCATCATGAGTTGCTTTGGTAAAAGGTCCCCATACATCATAGTGAATAAAATCAAAGGCATGATCAGAGAAATGGTTAGAGTTAGAAAAAGGTAAACGTTTATGCTTTGCAATTGGACAGATAACACAAATCTTTATTTGAATGAAACGAAGAAATATAAGATACACAATGTTGAAGATTATCATCAGAAGCATGTCCTAGTCTAAGATGCCACAAGTAAGGCTTAGTTACAATGGGAACATAAGAGACAGAATTAACAAAAGACTTTAAAACTGACTCTAGGATAGTAGAAGCTTCTGAAATGGACTTGCAATTGTCTGAAGTTTGTAGCAGGTACATATTATTATGAAGCTTACCCAATCCAATCATTTTCCAGTAAGTAAGGTCCTGTATGAAACAATAATTGGAAAGGGAAACCAAGCAACATGACAAAGATTTGGTTAATTTGCTTACTGAAATCAGATTGAAGGAAAAAGCTGGAACACAAATGACATCCTCAAGAATTAAGGATGTAGTGACCTGGACTGTGCCTATGTGTGTGGCAAGGACTTTTTCACCATTAGGTAAATGTATAAAGGAAGAGATTGAACTAGTGATCTTTAGTAAACAATGAAATTGAATGAATAATGTGATCAGTAGCCCCTGTATCACGAACCCAAGTTTCTTCATTGTAAGCTGTTTTGTTTGAAGGATTTTCATTAAAGATTGAATTCTTAAAACTAAAGCAAGTAGGATCCTGGAAAGAAGCACAAGAAATATCTGATAATGCTGAATTTGCTGAGTGAATAGCATCAGAAGTGGTAGAAGATGATGCATGAGAGCTCAACAAAGATAGCAGCTGCTGGCATTGTTCAGATGTGAAAGGAAACGACCCTGACTGTGATGCAGCCTCACACTGACTAGAATCACCATCAAGACTCACTTGATTAGCCATGGACACTTTGCCCTTTTGCTTATACCCTGGTGGAAAGCCAATTAACTTGTGGCATTTCTCCATGAAATGGCCAGCTTTGCCATAGTGACTGCATATAGGCCTACCCTTTACTTTTGTGTTCTTCCCAACTTGATTGAATCCTTGAGTCTTGACTGCAAGAGTAGTTGAATCAACTGAATGCCTTCCATTGAAACCTAAAGCCCTCTGTCTCTCCTCTTGTATTACCAAAGAGAAAGCCTTGTCAATTGAGGGACTTGGTTCCATCATCAAAATCTGAGTTCAAACTTGTGATTAGACTTCATTCAAGCCATTGAGGAACTGCATCAAAGAATCTTGATGATGAAACAATGTAGTTTTGTCATTCACACCACAGACACACTTGCCACAAGAATAGCATGGTAAGGGCCTGAGATTAAGCAATTGATCCCAAGAAGCTTGAAGATCAGTGAAGAAAGTAGTCACTGTTGCATCTCCTTGCATGATTGTTGAAATCTGCTTTTGAAGTTGTGAAATCCGTGGACCATTTGCTTGCAAGAAACGATTCTTTAGTGAATTCCAAACCTCCATTGCAGTGTTTCTGTAAATCACACTTCCAGAGATCTGAGGTGAAACTGAATTCAATATCCATGAAGAAATCATGGAATTGTTCTTTGACCAAGCAATCTTTTCCAGAGGAGTGATGGCCATGGAAGCTGTTATAGAGCCATCCGCAAAACCTATCTTACTCTTTGCATCCAATGCCATATGCATAGCCCTAGCCCAATTAAGGTAATTGTCTTCTGTCAAGGGTTGAGTGACAAGAATTGCACCTGGTGACTCTCCATGGTGCAGAAAAAATGGACTCCTCAGGTCCTTCATTGGAGAAAGCTCACGATGAGCAATGGATGGAGAAGATGAAGTTTGAGAAGTTTGATCTTGGTTAGCCATTGACAGAAAAACGGAGCTCTGATACCATATAAGAAAAAAAGAGAGCTAGGGAAGAGAGAGTAAAAGCTAGAGAGAAAAGATTGAAGAGTGAAATTCTATAATTGTATTGATCAATTAAAAACTAACTGTACAATGTGTATATATACTACAATTCACACAAGAGGGCAAAACTACTAAATCTAACTAACTCCATATTATATGGATCCACTCTAGACAACCAATCCAACCAATTCCAATACTACACGTGTCCATATATACATCTTCTAATTAACTTAAAACTAAACTACAAGTCGTATACCAAAACTCAGGTAACTCAGTCGTTTAGCAAGCTTCATGTACATTCTTCCAATACTCTGTTTCACTGCTCTGCCTCTCTACCTGAACTAATTCTTCAAACACTCTCCACTTCAATGCTTGCATCTGTCTTCTTCTTCTTGTTCTCATCTGTGCATTTATCCAAACTTTGACACGATCCAAGCTCAAGGGTTACATAACTAGGCAGTTCAAGAAGTTTATGGAGAATGTAAATATCAAGATTAAGGATAAGGATCTTAGACGGTTTGAGTTCGCATCTACTAAACCTAATGATAAGCTTAGAAAGGAATACAAGGATGCTGGTTAGAATTCAAATTTGTCATTCGGTCCAAGTGCTATGGATGCCAAGTATCACAAGCATCAGGTTGGCCCGTTTTCAGGTTGGACAGAATGGCTTGGTGGGTGGGTTGATTTCACAGGTTGGGTGGACACCCCAAGTTAGTGAATATACAGAAGCTAAACGATAGTAGCATTTTCTATTGTATCTCTACGTTGTGTGTCGTATTGTAATAGGCATCTTAGTAATTTTCTTTGTTTTGATTACCAGGCATCTTAGTAAGTAGGGCTGTCCACGGGTCGGGCCGGGTTGAGTTTGTGCCCAACCCAGACTCGACTCAACCTTATCGGGTGGGGAATATTTTGACCCGCAACCGACCCGAATATCGTTTCAGATCAACCGGGTTGGGTCGTGTCAGTTTTTGGGTGAGAATTGGTCGGTTTCGGGTTTTCCGATATCGCCGAATTTTGGTTGAAATCTGGCCGGATCTCGTCAGATCTGGCTGAATCTAACGAGATTTGGCCGATAACTCGCCGGATCTATGGAAATATGGCTGAGATTTGGCCGAGTTAGAGTTGGGCTTACCGGAGTTTGGCCGAGTTTGAGTAGATCTGGGCTAGCTTCGCCGGATTTAAGCATATCTGAGTGAGTATTTAAGTAGATCTGAGTAAAGGAAGGCCAAACGTGGCCGGATCGGAGCTAAGAAGCGTCATATCGTCGCCAGATTTTGGCCTTCTTTGAGGTTTTGTCGGGCAGGTTGGGTAGCTCGGGTTTTTGAGGAAGAAACCCGCCACTCGACTCGCCGGAGTTGGGTTCTGAAGGTTGGGACCAGTCACTGACCTGTCGGAGGTGTCAGTCCGGTTGTGACAGGTCAGTTCCGGTTGGGTTCGTCGGTTCCGGCGGGTTCTCGGTTTGCCTGGACAGCCCTATTAGTAAGTTAAGTCACTTATTAGTTTGTTAGAATTAGCCGTTAGTTAGAGTAACTGCTTTTTGTTAGCTTCATTATTCTGTTTCCTGTATATATAACATTAACAAGGTTGTAATCATTTGCTTAATTAATGAAAATTATCACAGAGATCTCTCAAACTTGATATATGTAAAGTTGTGATTAAGCTTTCAATATACATTGTTAAAATCGATCTCCACGGACCAACAAAGATTCAATTAACTTTCCTGAGTTCTTTCCAAAAAATTTCCCTTAAGTTGTGTTTGGATACTTGAATTTAGATTTGAATTATAAAGTGATGGATTTAAATGCCTTAATGCCAAATCCTTAAATTGTCAAGTCTAAATCTTTGGCTCTTTGTGAATTATCTAAACAAAGTTATTTAGATTTTAATCACCAAATCTAAATTCATGTGCCAAAATCCTGTCATCTAAACATGCTATTGGAAATATTTTTGGAGGACATACTGCAGTCTGCAGAAAACATCCATGAAGACGATGTTTTCATGTCACCCAAAATACATCATGGATGCTAGCTGTCTGCAGACAACATCCATGATGTATTTTGGGAGTAGGAAAATAAAAACAAAAAACAAATGTGAAACCTGAGGATGATGTTTTTGTGGTCCAAATTTTCACCAGTCATTAGTGTTTAAGCGGTGAGTTATGAGTTGTGTGATTCCATCCAAGATTGTAGGTATATGTCCAAAGAAGGTATATGTCCCTTGTCTAACGAGTTTTTATCAAGGGGGTAGTAACAAAATTTTGGTTAGAGGGGCCGAGGTAATATTATCATATTGATTTGCAATTCAAGAAAATACAAAGTATGACGTATATACATATATACATGTCTTCTTGCATTAGTTTTAGAAAAAAAAACATTAAATCTAACCAAAATTAGACTATATTTACAAAAAATAGTATCGTAGAAATTAAATAGAGCAAAGTCACTATAAACAACCATAAAATAAATAGCAGTTAAATTCAACCAAATTAGACTACTATGGTAAAAAATAAATTCAAAATAAATTTCATTCCTCTCAACTAAATTCAAAATTAATTTCATTCCTACTAATAGTCTACTACAGTACCCTTATAGTGTCTCTACTCTCTAATGATAATTCCCACACAAGTACAACATAGGTCCTTGAATAGTTATGGGATATGGCCTCACTCAAGGAAAAAAAAAAAATGTGGGATTTCTGACATGTTTTAGAGGAGGAAAGGAAAAGTCAAAAAGATGAAAAGTAGGGATTTGGGGTGAGGAATTTTTATGGCTAACGTATGGAGGATGGGCCAAGTTTTTCTCATAGGGGTCCAGCTCTTAAATGAGAAGGTGTAAGGCCTATTTCTTCCTACTACTATAGACCCCGACCCCCCCCCCCCTCTTCACAACATAAGAATAACGTGCCTCCGCCCCTACTTTTTATGTTCTCTTCTATCCTCCAACCTCTTACACAAATTTGAAAGCTGAGGAAGATGTTTGTGGTCCAATATATGTTTCATAAATTATCATTAATTTGTTGTTCATTTGCTTCAAAATATTGTTCCTCGTTTCCAACATGGTTCACCATTTTCTTATTGTGTTCGTAGAAATTTATTGCAACAGAAAGTGTATGATGCCCCCCCCCCCTTTTCACAACATAAGAATAACGTGCCTCCACCCCTACTTTTTATGTTCTCTTCTATCCTCCAACCTCTTACACAAATTTGAAAGCTGAGGACGATGTTTGTGGTCCAATATATGTTTCATAAATTCATAGTTGTTAGTATCTTACGATACACGATACGTATCGTATCGTGTGTAAAAAGTTCCGTATCGTATTGGCGTATCGTAAGTGCTCATGAATCATACAATACAATGTGCGTATCGTAAGAATCGTATCGTATTGTAAAATCGTACGTATAGTACGATACATAGAAAAATTCTTTAAAATGATATTTTTTTGTTAAAATTTATACTTTTATTTAAATCTAACAAGTTGTTAGACTTGTTTTTAACACAAAATTATTAGTTTACTTAATTTGACCTAATAAAATAACATATTCATAAGTTTTTTTCCCCACTCTTTTTCCTATAAAGTTTAGACTACATGGTACACACACTTCACTTTAATATTTGTAAATTTATTTTCTATACTATAAATAAGATATTAATTGACAGTATAATTATTATTATTATTATTATTTTGCCATTATTGTTATAAGTCCAAGAAACTAGAATGCCAAGAAGGATATTTTTTTAAATTATTAAAATAAAAAGAACAAGGAGAGATAGTAAATGTTAATGATGATGAAGAAAATTTTAATGAAGAAATAAGTTTGCAAAATGATAAACATGATGACAACATTGACTTAGATGGGGTTTATTGGGCAATATGATGAAAATAAATTATTATTTTTTGATCGTTTGTAATATATTATCACTTTTAAATTTAAACCATTTGAATGTGTATGTTATAAACACATGCTAGGTTGATTTATTTAGTTAGCTTGTTAAATATTATTACATAAGTGATGAATAAATTAGTCATTAATTGAATATATTTAAAATTCATAATACCATTTATATAAGTATCTCTATAAATTTTATTAAGTGTTTGTGTATCTTACGATACAAAATACGATATGATATACGATACGAAGAAATAAAAAATCGATTCACGATACGATTAACGTTTTGACAACTATGCATAAATTATCATTAATTTGTTGTTCATTTGCTTCAAAATATTGTTCCTCGTTTCCAACATGGTTCACCATTTTCTTATTGTGTTCGTAGAAATTTATTGCAACAGAAAGTGTATGATGATAATTTTTTATGGAAAATGTTAATAGTCACCACAAAGTGTTTGTTAATGATGATTTATTGTGAGGTCTACCTAATACAAAATTGGTATAATTTGATAAGATAATTTAAAATCAAAAGTCAACTCTACACCCTATAAAGTTGATCAACAATTGACATAAAGGTGTTTTTTTACCGTACCCGTTAATATTATCCTTTTTTTTTTTTTTATTATTAGTTTTTTTGAACAACACTAAAAAGCATACAAAACCAAAGCATTAGCCACCTCTTGCTTTCGCTAGCAGACATGCAATTTCTTTTGATTGGTTTTAAATTTTTTTTCTAAAAAATATATTTTTTCATGGGTTAATTAATTTTAAGGACTAAGGAGGGACTGTGGATAAGACCACTTAAATATAATCCATTAATCTTATTTTTCATTTAAATAAGAGTACTTTAAATAAATAAAACAAATAAAACGAAAACAAAATTCACAGGATTGAAGCTAGCACTTGGACAACACTAACTTGAACGAACGTTAAAGTCAAAAATGTTGCGATGCGGACACATGTCAAAGACTGGACACGTGTTCGTATTCTAACAGGTCCAGTGACCACTGACCACTTGACAGAAGCCTTACCCTTTTCTTTGTACCGTCGATTCCGGAAAAAGAAAGGACTTAAAGTGGTTCACATTTTATTATTATTATTTTTAAATGTGTGTGAGGACAGCGCTAAAAGCATACAAAAACGAAAGCATCGATCATTGGAGCCACCTCTTGCTTTTATTCCCACGCAATGATTTCTATTGGTTAGTTAAAAAAGAAAGAAAATAAAAATAAAATTTCCTGGGTTAAGCAATTTGAAGGCAGGAGAGTGGATTAGCCAGTAAGGCCTCGTAAATATAATCCATTAATCCAAAATTCATATATGATAGCATATTATCATATATTATATAATAAAAGTTAGGCCTTGAAAATGTGATTGCCTCAAGTAGTTTTATCAAATTGTAGAATTTTTTAAAAATAGATATAATTTTTTTTCTTCTATAATTTCTAAGTTAATAAAAATTTTAATTTGATTACAATTCAAATTCTATCTCAATTTAATTACAATCAAAATTCATCTTTTTTTTTTTGAGAGAGTTTCAACCTATGGCGTTCGTTCCTGATGATAACTCTTTATCATCAGACCAAGACACCAATCAGTTGTTTTTGGTGTACAATCAAAATTCATCTAATCCTATAAAAAAAATCCTGTAAAACATTTGTTGACTTGTGAAGGTGGTCCATTCGTAGAAATTTATTGCAACAGAAAGTGTACGATGGTAATTTTTTGTGGGAAATGTTAACGGCTACAAACTGCGTTATTTATTGTGGGTCCATTTAATAAAAAATTGGTATAATTTGATAAGATGACTGAAACTCAAAAGTTAACTCTATACCCTATAAAGTTGGTCAACAATCTAACATAAAGCAAAATAAATTGGCATAAACAGGGACGGAGTTAGAGCTTTGAATTAAGGAGGGTGGTTTTACTGTTGGCTGTTCGCAGTAATTTTAACCTTTGACTTTGCTACTACTTAGCTGCTCATGATTTTTTTTTTTTTTTTGGTGTTGGTAAGAACAAAATTATTTTTGTTTATAATTTTTTAAATGATAGGGTTGTTCATTTTAAATAAAATTGGTTAATGGAGCTTAATTTTTTTTTTTTTTTTTTTAAGTTTTACTATTGGTAACTTTTGTTGTTGAGCTTTTTTTTTTTTTTTTTTTTTTTTTGGACTTGTATATTTTGTTTTAGATTTTAGATCTATAAATTTTTTAGATTTTTGAGTCAGAACTTTGAGTTAAGGAGGGTGGTTTTAATGTTGGCTGTGTGCAGCAATTTTAACCTTTGACTTTGCTACTATGTTAGGAATGCTATAAGCATATGGATAATAATTGTTATATTGAGATTTAGTTAGTTAGGTAGTTAGTTAGTTAGGTATAATTCCAAGCATGTTAATCACATTTAGCACATGTTGGAATTATTAATGCACATGGAGAATAATAGAACCAATAGGATAAGGTCATGTGGGCCAATGAGATTAGAGCTAGTCTCCTATAAATACATGATTTTAATCCAATATGAGATATCAACGAAGAATAAACCAATTTGTTAGTGCATTAGTACATCTCTCTCTCTCTCTCTCTCTCTCTATTTCTCTATGGAGGGTGACTACCTCGAATTAAGTCAATTTCCCTACAATTCCCATCAATCTCCCTATAATTCCTATCCATCCCCATTAGGAACCACCGGGTTCCTAACAAGTGGTATCAGAGCCGTTGATTTTGAGACAAGCAATTGTGATGAAAGAAAACTTTTGAAAGAAGTACAGCAAATGTTGAACAAAGCCTTAGAAGAAGTCAAGAATATTTCAAAGATGATGAAGGCCTTAGATGAATCAAACATGGCCATGAAGGAAGAGCTCTCAAGATTGCAAGAGGGTCTCGAGAACATGACAAAAAAGGAGTTACAATCTCTTGATTCAATGAAACTCGAAGAACAAATCAAGTTCCAAAAATCTATTACTGTTGTTACAAGTCGGGATGTTGATTTTTGTGTCAAAGTAGATGATGATATACATGTACATGCTGCCCTTGAAGTTCAGTCGAAAGAACCAACAAAGAAGGTGATGATGATCTTTCAAGAACCCATTCTTGATGCACCAATGGAGTCTTCCATTCAAGAGTCTAGGCTTCAAGAATTGGCAATCCAAGTGTCGGTGATCCAAGAATCCAAGATACAAGCTCCAAGAATTTTAATAGTTCTAGAATCAAATGAGGTCTTGAGGATATAAGAACATTTCAAGGTTCAAAGAACCAATGAGACCTTGAAGATTGAAGAACCATTGAAGGCTCAAGAATTTGAACAAAGTTTGAAGATCTACGAAGAAGAAACCTTCATGTGCACAAGACTGCTTGTCAAAGAGAAATGCATGAATATGGTGATCAAAATGTCACTACGGTATTGGTCCATTGGAAGATCTCCTTTGATGAAGATGCTGTTAGAAATTTAGACCCCTTAAAACAACCAGATTGCGTAGCCTAGTTAATTAGCCAAGTTGTTACTTAGTCAAATTAAGCAATTCTAGGTTAAAACAATCCAAACAATCATATCAAGAATATAAAGCAGCGGAAAATAAATAACACAAGATATGATCACCCAGGAAACCACACGGTAAAAACCTGGGGAGGATTTGACCCACTGATCCTCAAGGCATAACAGAATTCACTATGAAAGAATTGAAGTTCTTACAAAAGGACTACAAGCTCCCCGCTCGACTTCCTAATGCTACCCACCAGTACGAACTTCCTGACACGAGCACGCGCAGGCTCCGAATCCACAGACTACTTCTTTCTTGAATTCCTCAATCAGCTACAAGCTCCCCGCTTGCTTTTCTTTTAAGTTCCAATGGTTGCAACTATGTTGATCATCAAGATATTGACAACCCTAAGTTTATGTGAAGGAAAGCTCCTCAAAGATCTCACAAGAGATTCACACAAACAGCAAATATGAGCAACAATACAATATGGACAACCTTCAAAAACGTGGCTAGGGTTTTGTTTATATACCTAAGGTAAAAACATAAAACCCTAAACGTTTAATGAAGTAGGGCTGAGTTGGAAATTCTGCAGAATAATCAACCTGTGCGATTTTCGATCGATCGAGTCTATTCTTCGATCGATCGAGCCAGGCCAAAAGTCCCAAGTACTTCTGCAGCCACTCGATTCCAACTGTACAATAATAAACCAACTTTGAGCAAGCCTAAACAAGACTAAATACAATGTTTTGATCATGGTTTGCCAACATTACAAATTAGAGTTCTAAATACATAAAATCCTAAGACCTTAGAACCTAACAAACTCCCCCTTTGGCAATCCGTGACAAAACCATAATTAAAAGCTCAAAGTTTTACAAGTAAAAGCCCTTTACAAAGATAATGCTCATAAAATCAAATTTAGCCTAACTACTATCCATCAGTTGCAAGTGTAGACAGCAGCTTAGTTGAATCAACCTGTATATTCCTGAAATACTCAACAAATGTATAAACGCATGTGTGACAAAAAAGAGTAAAACAACAGGTATAATATTCTTGTAAGATTCACACAACACAAAATAAAGACATATAAGAATGATCAACTCATAAATATAAATCAATAAGCAGTGAATCATAAAGCAACAAGAATCAACAAAAATAACATGTATATCAATCAATGTTACTCCCCCTAACATGAATATCCCCAAAAATGATATACAAAGTGAAGCACCTAGATACAATCTAAAAACTCCACATGCTCCTCAAAACAAAAAGTCTCCCCTTAACTACAAAAACCCCTCTACTAGTCAAAAATACCACTCCCCCTTTTTGTGACGGAATGCCAAAGGCCAATCACAAGTCGCCATCAAAAGAAGGTGGTGAGGGTGAATGAAGACGCGCCAAGTCAGCTCGTAGAGCACGAAACTCATCTAGCAAGTCCACCAAAATCTGACCATGAGCCGCCTGAACGGTCATGACAGTCTCCAAAGTACGACGAACATCGAAGTCGGCCGAAGGAGGTGGAGGAACATCAGCAGCAGCATCATCACCAATTGGATCAGGAACATCCTCACCAGCAAGACCTGCAGAAGAAGAAGGAGGAGGTGCGCTACTAGAGGGCTCAGACCTAGGGTGTTTAGAACCAGCTCGAAGATGAGCAGCCCTTTGTCTAAGAAAAGACGCACCTATAGGAGCAATAACATGAACGGGCTTAGAGGAAGGGAAGCCACCAAGATCAAGATAAAGGAGAATCCTATGAATGAAAATAGGATGTACAAGAGCATGAGCAGAAGATGAACTCCTATAAACATCGTTCAAAGAACGAAGAAAAAGATGGGGAAAACTAATAGGAGCATCAGTAACCAGAGCGTACAAAAATACACACCTCTCAAGAGGAATGGTGTGAACATGGGAAATGGGCCAGATAGAATGACACGCTATCCTAAAGAAGAGATAGTGTAACCCGGAGAGCTCAGCAGAAGTGATCCGAGGATCAGAACCCCACTGGACAGTAGTCCCAATGATGTAAGACAAGACATCACTAATCTCGGGAGACACGTCATATGGATAGACAGGATGTCGAACCAATGGTACCCCTAGAGCATCAGCCACTACCTGAGGAGTAATGGAGTACTCTACGCCTCGTATCCAGCTCTTTACTAAAGTGTTGGAATCATAGATGCGGATAGAGATGTTCGAATAGAACTCTCTAATCAAGGCAGAAGGTGGAGGAGGATCAGAAACATCCACCAAGGGTAACCAGCCCCTACGCTCAAAGTTTGCCCTAATGGCAGGATCAAGTTCATCTAAGTGAACAGAACGCTCAGCCCAAATCTTTCTTCTAACATTCAGCTTCTCATAAATCTCTTGGTTTTCCTCACTCGAAAACTTCTCACGGTCATAGGATGGAGGGGGTGAAGGAGAAGGTGAGGGAACATTCCTACGGGCTCTAGTTTTCCTAGGCATAGTGCTAAGGAAAGGACAGAGACACAAAGTGAAAAACCAAAAAGAACAAGAGAAAACAGAACCAAGGGCAGACTGCAAATTAGCACAATAAAAAATATAGAACAAAAATCTATATGATGCATGAACATTAATAATGTTGTGATGCATGATCTAATGCAGTAAACAAATAAGTTCAATTGAGATTGAATTGACAAAATTGGCTTGAACATGGAATTTTTTTATCAAAAATCCCAAAAATTGAAAACCACTTGTTGAAATTTTTTATCAAAAAGATGAATTGAGCATTATAAAACACATTACATAGATTATAATGCTTAATTACAACTACACAACAAGCCAATTTCATCAAATTCTTCCCAATTTAACAAAAAGCCCCAATTCGGATCAAGAACAAACCCTAGATTTTTCAATTTTTCACCAAACTCAAAATTGATCCAATTAACAGGTAATAATCATGTTTATGAAGTGTCCCCACAAAAACCCAATGATCAATTTCATAAAATAGGGCTTGAATCAACAGAAAACCCCAAAAATGGCAAAGTGCGAAAAACGCCCTCAAATGCATGGATTTATGCATGAAAAGATGAAAATAAATTCAAAAGGAAGGGCACAAGGGTCTTACCGACTTGAGGAGAGAGAGATTTTGCAAAAAGAACGGAGGAAAACGACAAAAATCTCTATGTGGAGCCTTGCCTCGTTGGAGAGAGAAAAGAAAAAGTTTGAAAAGTTTGAAATAGAACTTTGAAAAAGTCAGATCAGAACATTTAAAAAAGCTTTTCCACGATGTTCGATCGATCGAAAATCAGATTCGATTGATCGAAACACACAGTCATTTTGAGACAAATGAAAGCACTTTTTCGATTGATCGAAAATCAGATTCGATTGATCGAAACACACAGTCATTTTGAGACAAATGAAAGCACTTTTTCGATTGATCGAAAATCAGACTGGATCGATCGAAATGGGCAGAGGCTCACTAAATTTTGAGAAAAAATCACAGTTTTGAAAGACACAAACCTAATTTTGAAAAACAACTCCTCAAAGCATTAAATTACAGAAATAAAATGCATGAGTATGAGATTGAATGCTTTTTCAAAAACCCAAAATTTTAAACCCAATTTTCTCAAAAACAAGTTTCAATCATTCTTCCTTTGAATATTCTCAAGCAACAAATATGTTGTGCACAAATCTCAAGATAATTTCAAACTTGGTTGGTCAGACCAAAAGCACACACTAGCATGTACAGTGTTTAACAAAGAGTAACTTGTGTAGTGTGTGATACTAGCAAAAACTTGAGATACATGTGAGGTGATATGTGAATAGCAATCAAACACAAAGTCTACACAATTCATCACATAGAATTTAAAAGAGACTATCACCTAAAGAGTTACATCCTATAACTCCCACATCTCCTAGAACAAAAGCTTGCAATCATGTAAGTTTCTTGTATTTTTGCCCCATTAGAATATGAAATATATTATGTGAAATGGCTTCAAGCCTAATAGTACACACCGGTTTGAATTAAGTGAATTGGCATCAAGCCTAATAGTACACACCAGTTTTAAGCATTAAGCATTTAAGCATTTAAAGAGGCTACACCTTATGTTCTTTTTGTGCATGTGCTACACTTTCTCGAGCACAAAATCTTATGATATGCACTAAGGTGTTCATGATTGACTAGTGAACAGTGGTGAGATGGTTATTTATGCCTTTCTCAAAAGGATCAAGTCCGACAGTCAAATAACATGTGACTTCAAGATCAAGACAAAGTGATTAATAACCACAAACATCTTTCCCACACAACATGCGCTATAAAGCTTTAACTAGTCAAGTGCAATATTTAAGCTTATCAAAGTTAAACAAGGTACACAGAACATGACATGTGTCAAAAGATAGACCAACCTTGTTTTTCAAAAATCAAGAAAAATAGTGTCTAACATAATTTTTGCTTTCTCCTTTTCCCTTTTTTTTTTTAATTTTTTTTTATTTTTTATTAAAAGAGAAAACAAATAAATCCTAGAATGAAATGCATGAATGTAATGCAATGCAAGTCCTAGAACAAAAGAAACACAAAAACCAAAGAACAATGGTCACCAAAGAATAGAGCAATTAAACACAAGGACCATGTCAGAAAGACTCAGTTAGTTCGAGTCTTTTGCATCCAAGACTTTTTAGATGCACCACGAGCATTGGAGTTCTTATTCACATTCGAGTGATTCCCAACTCCAGGATTGGAATAAAGGTTTAACACCTTTACCAATTCACCAATTAGTGCCATAGGATCTTGTGCTTGAGGCACAGACACTTTTGGTTTATTTGCTCTCTTATCAGCTTGAAGCTTGTAACAGTTAGGACGAATGTGTCCAGACTTACCACAATAATGACAAACCCAAGCAGGTTTACCATGCATCTTGTCCTTAGATTTGGTAGGCTCCTTAGGTTTAGATTCTCTTAAATCTACCCTAATCTTCTTAGGTGGTGAAACTTCTACGGGTTTAACTATCTCACTCACAGGTGGTTTGACAGTTTCACTCACAACCTCACTCACAGAAGGTTCAGAAGAAGAAGAAGGAACAAAAGTAGTGGAATGTGGTCCAGAATCAAAAATGCTTTCAACATATCCTAACCCAGTTTTATCAGTAGGAGACTTTTGAATATTCAGCATGTGATCAAGTTTAGAACTAGCAGATCTAGCAACAGATAAATCATGTTCCAAAGTTCTAACTTTATCAAGCAAAAGCATGTTCTCAGATTTAACATTATTCAAAAGCTCATTAGCATCAAACAGTTTAACAAGCAAATTTCTCTTTTCAAGCTCAAGAGAATCAATTTTCTTTAGGCCAAGTTCAACTTTCATAACATCCTTTGCAGCAACTTTGCAAAGTTTGTTATAGGCCTCTTGAAGATCTGCATCTTCAGAGAATTCCCCATCAGAAGGGTTCTCCTCAGCAGATATGCTCTCATTGACTATAGCAGTAGCCGTGAAAGCAATGAAGTTTCCATCCTCGTCACCACCTGACTCATCATCAGAAACCTCATTATCACTAAGGGTTACAGCCATAGCTTTACCCTTATTCCTCAAGAATGTAGGACATTCAGATTTCACATGACCATACCCTTGACAGCCAAAACACTGAGGACCTAAAGAGTTATTAGAAGATTGACCAAAATTTTCTCTAGGTTTTTCAAAATTGTTAACCTTAGTGGGATCATTCTTCCTAAAATTTCTAGGTTCAGCAGTGTAAGTACCTCTTGCCTTTCTATTTGTATTCCTCAGAAAGTTCTTAAAGTTTTTGGCAAGATAGGCAATCTCTGTAGCAGAGAGCTCATCATCAAATCCACCACCCTCAACATCATCAACTGACTTAAGAGCCATTGATTTGGATTTGTTCACTTTAGGTAGGTCAGACTCATAGGATTGAAGAGATCCTACAAGCTCATCAACAGGGATGGAGTCCACATCCTTGCTTTCAGTGATGACAGTCACTTTGGGTCTAAAGTCTTCAGTTAAAGATCTAAGAATCTTCCTAACAATTTTAGGTTGATCATAGATTTCACCCAAATTAAAAACAGAATTGACAATATCATTCAGTTTGGCATAAAATTCATCAAATGATTCATCATCAGACATCCTAATACTTTCAAACCTAGAAGTCAATTGTTGCAATTTATTAATCTTAACTGCCTTTGTGCATCCATGCACAGTTTGGAGGATTTTCCAGGCAATATGAGCAACCTCAACATTAGAGATCCTCTTAAATTCCTCCATAGAAACAGCATTAAAAATGACATTCATAGCTTTGCTATTGAAGCCTGCTGCTTCTTTTTCAGAAGTTTGCCACTCACTCACAGGAGTAGTGGGCTTCTCCCATCCGTATTCAACGGAATTCCAAACCCTCTCATCAATTGATTTTAGGAATGCTTTCATCCTTACTTTCCAATAAGCATAGTTGTTCCCATCAAAATGAGGAGGAACAAACAGAGAGTGTCCATGCTCCATGACAACAGGGGTCAAGGATCAGCTCAGAGATTAAAAATCTCAAACAAAAAGAGCTACCCGCTCTGATACCACTTGATGGAAATTTAGACCCCTTAAAACAACCAGATTGCGTAGCCTAGTTAATTAGCCAAGTTGTTACTTAGTCAAATTAAGCAATTCTAGGTTAAAACAATCCAAACAATCATATCAAGAATATAAAGCAGCGGAAAATAAATAACACAAGATATGATCACCCAGGAAACCACACGGTAAAAACCTGGGGAGGATTTGACCCACCGATCCTCAAGGCATAACAGAATTCACTATGAAAGAATTGAAGTTCTTACAAAAGGACTACAAGCTCCCCGCTTGACTTCCTAATGCTACCCACCAGTACGAACTTCCTGCACGACCACGCGCAAGCTCCGAATCCACGGACTACTTCTTTCTTGAATTCCTCAATCAGCTACAAGCTCCCCGCTTGCTTTTCTTTTAAGTTCCAATGGTTGCAACTATGTTGATCATCAAGATATTGACAACCCTAAGTTTATGTGAAGGAAAGCTCCTCAAAGATCTCACAAGAGATTCACACAAACAGCAAATATGAGCAACAATACAATATGGACAACCTTCAAAAACGTGGCTAGGGTTTTGTTTATATACCTAGGGTAAAAACATAAAACCCTAAACGTTTAATGAAGTAGGGCTGAGTTGGAAATTCTGCAGAATAATCAACCTGTGCGATTTTCGATCGATCGAGTCTATTCTTCGATCGATCGAGCCAGGCCAAAAGTCCCAAGTACTTCTGCAGCCACTCGATTCCAACTGTACAATAATAAACCAACTTTGAGCAAGCCTAAACAAGACTAAATACAATGTTTTGTTCATGGTTTGCCAACATTACAAATTAGAGTTCTAAATACATAAAATCCTAAGACCTTAGAACCTAACAGATGCTATTTCACAACACCTTGTGGGCAAGGTGTTTTCAAGGGGAGGGAAATGTTAGGAATGCTATAAGCATATGGATAATAATTGTTATATTGAGATTTAGTTAGTTAGGTAGTTAGTTAGTTAGGTATAATTCCAAGCATGTTAATCACATTTAGCACATGTTGGAATTATTAATGCGCATGGAGAATAATAGAACCAATAGGATAAGGTCATGTGGGCCAATGAGATTAGAGCTAGTCTCCTATAAATACATGATTTTAATCCAATATGAGATATCAACGAAGAATAAACCAATTTGTTAGTGCATTAGTACATCTCTCTCTCTCTCTCTTAATCTCTCTATTTCTCTATGGAGGGTGACTACCTCGAATTAAGTCAATTTCTCTACAATTCCCATCAATCCCCCTATAATTCCTATCCATCCCCATTAGGAACTACCGGGTTCCTAACATACTACTTAACTGCTCATGATTTTTTTTTTTGGTGTTGGTAAGAACAAAATTATTTTTGTTTATAATTTTTTAAATGATAGGGTTGTTCATTTTAAATAAAATTGGTTAATTGAGCTTATTTATTTATTTTAAGTTTTACTATTGGTAACTTTTGTTGTTGAACTTTTTTTTTTCTTTTTTTGGACTTGTATATTTTGTTTTAGATTTTAGATCTATAAATTTTTTTATTGTCACTAAAATGAGGAAATACTAGCACTACAAATTTTTATTATTATTATAAATTATTGATGTAATAAGTGGTTACTAAAAATGATGCGAACCAATAAGAAGTTGCTACCAAAATAGTTTCATAAAAATGTTGTAAAAAAGTTTACGAGAATAGCATTACTCTTAAAAGAATCAATGATATTATTTAAAGGAAAAAATGTAATTTTATAGAATAAAATTACTAGAATTAGTACACATATATAATGATAATTTTTAAAAAAAATTTAGGGGGGCATTGCCTCCTAGTCCAAACCTAGCTACGTCCCTAGGCATAAAGGTGTTTCTTTACTGTGCCGTAAATACTAACCATTTTTTATTTTTTATTATTAGCCTTTTCGACAAAACTAAAAAGCATACAAAACCAAAGCATCAGCCACCTCTTGCTTTTGCTAACAGACATGCAATTTCTTTTGAGTGGTTTTAAATTTTTTTCTAAAGAATATATTTTTTTCATGGGTTAATTAATTTTAAGAACTAAGGAGGGACTGTGGATAAGACCACTTAAATATAATCCATTAATCCTATTTTCATTTAAATAAGAGTACTTTAAATAAATAAAACAAATAAAAAAAAATTCACAGGATTGAAACGAGCACTTGGACAATACTTAACTTTTTTTTTTGAAAAATAATTACAACATGCTGCTAATCCCACAGCATACTAACTTGAACGAACATTATGGTCAAAAAAATTGATATGATTATTTTAGAGGAGATGAATTCAAGTTATTCATTTATCATTTACCTTTTTGCAACTTGTTGTGCAAGTAGCACCTCTAAAAGTCAAAGCAAAATTCATAAATACAAAATTTATTAAGAAGTCAAGTGAATTCAAGAAGCTATATTTTTTATCTTTTCTTAAAACCTAAAAATTAATTTTTTGAAATCGAATATTCTAAACTTGGAAGTTGTCTTTTCATGTGTCCAATCCATTCAAGAATCTCCTAAATGATTCATTAGATAAATAAAAAAAACGAAATCATTAATCTTGAGGCAAAAACATTATGTAAAAGAGTATGAGGTTTTGTCACGTGATGCATTATTTAGATTTCTCATTATTTAATTAGCTTTCCACCTCACCAAATTTTGCATTTAATTTTTTCACAATTTTTTTTTTGGCATTTAATAGGATAAATACATTTATCATTACGTATTAATTATCTTGCATGGTATGCTAATTATTCATATATGTATATATAAAATTGGAACATGACTCTTCTTTGTTCACTTTTTCGTAATTCCAAAATAAACTATATTCTGTAATTGAGAATGATTTAATTATAATATTCACAAAACCCTCCAAGTCTAGTAGTATTTACGTTCTCGAGCCCTCCAAGCTCTTGCTATCAACGGACTCCATGAGTCCTTTCTCCACTCTAACTTCAAATTTGTAATTTTGCTCCAATGCAACTTCAAACCTTCACAATTGAATATGTGGTGATTCCAATGGTTCCTAAATACCAATCAACTCACACAACTTTGAGGTTGTTGTAGAAAGTAATGGCTTTAATATCCCAAATAACAATCAACTCAGAAAAATACCATGGTATGTGGCTATGTATAGAGGAGAAGGTAGAGAGAAATGAGTTTTTGACCTAGAGTTTATCTTGGCTCTCTAACACTTCAATTGGGAATTTTTTATTATGAAAATTTGTGAAAAATGATGCTTAAATAGGTGGGCAAGAAGTTGGCACTCTAGAGAAATTCTTAACAAATTTCTCTCAAGTTCTGACGGTTTCGCTTGAGCCAATATCTTCGAAGTGTTTGTCAAAACAGCTATGTAACTGCTTTTCAAAATCCAAATTCGCCTAACACCTCAATGTCACTTGAGTGAAAATCTTCAACTTGGAATTCTAAATTCCAGCTTCACACATATTCTACCCAATACAAAATAAACTTCCACACAAAATTTACAACTCAATGACAAAAAGAAAAACATACAATCAATTTTTCATGGAATTTTCTAACACAATATAAGATTTAACAGATTAAGCTAAAAGCATTCTTGTTCCGCCATCCTAGATGTTGTTTATCTTCTTTTATTTTTCTTGCCAACATGAACTGTGGGGAATATCTTGTTTTTCCCCAATCCTTTTTGATTACTAATGAACTTCTTTATCTCGTATCCAAGCCTCTTTAGATTCAAAAAGACTTTAGACCACTAGATTCTTCCCCAAGGTGTCCAAAATTATTGGATTTTGCTCAAAGAGAATGGTTGGGAGGTGCTTGACTTAGGCTTTATTGATCACTATTGGCTACAACACAATCGATTCATTCCTCTAATGAACCCCAAATCAATCAATCCGAAATTATCCACAAAGTTGTTCAAGATGTCTCTAGAAGATTCAGCCACTGAACCTTTGTATTTTTTTAAATTGGCTAATTACACTGTTAAAATCTCCTACACATATTCACTGGTCAACAAAGGATTCAGATATTTTCTTGAATTCTTTCCGAAAAATTTTCCGTAAAGAGATTTTTTTTTTTTTTTTTTGGTAACAAAAAACCGAAATATTAATAAAATGCAGGTTTGGGCAACAACCTCATTGTCTACATTTTTCAGCCTAAATAGAGGCCCTCAGTTCTATGGAAGATTTTTTTTTTTTAGATATACCAATTGTTGAGGGTGGGGGATTTAAACTTGAACGTCTCTGTTGGAAATAGCAAAAGATATCAGTTGAGTTACTGGCAGGATTGACACAACAAATTTGGAAGCTTAAGGTGAGATATTTAGGTGGGAGGGACATTTTCTATTATTTAAATATTAATTTAAATTTTGATTTTTTATTTGAAATCTATTTTTCTTGCTATCTAAGATAAAAGAAAATTACTAATTAAGTTTTTAAATTCAAGTTCTGTTATCATTTCTGTTTTAGTTGATAATATGGTTAATTCATTTAATTATTCTTGTAAATATTTATGATTGAAAAATATTTACGAATAAAGAAAGCACGATTTATAATAGAAAAATGATAAATTAACTTGAACAAACTAAAATTTCAAGTATAGAATACTAAAATTGGATTTATCAAAAGCACGATTGCAACTTTACAACATAAATTCTTTTTATAGATAATTTCAACTTTACAAAATAATATGGTCACTTTAAAAATAAAAAACAAATTAATTTTAATAAAATGTAAATTATCATAAATTTATAATAAAATTTATTAAATTAAGATAACACTCGTATATATAACATATTAAACGATTTTCTAAAATCGATGGGTAAAAAAGCAACAAAAGTTTTACCAGGTGTGGGTTGAATTAAGAGAAGCACTAAAATAAAGAAAACAAGGGACCTGCCCACTTAATATTGAAGTTTGAATTAAAATAAGCAAAAAGTTAATGAATGATCTAAGGGCATTGGCTTATTAAATATTTTTATAAACTTTTCGTGAGAAAAAAAAAAGTAACTGATTTTTTTGACAATTTTTTAATATTTTTTTTATAAAAGTGGTATCAAAACTTTTCTAAAATGATATATTAATAAATGTCCTAAGGTTACTTGTTAACTAGACCCTTAAAACAAAAAATATATAAAAAACAAAAATTTCGAAAGTTGCTTATTGGTAAAACCATAAAAATATTGGGTGATGCTAAAAATTGAAAATGTAAAATGCTCTTTGTACTATATTTTTGCCAAAATTAAAATATAGAGTAGCACAAAATTATGGAAATTTTCACCAAAAAAAATATTACTGATGACGAAAATCGCTGGCTGCCAGTATTAAAAATTCAGAATTTGCAGGCCTATACATGTTTGTGTTTTGTCCCATATGACAAAAGCTTTCTCAGACTTCCATTTAATCCCTCCACAAAATTCACCATTTTTTTTTACACATATCCAAGCTATATTCCACACATGTACGAGGAAACAATAGGTCCCCCATGGCTCCGTCCATGTCTAGCAAGATTCCAAACACGTATTATTGTTCATTTTAAACATGGTTCTCCATTTTCTTAGTACGTCGATTCAGGTTCATCAAAAAAAAAAAAAAAAAGTTCGTCGATTCATGAAAAAGAAAGGACCTAATGTGTTTCGCATTTTTTTATTATTATTTTTAAATGTGTGTGAGGACAGCGCTAAATTAAAGCATACAAAACGAAAGCATCGATCATTGGAGGCTTGGAGCCACCCCTTGCTTTTATTCCCGCGCAATGATTTCTATTGGTTGGTTATAAAAGAAGAAAATAAAAATAAAATTTCCTGGGTTAAGCAATTTGAAGGCAGGAGAGTGGATTGGCCAATAAGGCCTCGTAAATATAATCCATTAATCCAAAATTCATCTCTATAATATCATATCATCATAGATTATATAATAAAAGTTAGGTTTAAAAGTTGTGATTGCGTCAAGTGACTTTACTAAATTGTAGAATTTTTTTAAAATAGATATAATTTTTCTTCTCCTATAATTTCTAAGCTAATAAAAATTTTACAACAAATTTACAAAGATCATCATAATGAGGTTGGTCAGGAAGACAATGGTAGTCTTTACACTATTGCTCTTCGTTTTCGATTATTGAGACAACAAGGTTATAACATTCCAAGTGGTAAGTCCTCTTTTTTTTTTATCTATTATTTATTCATTAGATTGCACTATTTATTTGTGTATATTATTTTAGGAAACTTAAAGCTAGCACTTATCCCAAAAACAAAAAACAAAAATGAAATATAAGCTAATTGCATTCTCATATTTGGCTCATGTCATGTATTGGTTGGTGAAGCAGATATCTTCAACAAATTCAAAGACAAAAAGGGGAACTTCAAGGAATCGCTTATTCATGATGTGCAGGGAATGTTACACTTGTATGAAGCTACGCATATGAGGGTGTATGGAGAAGATATTCTTCATCTAAGCATTTATATAAAAAAATCCTTAATTAAAAAAAAAAAAACAGCAATATAATACACTTTTTAGATTTAGATTATATATATATATAAATTTTTTTTTTCTTATCTTTTTCACCTATAATTTTTAAGTTGATAAAATAACTTAGAAATTATATATATATATATATATATATATATATATATATATATTTCTTTGATAGAATAGTCCATAAGTTTTATTCTAAAACCATGTAACGTACGAGGCTTAAACTAGTCTATAATATATATATATATATATATTAATAAGCAAAACTCAGAGAAAGTCCAATTAGAATTCAAATTAGAGTACAATTTTGTGCCACGTGTCCTAAATTATTAAATTTTAAATAGAGTTTTATTTCCTAAATCTAAAATCAAATATAGGACTATATCATAAATATTCATCTAAGTGAGTAATTGAGTTAAAAAATCAAAGAGTCTAGAATAAATGAATCATAAAAAAAAGTGCTTCACAATAACAAATATTAAGAAGTAATAAAAAATAAAAAATTAATAAATAAACATTGACAGTTTTACATTTTATACCTAATAATATTTTTACAAAACTTTTTAAAGAGTTAACAAAATATTAGAATGGCTATCAATAGAATTTAAATTTTATCTCTCTCTCTCTCTCTCTCTCTCTCTCTCTCTCTCTCTCTATATATATATATATATATATATATATGAATTATACTATGTATCTTATTGTATATCTTTAAGTGTATTCATGCATATGCATGAAGTTACAATCTAGTCTATATATATAATAATAGATGAAGCTAAGAGAAACTCGAATTAGAATTTCAAATTAAAGTTCCAATTTTGCGCAATATGTCCTAAATTACATATTCTTAAAGAGTTTTATTTCTTAATTTTAGAATCAAATGTGAGATCACATCATAAATATTCATCTAAGTGAGTTATTAAGTATAAAAACCAAAGAGTCTAGAATAAATGAATCGTAAAAAAAAAAGTGCTTCACAATAATTTAAAAAAAAAAATGGACAATTTACATTTTATACTTAATAATATCCTTACAAAACTCTTAAAAAGTTAACAAAATATAAAAATGACTATTAATAGTATTTAAATTATATATATATATATGAATTATATTATGCATCTTATTGTATATCTTTAAGTGTATCCATGCATATGCATTAGGTTACAAACTAGTATATATTAAAAGCCAAACCTCAGAGAAAATCCAATTAGATTTTAATTGAATTATCAATTTTGCGCCATGTGCCTCATCTAATTTTTAATTTCTGTGCCAAGTAAATTATTGAGTATAAAAATCAAAGAGTCCAAATACAATTAGATTTTAAATTGGATTTCAATTGGAGTTCAATTTTGTGCCACGTGTCCATCTAATTTTTAAATTTTTGTGGTAAGTGAATTATTGGGTGTAAAAACTGAAGAGTCTAAAACCAATTGAATACAAAATCATATATATATATATATATATATATATATATATATATGAATCTATTACATATTATAGAAATGTATATATGTATATATATATATATATTTTTTTTTTTAAGTGTAAGCTAATAAAATATATAATTTGAACATCTTCTAAAAAATATATATATATAATTTGAATCGTGTAAGTTTGATTTTTTTAATTGTACCCGTGTATATGTACAAGGTTACACACTAGATTAATAAATAAGAGTACTTTAAATAAATACAATAATTGAAAAGCAAGAAATTCGTAGGGTATTACAAGGAGCTCTCAGACAATGCTAATTTGAAAGAGCATTATGGTCAGATAGATCAGTATGATTTTTTTCGAAGGACATGACTCCAAGGTATTGATCATGTTCATTTACCTTCCAGAAATTTAAAATGATTAAATTGTTATAGATATAATTTCTGGAAGGATGAAAATGAAAATTGAAAAATGAAATATGGATGTGTGGCCTAGCCACAGCCCACAACTACTGCCAAACTTCTTGTTTTCACAATGTGATTCATGAGGTGGGAGATTCTAACGCATAAGCTATTAATTATAGCTATAAATATGTAAGCACATAACCTCTTTCTCTCACACTCGCCTTGAAGCATACTAAAGGTGTCACATTTTGACGCTAGCTAGCAAGGTCCCTTAGAATATTTGGTAGAGAGAAAATGTATGCTCAAGTTTCTGCAGTAGCTGCCGCAACCAAAACTGATATGCCAGAAATTAATCGTCGATCAGCCAATTTTCATCCCAGCATTTGGGGTGACCGTTTCCTCACATATGCTTCCGAGTTCTTGGTAAGCTGCCCCTCTGAGTGTGTGCATGTACACAGCCTGCATGTTTTCATACCTGTGCAAATGTACAGTAGCGCATATTTTCACTGTTTCAATTACGCAACCTCAAAACCAACTCAATTAAGCCTTAACATCACTCAAAATTGGGCGTAAAAGATCCATTCATAACAAAACGTCTAATTTTTATTTGAGCATATCATCTTCAACTGATGATACAAATGCATATGTTATTCATTGATTTAATTGTTCGTGTAGGAAATTGAGGACAATTGGAAGCTACAAGTTCAGGAAATGAAGGAAGAGGTAAGGAGAATGCTAACATCTCCAGTTGAGGAGCCCTCACAAAAACTAAAATTGATTGATTTACTCCAGCGCTTGGGTGTGTCTTACCATTATGAAAATGAGATTGAAAAAACTTTGCAACAATTACATAGGACACTTTATGATCGTGATGACCAAGAAAATGCAGATGACCTTTATAATGTTGCACTCCAATTTCGATTATTTAGACAACAAGGTTACTACGTTTCATGTGGTAAGGGTTTTTTTTTTTTTTTTTTTCCTGATGAAAGTGATTGCTTGCCTTGTTTTGTTTGTACAATTTTCCCATTTATAAGGAGACTCAATCTTCACATTTAACGTTGAACATACCCTTAAATGAGATCAAGCATATCAACCACATAAATTTTATATCATTCCACTCATTTTATGTGATGGATCATATGGCAGACAAGTTCTCCAAGTTCAAGGATACCAATGGGAATTTCAAGGAATCACTTACTAGTGATGTGCGTGGAATGTTAAGCTTGTATGAAGCCACACATCTTAGGGTCCACGGTGAAGATATACTAGATGAAGCTCTTTTGTTCACTGCCCCACAACTTGAGTCTGTAGCATCCCGCTTGAGCCCTCCCCTTGCAGCAGAAGTAAGACATGCCTTAAAGCAGCCTATCCGCAAAGGACTACCAAGATTAGAGGCAAGACAATATTTTTCTGTCTACCAAGAAGACCCTTCACATGATAAATTTCTTCTTACCTTTGCAAAGTTAGATTTCAACTTATTACAGAAACAACACCAAAAAGAACTTGCTGACATTACCAGGTTAGTGATTAAGATATGATAGAGTAGCAAGTTAATAGTTATAATTAAGTTTGAACATCACTGTATGTTTACAACATGCATGATTCTATTAAATTGTATTTGTATTAGGTGGTGGAAGGACTTGAACTTTTTGAAGAAGCTACCCTTTATTAGAGATAGAGTGATTGAGTGCTACTTTTGGATATTGGGAGTGTACTTTGAGCCAGAATATTGCTTTGCTAGGAGAATATTGACCAAAGTGATAGCCATGACCTCAACTATCTACGACATCTATGATGTTTATGGCACACTTGAAGAGGTTGAGCTCTTTACTGAAGCAGTCGAGAGGTTGAAATTAATTCACATTCTTTCTCATTTTAGCTATCTAAGTTGTATTCATAATTTATTGTAATTGCTTTACTTTTCTTATGGTTTACATTATTTTGTTAAATTGATTGACATAGATAGTCTACCAACATAATAGGTGGGACATTAGTGCCATTGATCAACTTCCAGAGTACATGAAAGTGTGTTGCCAGGCACTCCTAGACGTTTATTATGAAATGGAAGAAAAAATAGGTGAAGCAAAATCATACCGCGTCAAATATGCAATTGAAGCAGTAAGCACCATACATATAAATTTAGAATATTATGATACATTAGACGAAACCCTCACAACAATGAAAGAAAAAAAAATGCCACTAAGGAATTAGAAACAAAAAAAAAAAAATGTTGATGACTATGTAGAAAATTTATTTAGCCTAATTGCAAACTGCTTGTTGTCTCAGATGAAGAATCAAGTTAGAGCTTACTTTCATGAAGCCAAATGGTTCCACCAAAAACATATACCAACAATGGATGAATATATGCGCATTGCACTTGTTACCTCTGCATATTCAATGTTAGCAACAACATCGTTGGTTGGAATGGGAGACATTGTTACAAAAGATTCATTCGAGTGGTTGTTCAGCGATCCTAAAATGGTCAGAGCTTCTGCAGTGGTTTGCAGACTCATGGATGACATAGTCTCACATAAGGTGTAATATGTTATTTGTGTATGATAATAGCTATAATTGAAAGCCTAATTCGATTATTTCAATGTTTTTCATTCTAACGTAATGATTCAATACTTTTGTAGTTTGAGCAAAAGAGAGGGCACGTTGTGTCGGCTGTTGAATGTTACATGGCAGAACATGGTGGTACAGAAGAAGAAGCAATCAATGAGTTTTGCAAACAAGTTACAGATGCATGGAAGGACATCAACAAAGAGTGCCTCTACCCAACTACTGTTCCCATGCCAATTCTAATGCGAATTCTCAATCTTGCACGTGTGATTGATGTCGTATACAAGGATGAAGATGGCTACACACATGCTGGAATTGTGCTCAAAGATTTCGTAACTTCGATGCTTATTGATCCTGTGCCGTTTTAAGCATGGATCCATGCAATATTGCAATAGCAACCATTTGATGATAAGGTTGTAGGAAAATAATTATAAGTCTAGAAGATAAACTCTTCATTCCTCTGGGTTATTTTCTTTAATGTATGTTCATTATATTTCAAGATGAAGTGTTGGTTGGATCAACTCTTGAGTTATCTCTAGAATTCTCTTATTTATCCATAAATGAGTCATGCTAAAAATTCAACAAAAATTCACAACATTTTCAAATTAGCATTGAAAAAAAAATATAAAATTATATGTTTAAATTGTACTATTAATTTAAAATTTACAGTATAGACTAAATAAAAGTGTGCAACATTATATACATTGCAAAAAATGTACAATATTATACATATTTACATAAAAGTGAATAATATTGTACATATTTATTTGATGATAATGTAAATCTTATATTGATAATAAAATATAAACTAAAAATTTTCCTTTAAATAAACTGAAATTATTATGAATTTTTATTGTGTAGACTCGGCATGAGTCCAAACCAAGAAAACGACGCGTCACATGCCGAAGCAAATTCAAGTGTTCTGATGGACTAAGCTGTGGTCTAAAATAATTCAAAAAATAATGTAAAACATTTGTTGATTTGTGAAGGTGGTCCATTTGCGAATATATGGTATATATCTCCCTTACGAACTACGAAGACAATTATAGGTGTACTCTAGACCTATGCATTGGTAGGCATCCGTCAAACTAATGACAATGCATCAAAATATTGATTTCAATTTATGTAATGGGTTGAACAAGTTACAGATTTGATCAGTTGTTATAAATTTTAATTTTAATTTTTTTAATAGATTTTTTGTTGAATAATTTATTTACAAATGTAAAACCAGAGTATGATATGTTTTTGTGGTTGTGACTTTACCCAAATTTTCACCGGTTTTTATGTTGTGAGTTGTGACTCTATCCAAGAGGACCAAGACTGAAAAGATTTTCTCTTTTATCTGCAAAATCTCTTTCACAAATGTGAAACCTTAGGACAATTTTTTGCGGTCCAAATTTTCATCAGTGTATAAGTGGTGAGTTGTGATTGCATCCAAGAAGGTAGGTACGCACTAGGAAACAATCTATACCAAAAAATGTATACGTCCCTTCTGACAAGTTTTTAAGTTTAATACATCTAATAGTGCATGCATTTTGCTATTTCCTATGCCAGAATGCTAAAATTTAGCCATTAGCACATCCAACGCAATTTCCATTATATATAAATATATAAAATGAGAATTTGTTAAGAACTATTAAATACTTCCTCCGTTTTAGTTTGTTTATCCTCTATTCCATTTTGAGATATACCAAAATATTGTCATCTTTCTAAAAATAAAAGTTATTAATTTACTAATGTTCCTATTATACCCCTACTTTATTTTCAAAACTATTTGAAAAGAAAACTAACAAATATTTAAAAAATCAATCTAATTGGGGCACCTTTTTAGTTGCCTCATTAAGAACAACTTTTTTTTAAAAAAGCTGATAAATTTATTTAAAGGTAGTTTTGTAATCTTATACATTTTTATAAGGTAGACAAGAAAATAAATAATGTTCCCTTAAAAAGTTTGACTTCTCAAACTGGACAAACAAATTGGGACAGAGGGAGTAAATCTTTATGAGTTATTGTAATGTTGAGGTTCCATTTTATTGTTATCTTTTTTGTACTGTTAGGATTTGTTAGAGTATCAACATCAACTGGGGATGACAATTTTGCCTCGCCCTGCAAAGGTGGTGGGGCAGGGATGGGGCGTAATTTTAGCCCCACACCACGGGGCGGGGCGGGGCAGGGATGAGTTTAGACTTTTTAGACCCACCCCGTCCCATCCCATCCCCGCCCCGCCCCACATTGATAAGGGTTGAATTGTAAAATTTTCATACTCTAAACCCTACTATTTAAACAAACATATTATCAACTTATTTAATTCTACCTAACATGGTTCTATGCCTCTTTTTTCTCTCTAGCAAAGTTGGAAATAAGGTACCAATTTTAATGTTTTCTTTTGTCTTTATTAGAAACAAATATATATTCCATTGAATCATTGATTTTGTACTATGAGATTTTTGTTTTTATTGTGATATTGTCTTGTTAAACACTTGGATAATATTATTTAGTTTTTGCTAAAAATTAGTTTGATTTGATGGGATGAATTTATTTGTAATTTCAAGTATATTTTTTATTAATGAAATAGGTTTTATTAAAAAAAAAAAAGTAATATTTGTGAACAAATCAACAAGAAGTAGAGTTTTACAGGGTGGGGCGGGGCATAGTGAGGCCCCAAGGGGCGGGGATCGGGCAAGAAAAATTTCCTCGTCATACGGGACGGGGTGGGGATGGGGCAAGACAAAACTATGTGGGGTGGGGGCGAAGACCCCATCCTTCGGCCCCGGCCCGCCCCATTGCCATCCCTAATATCAACTGTGCTATAAAAAATATGCTATTTTAACACATACATTAAAAAGTTACTTTATATATTTTTATACATCATTTTACAATTAACCTACATTAGATATTCTATTCTTCCACACAACACGTTAAAATAATATATATAACACATTAAAATAACCTAATAAAACTCCTGCAATAAAAATAAATAAATAGATGCAAAACTAACCACAACCATTGCCCACTGCCCACCTCCACCAGATTGGAACCCCCACCACCACCACAACCCACCACTATTGCAAACCCACCACCACCCAAAACCATCCAACCACCACCAACCATCGTAACAACACTCCAAAGTCATCCAATCACCACTGACCATCGTAACCAAAATCAGCCCAAAACCACCCCAACCCACCAAAATTAGCCTCCAATAACCCATCAAAATCAACTCACAACCACAAAAAAAAAAAAAAAAAAAAAAAAAAAAAAAAAAAAAAACAACAACAACAACAACAAAAACAACAACGCGGGAGGTCAATTGAGAGAGACTCAAAGGTGGGAGTTTAGAATGCCAAAAACTTTTAGCAAAATTTTTCCGTATAAGAGAGATTTGAAGGTGAGAGTCTGGAACACATGGGAGGTCAGTGGCTTGGCATGGTGAATTAGGGCGTGAACTTAGCAGTGTAACGTGTTGGATAATGACATGAGCTCGGCGGCTTGGCGTGGTGGACAACATGGCGAGCTCTGCGGAGTGGCTAAGAGAGAGAGAGAGAGAGAAGTTTTATAAAATAGGAATAAAGTTTTTTGCATATCTGTCCATACCATTCCAAAAGAAAGAGAACTAGCATCAAGTGTGCTAAATGCTAAATATTTAGCACTTAGCACACCAAACACACAAAAAAAAAAAAAAAAAAAAATCACCTTCATGAGATGTGTCAAATGCCAAATTCATTTGGCATTTGTTTCAAAGCTCTTTTGATAATAAGAGTGTACGGTCAGATGTGCTAAACATATTTGCTTTATTTTTTATTCAATGCTCTCTCTCCCAAGTCACATCTAATGTGATCTCTCTCTCCCTTCCTCTCTACCTCTCTCTTCATTAGTCCCCATGTGCTCCACATATTTGCTTTTGTTAATTTTTTTAACATAGATGAGAGGTTTGTTTTACATTATTTCAATGTGTTGTAATCTTAAAATAGAATATGTGATGTAGGGTGTATTGTAAAGTGATGTGTTAAAATATATAAAGTAACTTTTTGATGTGTCAAAGTAGCATTTTTTTTAAAAACATGGGATGCTTAATGCTCTAAGATATTGTAGAAAATGTCAAATTTATATGGCATTTAGAACATCTGATGTTGGTTGACTTTTGATGTTTGGTGTGGCAAATGCTAAATGATATTATTTTGTTTGGTGGTTGGTTTTTGGGGTTTGGCACACCTGATGCCAATAGTGTTATTTTATTGTCATTGGTCCAAGTATGTTGAGAATCACGCCGTGAGTGGTAGGTCATACTATTTCGTTTTTATTTAAGCATTCACGCAGTATCAAATGGAATTATGAGAGAATTTTAATCCAATTTTGACCTAGGGGTCAAAATTTCTTCAATCAAATCCAACTTTTTATTCATTTTGTTTTTTTATCATCCTTATTCTAGTGGTGGAGCCAGAAATTTATCTTTGGAAGGCCATATATAAAAATTTTTGTATGTATGAAATCTAAAATAGTAATGTACAATACTTCATAACTCAATATGTGCTATAAACAACAACTAAATACTTGTTAATTTTTTTTTTGAAGTGCTAAATACATGTTAATATATACTGTATATTTTAGTCAAACTAATCAAGTACATTTATAAATTATAATGCCATACGGTATATAATATATTGATTATTATAATAACAAATAATATATTATCAGGAAAAAGAAAGCAAATGAAAAGTAAAGTAAAGAAAAAAAAAAGCAAATGAAAAGTAAAGTAACACAGGAGCACTATATAAGGTTGAGGGGCTTACAGAAGCTTCAAGCTTGTCTTCCACTCTTTCTTGTCTAGTTTAGTCACACAAAACTTTTACTTTTATATTGTAAACAAAAAACTGTGGCAGCAATGGGAAAAGGAAAGAACTGGAAAAAAAAGAAAAGAAAAATATAGCAAATACCAATGGAGACAGAGAGAGCGAAAGAGGGAGAGAGTCACCTGTGAGAGCACTGTAAGAAAAATTTTATGCAATTGTGTGGAGGACTTCGTGGTGCGGCGAATCATCAAATCTGCTGATCTTTCAAATTTTCTACTGCTATGGTACAAGTAATCCCTAGATGTGTTGGAATGAAAATTAGAATTTTTTCTCTTTTATTTTTTGAGGTAATTGATAAAATATCTATATGTTCATTTTAAAGATGCTGAATATTTAATTATTGTAATTTTTTGACACATATATTTATGGATTGCATTCTATTTTACAATATTTTTACAAAATATTGATGTGGTCAACCTCTTATTGGTTTTCATCTAGGTTAACCATTAATATCACATTTTCATTTATCAATAATCACTCACCACATCAGTAGTTTGTAATATTTTTTACAAAATAGTTTGTATCTCTAGTATTATTCTTCTATTTAAATGGAAGTTACGTTTATTTTTAGACTTTCTTTTATATATATATATATATATTTTATTGGGTATAGGGGCCAAAATATGTGTGTGTGTGTATATATATATATGTATGTTATTGGGGGGGGGGGGGGGGGGGCAAAATGATAAAGAACAAAATGATAAGGTTCTTTTAAAAAATTTCAAATTATTTAGGACAATTCCAAAAAAAAAAAATCTTCATTGATGGTCTATATTAAATTACCAATTGTCCCAATAGCTTAAGCTATTAGGATATGGTTAATTAATTATTTAACCAATACTTCTAACACTCCCCCTCATGTGTGGGCCGAAACTACCTTTTAATAGGTGAGGCCGTGGGAATTTAAATGTGAGGTAAAGTAGAGAAGATAAAGATCGAACTTAGGATCTCATGATACCATGTTAAATTACCGATTGTCCTAATAACTTAAGCTATTAGGATATGATTAATTTAATCATTTAACCAATACTTCTAACAGTCTACCACGTCCAAATAGCTATCGTCATTCGTAAGCACAATGTCTTATTATCCGTACATTCTCTTCGCCAAAATTAAAATAGTTCTAATATCACATAAATTACTAAATTTTTTGCCACAATGATCTTACGTGTCAAATTGTGATTGATTGCTTGTCATTTTAACATGAACCTATCATTTTTTTTTACTATTCATTATCTGCCACTTAAGCAATTGTGGTACAAATTGTGTCATTTTACATAGTTTTAGAATTTGTCCTCAAATTACCGTTAGTCCACGACTTGAAAGTTGTTCTATACGTAAGTGCCTAAAGTCCACAACTTCTCACAGTAATCGTGGGCCTTGATTTTTCAGAATTTGGAAAAATGTGGAGCACTGAGCAATCAACGCCTGAATTTTCAAACATTTTGAAAACGGTCTAGACCAGTAGGTCCCTCAATTACGATTGATAAGATTTTACGATTTTCAAACGTGGGCTGTGTTTATTATGCCCTTCAAATCAAGATTCAATTGTTTTTAAATCAGGATGATCGCTCTTTAAATACTGTGTGCTCTTTAAATATTGTTTTTAAAAATGTGTAGCTATCATTTTAGGGTATAAACTATAAACATGTGTGTGCGGACCCAGACCAAGACACGAGAAATTATAGAGTCTTCTGGTGGACCATGTCACTTGTCTACAATTCCACAAAAAAACTTCTATTTGTTTAAAATTGCTGAGTCAGTAATTAATTTCTGTTTAAAATTTTTTTCTAACTAACAATTTTAAACAAGTGACAGTTTTTTAGTGGAATGATGGACCACATCACTTATTCATCACGTGAATTTTATAATTTCTCGAAAACCACCTCGCGAAGAAGTCTAAGTTGGCAGTGGAAATCTGTAACGACGAATCTGTTTAAATCCTTAGACCAAGACCTCTTCCTGTTGACCGCTGTTCACCTTTGTGTGCTTCATATTCTCAACATTACACGTTATCAGCATGTACGTGTCTTAGCTCAATATGTATGTACTCGTGGACGTCGGTCTAAGTTGGCTGTAGGGCAACCCTGGCCAAATACAAACACAAACAATCGCAAATAATAATAATAATAATAATAATTAAACATTATGTTAAAAAAACATATATAAATATATGGTCAAAATTTATATATGCTAAAAGCATTGTAATTTAGTGGTATTGACTGTTCTCCTTAACAATATATATGACAAAATATGTTTTTACTTTTCTTATAATTTCTTTCTATTATGTGTATTAACACAACTTAGTATCTTAAAATAAGTTAGTATATTGGTTCGGCCATTAGAGATCTAAATATGTGTTCTTTGGATTTGACTTTTGAAGATCTAAAAGAATGCTCTATGGGAACTAAAATGTTAATATTAAAATCCAGATGTGTATAATTAGTTTCTAAATTATTAACTTATTTTCTTATAAAATCAATGAAATAGAGTCATATATATATATATATATTCAATGGTGATAAACAACAATATAAATAATCATATAATATCGTATAATACAAGCAAGGAATATAATCAACCATTGATAACACAATAATAATGCTATATGTTAGGTTCCAAGACTTTAGGATCTAAATGTATTAGAATTTTAATGTGTAATGTTGGCAAACCATGATCAAAACTTAGAGTCTAGATTTAAGCTGCTCAAAGTGTGTTTATTTCTAAAGTTGGAATCGAGTGTACTGCAGGATTTATTGGTGTAAATCTGCAAGGCTCGATCTATTGAAAATTAGACCCGATCGATCAAAACTCGTGCAGATTGTTTTTTTTGTAGAATTTTCAACTCAGCTCAGGCTCATATGACCTGTAGGGTTTTATGTTTTTCTTCAAGTATAAAAGAAAAAACCCTAGCCACATTTTAGATGTTGTTGATATGCTGTGTGTGTGAATCTTCTGTGAGATCTAGAGGTGTTTACCTTCATACACACTTAGGGTTATCAAGATCAAGATTGATGTCGAGAACTTGGTGATCTCTTCAATTGTTGTTTCAAGAGTTTAAAGAAAAACACAAGTGGGAGTACTTGTGGTTACTGTGGATCAAGGAAAGAAGTAGTCTGTGGACTCGGAACTATCACGTGGTCGTGGTAGTAAGTTTTCTACACGAGGTAGCAATAGGATGTTAGTGATCTAAGTCTTATTGTAAAACTTCAATTCTTTCGTAGTGGATTTGTTTTGCCTTGAGGATAGTTAGGTTAAATTCTCCTCAGGTTTTTTACCGGTTTGGTTTCCTGAATTATCATATCGTTGTGTTATTTACTTTTCCACATTATACACATGATATGATTTGAATGTGTTTAACCTAGATCTTATTAATGAACTTGTTAATCAACTTGGCTTAATATTAGGTTAAACAACTTGTGTTTTAAGGGGTCTAAAAACGTATGCTATAATTGGGTGGTGCCTCACCTCTATATCTCAAACCCCAGCCCGCCCTCTCCATTATCTATCTATCAAATAATAATAATAATAACAAAAAATTATGTTAACAAAAATACACACACATATAAATATATTATCAGTGTTTATATATGTCAAGACTATTGTAATATAGTATCATTAGTATCATTGACTGTTCTTTTTGATAAGGAGAACCAATATATAGATAATCAATTTAATTTGTGTTAGGACATATGTAGTTCACTTATTAAGAACATATGTCATTTTTTTATGTAATTGGCTAATCTTTTTGACAAAACGCACTCTACTTGTAATTGGGTAGTTCTAGGTGTTTTTAATACTTCAAGAAACAAGGTTTCAAGATCAAGTGTTGAAGTCATCAAGTCTGTCCAAGAAAAACAAGCTGAGAGTGCAAATTCATTAAAGCTCGACAACTGGCTCGACAGCTGCATCTATCGAGCTTAAGTAAGTTGTTCAAGCCCGCAATCTTGACAGCTTTTATCTGTCGAGGTTTATGAAAATCAGAATTCTGATTTGATTTCTTGGGATCCGTGAATATGTCTTTGGGTATTCTTTTCTCCTAACCCTAGACATATAAAAGGATTGTTTTTAGGGCTGTCAAACAGTTCACAAGTTGCACAAGCATTGAGAAAACTCTGTTGAAGCAAATTGTGACCGAAGACGAAATTCTTGCCCTAGTTCATCTCTTCTGAAGAAGTTGCTGTGTTTTTGCACCTTTGGGTTTTGTGACCAAGCATCTTCTTGATCTTCATCGTGTAGGATGAACTGAAGAACTTTGCATCCAACCTCTCTTTCAGTTGGTGTTTGAAGTCGCGTACTGGGATCCGCGCATTGGTTAGTCACGTACTTGAGAGCCATGCATCAAAAGGGGGAACTGTCACTACAGAACAAGTCCAATTGGGTATTGGGGTAAGGGTTCAACTGTAGGTTGGTAAGGTACTTGAGATTCCTTTACTTGTAACCGCTTGTTTTGATAATAGTGGAGTTTCGGGAGTGGTGACCTGAAAATCACCCGGTGGGGTTTTTGCCGTAAGGGTTTTCCCCATTCGTAAATAAATCACCATGTCATTTAATTTCCGCTGCATATTTAGTTTATTGGTGATTTGTTTGTGCTTCCATGCGTTTGCATGATTAATTAATAACTTGGCTAATTAATTAATTGGTTTAATCACAAGGGGTCATTCAGTTTGTGGCCTATCAATTTGATATTATACCAAAAAAAAAATTAAAGAGAAAAACATCTTATTTCCTTTAAACACAATTTATTCCATGGTTTTAGATACTCATTTTCCTAATTCCAAACCATAAATAATAGATATCAATGATTAACTAATTAATGGAATATTACCTCTCTTAATTTGTTGACAAGATATTATAATTTTTACGACTAAGTGTGCGTTTTGTTTTGGTTTTTTTTTTTTTTAATTTTTTCTTCGTATAATTTACAATAAGTTTAGTAAATAAGAAATTAGTAAAATGCATCGAAGCGCATTTATTTTTCTTTTTGAGGTCATCCAAGAAACAAATTGTTCATGTATGTACTCTCTTTACCTTTTTATTTAAGATTGTGCTACAATTGTTAAGAGCTTTGTAGCTTAATTAGGTGGTAACTCTTGGTATACGTGTATACTTGTAAAATCGGTAGTCACTGGCACCCAGTAATAAATTATATGTTTTAACAAGAATAAACGAAGACACGCATATATAAGTGAAGCTTCCTCACATGGGCTGTCTTATTATTGAGGTAGGTGCAATGACCATTCACTAACTTTTGAAAAGGACCAAAAGGAGTTTCTATTCATCTAGTACTGTAGCCAAAAATAATTTAGAATTAGTGGTCAAGAATCAAGATGAGCAACCTCCCAATTTTCCTATGGTTCAATCATCAATTCTAGAGGACGTATAAGAAATAAATGTCCTTTTGGAATAAAGATTAAGATATCAGAAAACTCAAACTTCTTCATTTCGCATAGAGGAACCGAATACCCAGGCAGGCAAGCGGACCCAAAGGGACATCCACCTTCAAAGATGGGAAAAAATGCAAATACTAGCAATTTGACTACAAACTAAAACCAAACTGAGCCGTACCTAATGGATCGCACTTTAGATTCCACTTTTGCAAAGTCTGAGAGAAGTCATGATATAATAAATGAAAAGTTCAACATGTTAACAAACCAAATAGATAAAAAAGATCTTTCTTTAAAAATAAAAAAAATAAAAAAAAAGATGGGAAGGGAACATTCAAAAAATTAGACATCACTGTAATACTTTTGGTGGAACATTTACATAATGTATTAAATGAAAATTTCAACAATAAGGATTTAAATTAAATTATAATTGTAGTTTAATTTTGCATTAATTAAGTGTCATGTCGAATTTTCAATGAGATTTTCCATGCCAATGCTGTAATTTGTATCAAAGTACCTCTCTAATTTAAAATTAATGTTACTCTTTTTTTTTAATAAAAAAGTTACTAATATGAATTGTAGTACAAGAAGAGAACAATATAGAAGAAGAAACCAAACAACAAAAGCAACTAATGACTGGAAGTAAAGGAGGACTCCCCTCCATCCATATAGTCATATTATGCTGCGGTAAAGCATAAGTAGTCAAAGGTTTGAGATTCACAGTGGAAATCTGTAACGACGAAATATGTTTTCCTCCTTAGACCAAGACCTCTTCCTGTTGACCACTGTTTACCTTTGTGTGCTTCATATTCTCAACATTACGTTATCAGCATGTACGTGTCTTAGCTCTTTAGCTCAATATATATGTCTTTGTGGACATCGGTCTAAGTTGGCTGTAGGGCAACCCCGGCCGAATACAAACACAAACAATTGCAAATAAAAATAATAATTAAACATTATGTTAAAAAACATATATAAATATAAGGTCAATATTTATATATGCCCAAAGCACTGTGATTTAGTGATATTTGACTGTTCTCCTTAACAATATATATGACAAAATATGTTTTTACTTTTCTTTTTTATAATTTCTTTCTATTATGTATATTAACACAACTTAGTATCTTAAAATAAGTTAGTATATTGGTTCGGCCATTAGAGATCTAAATATGTGTTCTTTGGATTCGACTTTTGAAGATCTAAAAGAACGCTCTATGGGAACTAAAATGTTAATATTAAAATCCAGATGTGTATAATTAGTTTCTAAATTATTAACTTATTTTTTATTATAAAATTAATGAAATAGAGCCATATATATATATATATATATATATATATTCAATGGTGATAAACAACAATATAAATAATCATACAATATCATATAATACAAGCAAGAAATATAATCAAACATTGATAACACAATAATATTTCTATAATTGGGTGGTGCCCCTCTATATCTCAACACCCCCCCCCCCCCCCCCCCCCCCTCCCCATTATCTATCTATCAAATAATAATAATAATAATAACAAAAAATTATGTTAACAAAAAATACACACATATATGAACATATTATCATTATTTATATATGTCAAGAGCATTGTAATTTAGTATCATTGACTGTTCTTTTTGATGAGGAGAACCAATATATTGATAATCAATTTAATTTGATATTATACACCAAAAAAAAAAAAATTAATGAGAAAAACATCTTATTTCCTTTAAACACAATTTACTCCATGGTTTTAGATACTCATTTTCCTAATTCCAAACCCTAAATAACAGATATCAATGATTAACTAATTAATGGAATATTACCTATCTTAATTTGTTGACAAGATATTAGAATTTTTATGACTAAGTGTGCTTTTTTTTTTTCCTTCTCATAATTTACAATAATTTTAGCAAATAAGAAATTAGCAAAATGCATTAAAGCGCGTTTATTTTTCTTTTTGAGGTCATCAAAGAAACAAATTGCTCATGTATGTATTCCCTTTACCTTTTAATTAAGATTCTGCTGCCATGGTTAAGAGCTTTGTAGCTCAACTAGGTGGTACCTTTTAGTATTTTCAAATCCATTGTAGCCCTCTTCCTCCAACTATTGCATTAAGTTATGCCATTGAACTATAAGACTCTTAACATGTCCAATGAATTTATTAAATTAATAAATAGCACTGCAATGATTGAATTATGAGTTTATTTGCGTAAACTTGTAACTAAGGGTGTTCGCGGTGCGGTTTTGGATCATTTTTAGCACCGCACTTTGCGGTGCGGTTTAGCTAAAACCATAACTGCACTGCACCTTGTCTTTGCGGTCACATGTGCGGTGCGGTGCAGTGTGGTGCGGTTTAGAGTTTAGCCAAAACCATAACTGCACCGCACCACACCTTATTTTTGCAGTCACATGTGCGATACTATGTATAAGATGCGGTTTGAAGTCGGTATATTTTTCAAATTTTGGGCTTTTCCTACTCAGCCCAAAACTAATTTTTCCCTTTTTTTGGGCCAAGTTTTAAATTATTGAGCTAGTTTTTCTTTATTTTGGGTTGGTTTTTCTAGTCAACACTTGCTAGAGTTATTAAACTTTTTTTTTTTTTGAAAACTAAGATTATTAAACTATTAATAATATATTTAATATTAAAAATAAATAAATCTATTAATATATAGAGAAGTTGCGGTGCGGTTTGTACGGTTTTCTTATTATAAAACCGCAAACCGCACTGCACCATGTGATGTGGTGCGGTGCGGTGCACTATTACTTGCGGTGTGGTGCGGTTATGCCATTTTGCGGGTGGTTTTGGTGCGGTTTTTGTGGTTTGTGCGGTTTGATGAACACCCCTACTTGTAACCATATGCCTTTTCAAAAAAAAAAAAAAAAAAAAAAAAAAAAAAAAAAAAAACAGTTATAGGGGTCATTATATTTCTTTGATAAGCAACAGAATATTATGGAAAACAAATGACCAACTCCAAATTGGCAAATAGGGCAACATGCATAACCACCCAAAACAGTAGACAATAGATCATTTGCAAGTCAACTCACCCAACAACCATGACAACAAACCAGGCCAAAGAACTAAAACAAAACAGGTTGCAATTGCAGAACCAACCAAATCAAAGACAAACTCCATTACAAAACAGACTAGAAAAAACACCATCCCGGCACCAACACAAAATTTTTTAGGTTACCATGAATCTATCAATTAACAGTGTATGGATTTGATAGCCATGAAGGCAATATTATTTGTGTTTTATTGATTAATGCAACCAAGTGTTTAAAGTTAATTGAGGAACTTAATATATTGCACCTGCGATACTATACCAAAGTTTTACCTAATTACTAAAATGTTACTTCTACACGTTGCATGAACTATTAATTATTGCATTGTACGTATATACTCGTAAAATCCATAGTAACCGGCACCTAGTAATATATGTATGTATATATGTGAAGCTTCCTCACATGAATTGTCTTATTACTGAGGTAGATGCAATGACCATTCACTAAGTTTTGAATTATTAGTGTGATATTCTACTGTAGAAAAGGACCAAAAGGAGTTTCTATTCAGCCAGTACTGCGGCCAAAAATAATTTAGAATTAGTGGTCAAGAATCGAGATGTGCAACCTCCCAATTTTCCTATGGTTCAGTCATCAATTCTGGAGGACGTATGAGAAATAAATGTCCTTTGGGAATAAAGATTAAGAAGTCAGAAAACTCAAACTTCTTCATTTCACATAGAGGAACCGTATACCCAAGCAAGCAAGCAGACCCAAAGGGATATCCACCTTTGAAGATGGGAAAAAAATGCAAATATTAGCAATTTGACTACAAACTAAAACCACACCGAGCCGTACCTAGTGGATCCCACTTTAGATCTCACTTTTACAAAGTCTGAGAGAAGTCATGATATAATAAATGAAAAGTTCAACATATTAACAAAAGTGAAAGAGAATGACTGAATAGTCTGTATATTGATGTGTGTAAAACAATGTACAAAAGAGAGCCTTATATAGGCTAGGTATGTGTGTAGTACAAGTAACATGAGTGCAGTACAAGTAATATACTGGGCTAAGCCCAATGGGCTAATCTAGCCTAATCTATATACTAACATCCCCCCTCAAACTCGAGGTGGCAAGGAGGAAGCCAACTGGAGTTTGGATATAAGATCTCGAAGACGACCAGGCGGGTGAGACTTGGTGAAGATATTAGCAGGCTAGTCAGCAGATGAGATGGAGAACAACTTGAGATTGCCTTTCTTGAGATGCTGGCGAGTGATGTGGCAGTCGATCTCAATGTGCTTGGTGCGTTCGTGGAAGACATCATTATGAGCAATGTAGATAGCACTACGATTGTCACAATAAAGAGAAGTAGCAGTGGGCTGTGGAGCATCCATGTCAGCCAAGAGCCAGCGAAGCCAGACAAGCTCGCAGGTGGTGTCGGCAAGGGCACGATACTCAGCCTCAGTACTGGAACGGTAAACAACATCCTGCTTTTTGCTACGCCACGAGACAAGAGAAGTACCCAACAGGAAACAGAAACCTGTGATAGAGCATCGATCAATCGGATCACCTGCCTAGTCCGCATCTGAATAAGCATGAAGCTCAAGAGAAGACCGAGAGGAGTAGTGTAGACCATGATAAAGTGTGCCCTTGACATATCGGAGAATCTGAAGAACAGCAGCACAGTGGACAGAACGAGGGGCATCCATGAACTTACTAACCATACCCACAGCATGTGAAATATCTGGACGAGTAACAGTGAGATAGATCAGACTACCAACCAACTGACGATAGCGAGTAGCATCAGATATAGGTTCACCATCCAAGGGTGTGAGCTTTGCATTGTATTCCAAAGGAGTGGAAACAGTCTTGTTGTCAGTGATACCGGCTTTGGAGAGAAGATCAGAAGCATATTTAGCTTGGGAAAGATAGTATCCATCAGAGGATGAGGTAACCTCAAGCCCAAGAAAATAGCTGAGAGTGCCCAAATCTTTCATCTCAAAATGCTGACTAAGGAAGTGCTGAAGAGAGCAGATACCTGCAGAATCATCTCCAGTAATAATCATATCATCAACATAGAGAAGAATAAGAGTGATACCAGCAGAGGATCTTCGGATGAAGAGAGCAGTGTCATGAGGACTCGAAGTGAAACCCTGCTGAGCAACAACTGAGCTAAACTTTTCAAACCAAGCTCGAGGAGCCTGCTTGAGGCCATAAAGAGCACGGCGAAGGCGACAAACTTGACTGCCTGAGTGTGGATAGCCAGGGGGTGGTTGCATGTACACTTCTTCTTGAAGGTCTCCATTGAGGAAAGCATTCTTCACATCCATTTGATAAAGAGGCCAACGGCGAACAGCAGCCACAGCAATGAGACATCTGACAGATGTAAGGTGAGCAACAGGAGCAAATGTTTCCTCATAGTCAATGCCATACTCCTGGGTAAAGCCCTTGGCAATTAGGCGAGCTTTGTATCGTTCAACAGATCCATCAGCCTTGGTCTTGATCTTGTAAACCCACCTACAACCTACTACAAACTAACCAGGAGGCAAATCAACCATATCCCAAGTGTGATTTTTATGAAGGGCATCTAGTTCATCATTCATAGCTTGCTACCAAAGAGGGTCAGTATGGGCCTCACGATAGGTGTGAGGTTCATAGAGGGTGGCAAGGGCAAAAGAGCAGTGATAATCAGAGAGATAAGGGGGAGGAATGCTTACCCGAGTAGAACAACGAAGTTCAGGACCATCAGGAGACTCAGGAGAGGGTGGTGCCACAGGATCCAAGACAGGCGGGTCATATGCCGGGGACAGAACCGGAGATGAGTCGTCTGGAGAGGCAGCCGATGTTGAAGAATCCTCCACAAGTTCAGGATAGAGAGGGAGGAAAAGATCAGTAAAAATAGGAGACTTAGAGGAAGAGGATGTAGGAAACTGCTGAAGACTCGTGAAAGGACGATGTTCCCAAAACTCAACATGACGGGAGACACGAAGACGATGAGAAATGGGATCATAGCAGTGAAACCCCTTTTGAGATACACCATAACCAAGGAAACAACAGAGACGAGCACGAGGTTGGAGCTTTGTTCGTTCATGAGGAGGAAGAGAGACAAAGCAAGCACAACCAAAAACCCGAAGAGAGGAGTAGTTGGGGGGTTTGACCATAGAGAAGCTCAAATGGTGATTTGTTGTGTGTAGTTGGTGAAGGGATACAATTAATGGTGTATACAGCTATGAGTGCAGCCTCACCCCAAAAACGCTCAGGAAGAGAGGCAGAAATGAGAAGGGTGCGGACAACATCAAGAATGTGACGATGTTTTCGTTCTGCACGACCATTTTGTTGAGAGGTGTAAGGACAAGACCGCTGAGTAAGTGTACCATGATTATCTAAAAAGGATAGGAATGATTTATCATTATATTCTTGAGCATTATCTGATCAAAAAACTTTGACGGTGCGATTGAACTGTGTTTCAATCATTTTATGAAATGTTTGGTAAATAGACACAAGTTCAGACCTATGGTGAAGCAGATAAATCCAAGTATATCGAGAAAAATCATCCACAAATATGACAAAATATCTAGATCCCCCCTCAGTAGGAACAGGTGCAGGACCCTAAATATCAGAATGTATAAGATCAAAAGGTGCAGAAGAAAATGAGTCACTATTATTAAAGGGTAATTTTGTTTGTTTGCCAAAATGACAGGAAGTACAATCAAAATTTTGAAACTGAACTGAACCTAAATGACCTTGAGAAGCTAACAACTGAAGACGAGATAAGGATGGATGACCAAGACGAGCATGCCATAGATCAGGTGAGGAGGTGACAGTGGTAGCAGCTGCAGAAATAACTTGTGAAGGAATCTTCAAGTCATGAACCTCAAACATGTGACCAACCTTACGGCCTGTCCCAAGCACTTGACCCGTCCGGGGATCCTGCACATCCACACCATGATTAGTAAATAAAAGATCTACGCCTAATTCACAAAGTTGACCAACAGAAAGCAAATTGAGGGATAACTTTGGGATATGAAAAGTGTCACTAAGGGATAAACAAGGAGAAGAGATTGTTCCTTTATGACTAACAGGCATAGGAGTTCCATCAGCAGTGTAAATGGTGATTGGATGTTCTAAGGATGCCTTATCAGAAAATTGGGATTCATCAGGAGTCATATGGTTACAACATGCAGTATCAAAAAACTAAGGTTGTTTACCTGAGGTGACAGAAAGGGCAGTGGAAGTGCGGGATAAAACCTGTTGAACAACTGCCTCAATATTAGCCGTAGTAAGTGAGGAAGCCAAATATGGACCTATAGGAACCGATGGATCAGAAGGACATACGGCAGCTGCCCGAGGAAGAGAAGCTTTATTCTGCTCTTGCATAAATTTCTGCAGTTTGCGACAAACTGAGATGTCATGGCCTTTAGCACGGCAAAACTCGCAGCAATTACCTTTGGAAGACTGAGAGGTGGGACGCCCAGAGTTTATTCGTGGAGGAGCAGTGAATGCAGCAATGGGTGGCTGCGGAGATGGTGTAGCCAATACATGGTCAAATGATGACATGTGATGAGTAGGCCGACGGTTTTCCTCAGAAATGAGCTCCTTGACTGCAGCATCAAGAGAAGGAGTAGGAGACCGGCTAAGCAGAGAAGCCCTAGTAGGCTCAAAATCCTCACGCAAACCCATCATGAAGTGCATAAATTTACGGCGATCCCGATATTTGACAAAGAGCTCAATGTCCTTAGAACACACTAGTGGAGGATCTGCAGCAGAGAGTTGTTCCCACATAGTAGAAGTCTGAGAATAAAAATCAGAAATAGACTGACCTGTCTCTTGGCGCATTTGATAAAGTTTTGATTCAATGTGGAACTCCAAGCTTGAATCATTAGTACAATTATAGCGATCAGCCAAAAATTTCCAAGCAGCCTCAACAGTCTCAAGACGAGGAAGAAGATTATGAATGGAGGGAATAGAGGTATTGATAAACCAAGACAAGATCTTACTCTGAATACTCTCCTATTCCTCTAGGCGTTCTTCATAATCATCTGGTGTAACTGTAGTCTTGGAAGATTCTTCAGCAGCTGTGGCTTTGGACTTAGGGTTTGGTACTGGCTTAGGAATTGAACCAGTCACATATCTCCACAGTTTACGACCCTTGAGAAAGACAATCATATTCTGAGACCATGCATGATAGCTAGTAGGACCATCCAACATAATGGTGATAGGACGTATGATGTCTCGTTCATTTTGTTGAGCCATAATGAAGAAAATGACAAAAAATGAGATTTAGAGACCTCAAATGTAGAAACAGAGCCCAAAATCGAAATCTACGCGAAAAACTGAGTAAGACAGGTCCTGTTGAAAAATTTTGACTTTGGTCAAAGTCAACGGTCAATGGTCAACGATGCTGTCTGCTGACGTCACTAGATGACGTGTGATGCTGACGTGGCGATGACGTGCTAGGGCTGACGTGGCACTCAGAGGAGTTGGGCGCGTGAAGGCGCGTGGCGCGTGGGAGAAGTATGTCAGGCGCGTGGGAGTGCATGAGGATTCGCGGAGGCGCGTGGGAGCGCGTGTAGCGCGTCTTCGACAACCACAAACTTGGGGCGGCGCGTGAGGGCACGTGAGAGCTCCTTTGGGACAGTTTCTGGCTGGGTTTTGATCAGGGAAGTCTGATCTATCACGTCGTATCTGTGGTTCGACGATTTAATTGATGAATAGACTAGATCCGAGAGGTAGTGGTTAGGTGTGACGGCAGTGACTCGCTTCTGATGGTGGCTACCGGTGAAGGCGAGGGCAGCGGAAGAACGCCAGAAAATACCACTAGGTCAGAGCAATGGCTCTGATACCATGTTAACAATATAAAGTGAAAGAGAATGACTGAATAGTCTGTATATTGATGTGTGTAAAACAATGTACAAAAGAAAGCCTTATATAGGCTAGGTATGTGTGCAGTACAAGTAACATGAGTGCAGTACAAGTAACATGAGTGTAGTACAAGTAATATACTGGGCTAAGCCCAATAGGCTAATCTAGCCTAATCTATACACTAACAAAACCAAATAGTTAAAAAAGATGGGAAGGGAACATTCAAAAAATTTGACATCACCATAATACTTTTGATGAAACATTTACATAATGTTTTAAATGAAAAGTTCAATAATAAGGATTTAAATTAAATTATAATTGTAGTTTAATTTTGCATTAATTAAGTGTCATTTCGAATTTTCAATTAGATTTTCCATGCCAATGCTGTAATTTGTATCAAGTACCTCTCTAATTTAAAATTAATGTTAGTCTCTTTTGTTTTAATAAAAAAGTTACTAATATGAATTGTAGAACAAGAAGCGAACAATATAGAAGAAGAAACCAAAAAACAAAATGCAATTAATGACCGTAAGTAAAGGAGGACTCCCCACCATCCATATAATCATATTATGCTGCGGTAAAGCATAAGCAGTCAGCTTTTAGTTTAGTTTAGAATTTTTTTTTTAATAATTATTTATTTACGTACTTTTAGTAAAAAAAATTTAATTTTAGTAAAATAAATGATTTTCAAAGGGACTCTAAAACTCTAAAACCTACACATGATTAGAAGAGTTTGGACTTCATCGACAAGATGCCCATTAGCACAAAAATTATCTCGAATTTGCTTCCTGTCACTGGTTGCTACTAAAAGTCTAATACTGTGTGTTGTCAAAAAAAGAGTCTAATATCATACCCTTACGGTCCCTACTCTCCGATGATAATTTTCACACCAATACAACTTAGCTAGCTCCTTAAATAAATATGGGATATCTTCTCACTCAGGGTCCTTAAAATAGATATAAGATATGGTCTCACTCAAAAAAGAGAAAATGTGATATATGGCCGACATGCTTAAAGGACGAAATGAAAAGTCAAAAGATGAAAACTTTGAATTTGAGATATAGGGCCAAGCTTTTCTCACTGGGGGTCAGTTCTTTTTTTTTTTTTTTTTTGGATAATCTGGGGGTCTGCCCTTTTTTTTGATAATCTGGGGGTCAGCTCTAAAATAAGGTGTGAGGCATACCTCCGCTCCTGTGTGTCCTCTGTAGTTATAATTATAACTATTGATTTAAAAAAAAATATATATATATATATATAGATATATAGATATATACTTTATTTATTGAAATATTTATTTATTTTCAGAATAAATAATTTAGCTTCCAATATAGTTATCAAAGTGTGAAGTAACTTGGTGGTTTGTTCGGTTAAAACCTTGCCAGCGGCATTTATGTTTTTAAAGAAACCATCACCAAAAATAAAAATTAAAATCAAAATCAACTAAGAAACCAACATGTATCACGCGGCAAAAAAACAAAAGGACAGTACCAATAGGAAGCAAGAGAGACCAACATGTATCACGCGGCAAAAAAAAACAAAAGGACAGTACCAATAGGAAGCCATAGATGCACTATTCATTAACAAAAGTCAATAAGTGCGGCTACTGTTTAATGAACAGTAGCCATACAGTAACCGTAAACAATGCACGAATGTACTGTTCACGATTGAAAAAGTCTCTTTTTACGGCTGAAAGCAAAAAAAAAAAAAAAAAAAAAAGAAGAAGAAGGAAAAAACGCAAACGCAAATCGTAATCGTCCCAGCCAAACGAACACTTAGCCAAAACACTTTACATTATTCAGGATTTTTCTTATTTTTTACACATGGAATTTTTTTTTTTTTTTTTTTTGTAACACCATCTATTTTCATATTTAAATAAAGTCATATAACTCATTAAATAAGTTATATAACTAAAAATACATATAAATTATTTTATCAATTGTCATATGATAGATTTGAGAAATTTTTTTCCAAATTAGTTTAAAGGTAAACTTCTCTTCTATATACTAAATCACCTAAATTAGAGTGTTTTGATTTGTTAATATAAATAGAAGTAGGGATTGCCACGCGTAGAACCAAAACTTTTGCTAAGGGACACGCACTGACGCACATATAGACACATAACTACAACATAAGTGAAAAGTTCATATTTTGAGATTATTAATTCTCTTTTAAACTTTTTAACATTTTAAAGTTCAATTAAATATCATTATTTGATATGCCAAAAGCCACTGTAACTCAATTGGTTCACAATTTTATTGTCCTTTTAAAAAAAAAAAAAAAATTAAGAGTCTAAATCCTCTCACCCTAATAATTATCGAATTATTAGAGATATCATCAATTAATATGATTGTGTATTAAAACTGTAATATTTAGTAATTCATTCACTTCAAAATTTAATATAGAAAGGTTGAATTTAAACTAAACATTAACTAAGTCTTATTTCTACAATATGTATGTAACATTATTTATTATTTATGAGATAATTTTTTACTGAATATTTTTAAATATCTAAACTTTTGATTTTTTTGTTTTTTTTTTTTTGATTTTTAGTTTTTAACTTTTGATTAAATTTCCTTCTACCTTTTTCATGGAAAAGAGAGGGATAGCTCATTATTTATTTTTAGGATAAATAGATTTTTCAGAGTAAAAAAAACTTAATAAAACTTAGTATTTATTTTCGGAATAAGTAGACTTTTCAAAATTTTCGGTCATGTAAGTACGGCTCCCAACCTGCGCCCCTCCATTTCTACGAAGTGCATAATGACATATAGCATACGTGCAATGTTCATTATCTCCAGTCAATTGAGATATATGATTCATCATACCTAACTATTCCTCAAAAAATTGTAGTAATAATTAACTGGTAATTCTAATGAGATATGATTCATCATACTTAACTGTACGTGCATCAAAATTATACTTTACTGATTATTCTAATCAATAAAAATATACAATCTTTCCATGATGCTCACTCACCTACCATAAAGCTATCCTACTACATTTCGTTCCATTGCTTATAAATACCGTGGCCTTGAAGGCATTCTACATCACGCTCAAAAGTTCACAGAGAACAAATCCCATCATACCATTCAAAACTTAGACTCGTCCTTGAACTTAGAAAAAATGTCTATCCAAGTATCAGGGGCTCAATCCCAAAATGCCAAATCAGATGTTGTTCGCCGGACAGCAAATTTCCATCCAAGCATTTGGGGTGACCATTTCATCAACAATACTTCAGAGGACAAGGTAACACGATTATTTGCTATCCTAGTTTTTAAAAATTATGTAGTAGAATTTATAATATTTATAGCATTTTTTTGTTGCAATATAATTATTTGTTCATGCAATTCATGGTGTAGAATATTCATTTCCGTAAAGTACGTGAAGTTGAAGAGCTAAAAGAAGAGGTAAGAAAAGAGCTCTTAGCATCTACTAGTCATCTTTCACAACAGTTGGGCTTAATTGATGCACTCCAGCGCCTAGGCGTGGCTTATAACTTTGAAAGAGAAATCCAAGAAGCTCTAGAACATATATATGCTACTTATAATGACCATAATGATGTTGAAGATGATGATCTCTACAATGTTTCCCTTCATTTTCGACTACTACGTCAACAAGGATTTAAGGTTTCATGTGGTAAGACAAGAGTCTAATTTTCTAAATATAAGCCCCATATGTCTTTAGTGATGTGCTAGTTGGTCCATATTTTTATATAAGAGTGTGTGTGTGTGTAATAGTGAGCTTATTCATTAAATAAGTTTGGTGTTTATTAAACAGATGCTTTTAACAAGTTCAAAGACGAAGATGGTCAATTCAAGGAAAGCTTGACCAGTAACGTTGAAGGCATGCTAGGCTTTTATGAAGCTACACATTTGAGGGTTCATGGAGAAGAAATTCTTGATGAGGCCCTTGAGTTCACTACAATTCACCTTAAGTCCATAGCATCCCCTAAAGCACAAGTAACTCATGCCCTAAAACAACCCCTGCATAAGGGCATACCAAGGCTAGAGGCTTGGAGATACATTTCTATCTATGAACAGGATGCTTCACACAACAAAGCTTTGCTCAAGCTTTCAATATTAGATTTTAACCTGGTGCAATCATTGCACAAAGAAGAACTTAGTGAAATCACTAGGTAATATGTAATTTAATATCAAAATGTATTTATATTTTCTTAAAAATAAATAAGTTTTTATAAGTACTTATTGGTTAATTTTTTTCTAGGCGCTGGAGTGCATTAAATTAAACATATTTATTTATAAAGAATTTCTAAATAAATACATAACTCATTAAATTAAACATATTTATTTATAAATAAATAAACTAAAACGTATTTAATATATTTTTTTCTAAAAGTATAGTTCTTCTATATTTTCTAAAACTTTTTGGTTTATTTTAAATATTTGAGATATGCATATTATGATTTTAGATTTTTATTTTTAGAAGAAAGGAAAGTTATGAATTTTGTGGTTAGGAGCTAAAAGATCCTTATTGGATTCGCTATCTATGAAAAAATAAAATTTCTTTGTTTTTATTAATGGGATTTTTTTTTTTTTTTTAATACTGACTTGTATATATTTTTGGAAGTGGTGTTAAAAATTCTACAAATTTTCCTATACAAACCTTATAAATTGACATATCACAAATCACAAATAAGTAATTGAAATATTCATTTATTAGATTATTAAAGTGATAGTAATCATATTCTTAACAGATCAATTTATAAATTTTTTGTAGTAAAATTTTATAATAGAACTAGAATTTTCCTATTTTAGTTTACTTACAATCAATCAATATTAATTGTTATATCCAAATTGTAGGTGGTGGAAAGATTTAGATTTTGCAAGGAAACTCCCTTTTGCAAGAGATAGAGTTGTCGAGTGCTACTTTTGGATAGTCGCGGTCTACTTTGAGCCCCAATATTCACTTGCAAGAAAAATACTAACCAAAGTTATTTCCATGACATCCATTCTTGACGATATATATGATGTTTATGGCACACTTGAAGAACTCGAACTCTTCACTGAAGCAATTGAGAGGTTCATAGATTGATTAATTAATATATATGTTAAGACTAAGATGTATAATGTCAATCTAAATTTTGTAATTGGTACATGATATTTTCAGGTGGGATATTAGTTGCATAGATCAACTTCCAGAATACATGCAAATATGTTATCGTGCACTCTTTGATGTATTTGAAGCAATTGAAAATGAGTTGGCCAAGAAAGAAAGATCATACTGTGTTAGCTATGCAAAAGATGCTGTAAGAGTCACGCAACCTAACTTTTCATGTTTTTTTGTCAACTTTTCATGCCACGTACTTATTTCATTTATGTTGTTTAAACCTTAGATGAAACTTTTGGTTCGGGCCTACTTTGATGAAGCCAAATGGTTCCACCAAAATTACATCCCAACAATGGAGGAGTATATGCATATTGCACTTAAAACCTCTGGTTACCCTATGCTCACAGCTATCTCTTTCCTTGGCATGGGTGACATCGTTACAAAAGAGGCATTTGATTGGATCTTCAGCAACCCCAAGATCATTACAGCTTCATCTGTAATTGGTAGACTCATGGATGACATGAAGTCACATAAGGTATGCAATCAAAAAATCTTATCAAGTTTCACAAGCTAGTGTGCGAGGTCTATTTCATATACATGTGTTGCCAACTTTCTACTAACCCATTTGGAAAACTTTGTGTGTAGTTTGAGCAAGAAAGAGGGCATGCTGCCTCAGCAGTTGAATGCTACATGAAGCAACATGGTGTCTCAGAGCAAGTAGTCCGTGATGATTTCAACAGGCAAGTCACTAATGCATGGAAGGATATTAATGAGGAGTGTATAAGGCCTACTGTTGTTCCCATGCCTCTACTTATGCGTGTTCTTAATCTTGCACGAGTAATAGATGTCATTTACAAGGAAGGGGATGGCTACACTCACGTTGGAAAAGAGATGAAAAATAATGTTGCATCAGTGCTTATTGATCCAATACCAATATGACTGGGGTGACAAAATATGAATCTTTCAACAGGAAATCTCTAAAGAACCATAGGCTTGAATAGGATCCAAGTCCAATAATATTATATGGGGACCATTTGTAAAATAAAAACAAAAGGAAAATCTTGCTTTCTCATTTAATAATGTAGCACTATGTTTACAAAAATAATTATTATTATAATAATGATTGTGAGATTTACTACTGGTGGTATGCTTTTGTGGGATGAGATTGAAATTGTCGTGCCATTCTAGTGGGGGATGGTAAAGTTTCGCTTGAAATTTCTCAAGTTGTGGCTTTCTTTTGGTTCCCTACACTACCGTCTATTCTATGCTATGAGTTATCGCGAGGGTAATTGAGAGGTTAAGGACAAGGATTTCAGACCCGGACCGTTCATTGAACCATAAAAGGAAGAGGTTTAAGGATTTTGAGGTCGAACCGAGGTCGAATCGGGGTCAAACCGTGATGACGTCATAATTAATTTAATAATTAATTAAAGCCTAAATATAGATATTAAATTTATAAAACTAGCAAAATTGACTAATATATCTATATATGTAAGGGAAATTTAATGATTTTCAAGCATATATTTAATAATTAAATAAGAAAGTTAACAAAATAGAATAATAACTATGAAAACATTAAAATTTATGATTAAATTTTGAAGTAAAGTTAAATATCTTTGAAGGGTTTTAATTATAAATTTTTTTTTATTCCTTGTAAGAGATGGATAATTAAATTAATTAGAATAAAATTGTGTTAAGTTGTTTTTATAAAAAAAAAAAAAAAATTGCTAAGGGGTTGGACCGCACGGTTCTCACCGGTTCGTGTGGTCCAACCCCGGTTTTAGGGGTTCACGGTATTAACAAAAAGTCTGGTTCTTTAGGCTTAAAAAACCAGTTTTCATCCCGATTCCCGGTTCTCACGGTCCTACCTCCCGGTCCGGTCCGGTTCTGAGAACCATGGTTAAGGAAGCTCTTTGTTAAACACAGTACTAGGCTTTTAGCAAACTCTTGGTAAAAATATTTTCAGCAAAAAAGTTAGAGAAGTTCCCCAACAAACACTAAACCAAAAAAGAAGTTTCGGAATACAATAAAATGTCACAATATTTTTACAATACTTTTATTAGCTGCAGTGGGTCCCAATCTGATATATTAAGCTCTAGAACATATATATGCTACCACACTTTCTTTTTTTGGTGATGTGCTATTATAAAATAATGGTAAATTACGTAGTTAGTCCCCATCTTTTACACTAAATGTTAATTTGATCGCTAACCTTTCAATTGTGTTAATTTAGTCCTTAACTTTTCAGTGTCGTGTCAATTTGATCCTTGTCGTTATCTCTTAGATGGAAAAATCTGATATGTCAAACAGAATAATAAAAAATTATTTTTCTACACCTCAATTGTCAAATGTGTCGCCATATCAGATTTTTTTTTTTTTTTTTTAATCCCAAAATCTATGTTCACACGAAGTCAAATTAATCTCCCTAAAATTTCTAAAATCCCAAAAAACCAAGCTTAAGAACACACGCTGAATTAAAGATCGCAAAGAGACCGAAATGAACCAATATGACAACGACGACAAAGAGGAAATGGATCCAGAGTAAAGGAGAGCCTTTGGCGATGTGGTTGATTGTCGTTTTGATGAACTGATCATTGTTTGGAGAAACGGTTCCGGCGTAGAGGTTGATAGGGAGAATTAGGAAGATTGAGAGGAGAGGACAACGAAGGTTCCTCCTTCAATAAAGAGGAACTGAGCGATGTCGGCGCCGCAGTGGCAAGTGTACTCGTGACATGTGGCATGCTAGACAGTGAGAAATTTGGGGACGAGGGCGGTGGGGCTAGGGTCCAACGTTTTTCGCTGTGAACTAGGAATGACAACGGGTCAGGTTCGGACCGAGTTTCTTTATATCCGGACCCGACCCGCGGGCCAGGACCCGTGACCCAGACCAGGCCCGATTATTAATTGGATTTTTTTTTCAGGGCCCAGACCCGCCTCGTCGAGTCCCACGGGCCCCGTTGGGCCATGCCACTTTAGGGCCTATTCCGTTGCCCAATAAAAAAAAAAAGAAGTTGTTTGCCAGATACTGATTTTCTCAGCAAACAAACAGTAGGGGAAACTCAAGAAAATCCAGATCTGAACAGATCCGTTGCCCAATCAAAAAAAAAAAAAAAATTTGTTTGCCTGATACTGATTTTCCCAGCAACCAAACAGTAAGGGAAACTATTTTCATTACAAAATTTTCCCACATCAAAAGTACAAACAAGAATTAACATATAATCCCTAGGTCCTAACAAGAAGACCTTACAAAATCAAATCAAACAAGCCGATTCTATATATATATATATATATAGGAGGGTTTTTTTGTAATTGGCTTATCTTGTAACCGGGTCGGGTCGGGTCTGGGTTCGGGCCGGGTTTTATTAAAATCCGAACCAGACCTAGACCCGCTTTGGGGTTTTTTTTTTTAAACCCAAACCCGACCCTATTCTTTATCGGGTCGGGCCGGACCGGGTATCTGCGGGTTTGGCTGTAATTGCCATCCCTACTGTGAACGTATGTTGAGAAGGTATTAGAATTTTGGATGTTGACGAGGGCATGTTCTTAGGCTGGGTTTTCAGCCTTTTACGCATTTTAGAAAATTTTAGGAGGTGACAACAGGTTCCATTTTGAACACGTCCAAACCCACCCTACTATGATCTACCAAGGGGTAACATCCCTCCTTGAAGAATACCAACAGCTCATGGCAGCCCATCCTCATAGATAAGCACCTCGGGTGTGCTTTTTCCCCATTTGTATGATATACTTTTCTTTTCGTTTCTTTTGTTCCCATGAGATTGTTAGCCACTGTGCGTACGAACTTGAAAAAAAGAAGTTTTTAGGAGGTGTAATCTAATCTGACTGTGCGGACATAAATTTTTTTTTATATAATATTTATTTTTAAAGTCTGATGCGGCTGCACAATTGACAATTGGTGTTGTAGGGAAAATAATTTTTTAATATTCCATTTGTCACATCAGATCTTACCGTCTAGTAAATAGCGATATGGATTAAAATTGATACGATACTAAAAGGTTAAGGATCAAATTGATTAAATTAAAAGGTTGGAGATCAAATTGACATTTGATGTAAAAGATAAAAACTAACTAGGTAATTTACCCTTAAAGTAAATAATAATAATAATAAATAAAAAAGAACGGAAAATTATTGACAAAACAAAAGGAGTCTTAGTTTAGCAGGGAAGTGCATACAAGTAATCACATACAACACTTAACACTATTTGGGCTAATATTAAGTGCTGTAAAGAATTTTAAAATAGGACAAAGTTTAACTACAAAATTGATTGTAGTTTAAGGGTACAACTTTACTCAATAAAATAATCATTACTACATATTTTGAAAATCTAACTATTGAATTGCACGTTCGTTATGCTCTTAATACGCATGTCAAATTTTGTATCAATTGGATATTATTTACTATATAATCTATAAATTCATATTTTATGCATAATTTTAAACTACAAAAACTTGCAATTTAAACAATTTATTGATGACGTAGCTATTGATATTCAATTTTCTAGAAATTTTGCAAGCATGGAGGATATAAGATATAAATATAATTGTAGGGACCGAGTTTGAGCACTTCTACTGTTGAGAGAGTGGACTCAAGCCCAGTTAGTCCAATACAATGAATTTGTAGAGAGCGGGTTCAAGAACTAGGCCCTAATGAGGGATGCAACGGCCAAACATGGTTGCATGTGGATTGAATAGCATGAACGTGGGTTAAAATGCGCAATAGCGCTCCTCGGCCCTTCTCTCAGGAGCTTGCAGTTCTTATTACTTCCTTCGTGATTGGTTACAAGGGTTTCTGGGAGAATACAGGTTGCTACAGTATCCTCTGTTTCATATTTTTTCCTCCTCTTTCCAGAGGGATTCTTTACATTATATATCTCCCTCTCAATTGATCTTAGCCCTACATTTGTTGATCAACCAGGCCGCTACTTGAGTGCTTGTCCCATCAACCGCCTTTCCATTCTTCATGTGGGTTGCAGCAACCAAGGCAGCACTGTTCAGGGGTCATCTCCTCATTAATGCGGCCATGACGTTAGTGTTAGGGTTTGTGCCCTAAAATCCAATTTATTGGCATGTCATGAATAATTAAGTTGTTTAATTATATGAGACCATTTATGAACTAATAGGACATTATCTTAGTCCATGAGATGCATAGTATGTGATTTATGTGAAAAGTCACAGAAATATATAAATCACAAGTTCTTTGTAAACTCAGAATTTTAGTTTGTAGTCGGTGATGAAATTGGGTATTTCATTTGCGAAGACTATAACATATCAACTAAGATGATTTGTCTTGATCATGGAAGTGGAGACTTCTAGTTGGTATGTTGATATGTTTTAAGAGTTAAGACATATTGAACTGGACCGCTGTGAGATTTATTATTCTCCTAAAGACTGTCAAATGAATAATAAAGCTCACGACTTCTATTTACATCAACTCTAAATCCTGAGAGAATAATGAACCTAATCATGAGATGTAGGTTGCTTTGATATATCAGGAGTGAGATCTATAAGTTATGGTCAAAACCTCAGTATGTTGGGCAACCGCATTTAGTGTTGATGGAACATATATTCTCAAGATGGAATTCATAATCTCTTAACGGAGATATAAAATATTCCCTTGAGATAAGTTTAATGGGTTTGGTTATTCAGAGTGTTGGGCCCAACCACTTTAGTAAGGAGTTACTAAAGTATATATTTATGGAATTGGATTTCATAAATATATTATGAATAACATAAAGGATTAAACCGGGTACTCAAGGATAAAGATGTAGTAATCTTCAAAGTGGCAGTCAATATTAATGACTTTGTATTACTACGAATATTTTAATGAAGGGGTTGAATGTATAATAAAGTCTTGGGATATAATTTATAGATAAGGTCTAGAGTGCAATTATATTCTTATAGTGGTATTGAATATAATTAATGGTAACTTTGGACTTGTCAAGAGTTGACGGAAAAGCCCAAGGCCCATTGGAGCTAGTGTCTTATTGGTCCCTTTGGTCCCATCTCAAGCCACAAACTAAAGCCCAATTGGGTAGGCCCAAAAGGCTAACCCAATTAGATAATCAGTCATTATTTAATAAGTGTTATTAAATAAAGAAACTGTGAGAATGGTTAAACGTACGTAAGATGAAAAGAAAAAGAAATCAGTTTTTCTCCACAAGGAAAAAAAGACAGATTTTTCTTTGAGAGTCTATGTACAAAGGACTGATTGAGAGACCACACATCTTGGGCACCATGTGGAATTGAGATGAAGATTGAAGGTATTCTCAAGTTTGGTTTTGAAATTCACTGCACCAAGGTACGCTTTCTATTCTTTGATTCTAGAATTCATGGTTACATGTTTATCTTTCATGATTGAAGTAGATCCGTGTTTTTGTTGCTTCCGCTGCATGTGTTTTTGTATGAGATACAAAAACCAGATTTTTTCCAACAAATGGTATCAGAGCGGTCTTCAATATCATGATTGTATATCATGTGATTGAGTTTTAGAATTAAAGAAAAAACGTTTTCTTGGTGATTTAATTTTCTGCAGTAAAAGTTTCTGCACAATTTTGTTTTAAAACTATTATTCATTAAAACCAGATGCCGTGTGTTTGTAATCTTTGTATTGATGTGGAACACGGTGGTTAAGAATTGCTTGTTTCTGATTAACATAAATCGTCAAGATGAGAATACAGTTATTAGAAACAATATACAAACCTGACACTGTTGGTTTCGTGTTTCATTACACTTTATGCATATTTAGAATAGCGGTTTGACTTTCTTTTTATCTCTATATTATATTAATATTTTTTCAGTGAATTCGTTTGCATGATGATGTTCAACGTTGTTTCATTGATATTGTTTATTAATATATATATGGATTCATGTGAGTATATGAGTCTATGTTATAGATTTTCACATGATGTTTTCTTAGTTACGGTGCCATGATTATAGTTATTGAATGTAAATGGAATAACTGTCATGTGCGTAAGTTTCTTTAATGCACCGCTTGGATAAAGAATATATGTATAGATTCATGTCTGGGTTGTGAAATCAGTTTATGATTACATATATTAATATAGGCGTGTTGTTATTTTGGAGATTAAGTTTTTACATTATTAGGGTTCTTGATAATGATCTTGAAAACCTTAATATTTGATCTGAAAATCTTCGTTGATAAAATCAAAAAGTGTTTTTGGAAGAGAACAATGAAGATGTCAAAAACGATTAGTTATTTGTTCAAGAAAAACCCTAGAAAACTGCCTTAGAAAATTTCTGGAAATTCGAGTTTCACGAGTTTCGATCGATCGAAAATCACTTTCGATCGATCGAGTGAAACAGTGATCAGACTTTTTAAGTAGATTGATTTTCGATTGATAGTCGATCGATCGAATTTGTTTTTCGATCGATCGAGAGGCAATCAAGTATCGATCGAACAAGTCAGGAGGTCAAGTTCGAATTTTTTAATTTTTTCGATCAATCGAGAGTTACATTCGATCGATCGAAAGAAAGAAAATCAGAATTTTTTTTTCTAAGTGTTTTCAAGTTTTTTTTTAAGAGCAAGCTTATGTGTGATTAGTTTACACATGGTTCTAACTAAAAGACCTAATGAGATCAAAGATGTTAGTTTAATAGAACTCTTGGTACTAAATCAATCAATGATTAATAGTCCTTAATTTATTTTAATTAGAGGTTTTTAATGAGATTAAAATTCTAATTAAAGTTATATAGTTTCTAATGAGATTAGAATACTTTATTTAGTAAATTAAGAATAGAGTTCTATATAACTAATTTTTGAATCATTAGTGTTTAAGGAATCCTAAATAGTTTAGGACTTCCATTTTAGTTAGTGATTCTAATGAAATTAGAGTCTTTAATAAGTGCAAGGTTGTTAGTTGTGATGGGATCACAATTACTTATAAGAAAAACCCAAATAATGAGTGGGAGTGTTGAAATAACCCTTTTGTTAAGTTTATTGTAATGTGAGTGGATACCTCGTCTTGACTTCGAGTCTTGCATTCCATGCAGAGGGTATTTACTTCACGGATTACAAGGTTAAACTTCTTTGTGATTGCGCGAATGTTCGTTACGCTATTGTGACGTGACTTAGTTACATCACATTGAATTTAAACAATTAAACACATTTAATGTGTAGGGTTAAAATTGTGATTAGATCACAATGATTTCAAGACAATCCACTTATTTTAAAATTTCTAGTGGGAGAGAGATACAAGGGTTGGATCTCACGGCCTCCATTGTTGGTTCATAGTGGTGTGGGGTAAACATCTCGTCTTGGCCTCGAGCCTTGCGTTCCATGCGGAGGATGTTTATTTCATGGTACTACAAGATTGAATTTCTTGGTTTATAGTGGTTTGATCAAACACCTTGTCTTAGCTTCGAGCTTTGCATTCCATGCGGAGGGTGTTTTTATCATGGTACTACAAAATAAGCCTGTTAAAGAGATGAAATGTGGCTACACATGATTCTAGACAATGGTGTACACTAGACTAAGTCTGATAGCATCCTCTATGCTGAGTTCTTGCTATTATTACTTAGCGGCCAAAGGAAGAGCGGCAAATTATTTTTGTTTGGTAAGAGTTACCATGATAGCATTAATAATGAGAATAATTCTTGCCTGATCATAGTGATTGGTATTCACTCTATGCTGAGGAATATTAATTGCGGGATTAGGTTGTCGTTGCACCTAGTATAGTATGGTTTTCGGGTTCCATATTATATGGTTATGGATGCAAAATGATAATGTCCTAGTATTTAAGTTCATGGTCTCAAAATAAAGTTGTCATAAATTTTGTCCTCTAGCTACTATTTTAAGTGAATCACATTAACTAAGAAATAATTTTGGACATGTTGCTTAAAGGAGCTGAAATACATATTTATGTTTCGATTCAGCATTGTCATAATTTCTTATACATGATGCATTTATGGAAGATAGCTTATGATGTGATCATAGTCTCCATTGAAATGCTAAAATGTTTCATTGGCTTCTATCTCAATTGTGCTACAGCATGAGATGCAAGAGTTAGTACTAGACTTAGACTTTATATTAAGTCTAAATGAGATGCTTGGTATAAATCATATTGAGTGCTAAGAAAAGCTTAAGAAGTTTCAATTCTATGTCATTTTATGAAAATTTATTTTTTAAAATGAATTGGAATTCTTGGATGTAGAGATTAAATGTTAATCTCATGTAGATATGATCCACAAGTCCTTGTTAGAATCATTTGATTAATTCAGATTGTTTTGAAAATAAATTCTTTTTATATTATCTGAATTGATGAGTGAGTTCTACGCAACGGAAGACATCCTAAAAGCTAAGGCTATGATCAATATGATTTAATTCTAATTCTTAGCCTAAACCGAAAGGTAAGGGTGATAAGAAGAGGAATTATAATACCAAACAGTTGGACAAGTTAGTTGCCCTAGTAATTGCCAAAAGGAAATTAGTCTCAAAAGCATGACCAAAAGGAAAGTGTTTCTGATTTTGGTAAAGCTAAGCATTGTCCATAATTGTTTTCTAGATGGAAATTTATATGTTTTACTTTTTAAAGAGAAAGTTTCTATCCTTTGGATTTGTGTGTTTTGGCACTTATGTCTAGATCTTATTAATCTAAATGGTATTCAAGATTGGTGAAAGATGGGCTTTTAGAACCATTATTTTGTTATATTCTCGATCTATGAATTCTATTTAGAAGATAATAAAATCTAGGGTTCCTTTTTGTAAAGGAATGAAGTTCCAATGACTTCTTTAAATCAGTGCATACATAAAGGAGGAATAGGGCTCTTTTAAAGGTAGAATTAAAGGTAGATTGTTCTAGAAGAAAAATGTCAAAGTTTGTTAAAAGACAACTATAAAATACATTTAAAAATGAGATGGTTGTATTAGATACACCACAAGACATTATTCTAGATATATAGCTAATACACGGGTACAATATCATAGTAGGAGGATTACTAAATAAATTCATAGTTTTAGAATAAACTTTTGTAGTTATTCCACAAGGAGATGAATTTGATCCTCGGTCCTACGTAAAGGCGATAGATGATATGAATATGGATTACTGATTCAAGGTTATGTGAATAGAATTAGATTCTATTTAAAGTCTAGAACTTGTAGAGGCGCTTAATTGCATTAAGCCTATTGTTTTCAAATTGGTCTACAAGTAAATGAGATTGATAGATTTGAAGGTGCAAACCTTCAAAGTCAAGACTAGTGGTGAAAAGATTTATTCAAAAAGAAATGATTCAACTATGAAAAGATTTTTTCACCAATAGTCAAGTTTGACTCTATCTAGATTCTCTCATCCATTATATTTCATTTGGATGAAATATGGTAATGGATATCAAGAAAACTTCTTTTAGTAGCAATTTTGAGGAAGACATCTATATGATGTAACTAGACAAGTTCATAACAAAGAACCAGTAGTGTTTAGTATGCTAGTTGCTTAAAGTCCATTTATGAACTAAAGCAAGCATCTAAATCATAAAATATCATCTTTGATCAAGAAATCAAATTGTTTGATTTTGATCAAGTATTAAAAGGCCTTATGTGTGTAAAGGCTATATAGAATAATAAATTTCTTAATGTATGTTGATGACATTCTAATCATTTAGAATGATATAGAGTTATTGTCATCAAAGGAGTTTTTGGTTGTCTAGTCCAGTTTGATATAAAGTACTTGGGAAAGCCTAGTCACATCCTAAGAATTAAACTTAATTATAATTCAGAAATTAAAATGTTGGGTCTATATCTCAAACTACTTAAATAGATTAGATTCTAGCCAAGTATAGCATGTAATACTTCAAGAAAGGATTCTTTCCTTTTAAGTTTGAAGTTCCTTTATATAGGACTATAGTCCTAAGACATATAAAAGGAAGAGCATATAAGATGGTTCCTTATATCAAATCGATAGGAAGTCTTTATGCTATACTAAATACTAGGCTAAATGTCTATTTTGCGGTGGGCATAGTAAGTAAATATCAAGTGAATCAAAGATCACTTAATTTAGTAGGAGTAAAGCATATACTCAAATATCTTAGGAGAATGAGGGATTATATGCTTGTCCACAAAAGTGAGGTTTTGATAGATACTGGATGTACAAATACTAACTTGTAGTTTGATTGTGATTCACGAAGTTGGACTTCAAGATATGTATTCATCCTAGGTGGTGAAGATACACATCAAGCGTAAGTATCATCTCATTAGAGAAAATATGAGTACGTGAAAAGTAGTAGTAGAAAAGATAATTTATGCAATAAATCTGGCTGAAACTTGTTTCCAAGCCTTGCCTTAGAGTGACTGTGAATTACTCTATAGGGAGATAAGTGTCGGATATGTGGTAAATTGTCTTTGAGGGCAAGTGGGAGATTGTTAGGGTTTGTGCCCTAAAATCCAATTTATTGGCATGTCATGAATAATTAAGTTGTTTAATTATATGAGACTATTTATGAACTAGTGGGACATTATCTTAGTCCATGAGATGCATAGTATGTGATTTATGTGAAAAGTCACAGAAAGATATAAATCACAAGTTCTTTGTAAACTCAGAATTTTAGTTCGTAGTCAGTGATGAAATTGGGCATTTCATCTGCGAAGACTATAACATATTAACTAAGATGATTTGTCTTGATCATGGAAGTGGAGACTTCTAGTTGGTATGTTGATATGTTTTAAGAGTTAAGACATATTGAACTGGACCGCTGTGAGATTTATTATTCTCCTAAAGACTGTCAAATGAATAATAAAGCTCACGACTTCTATTTACATCAACTCTAAATCCTGAGAGAATAATGGATCTGATCATGAGATGTAGGTTGCTTTGATATATCAGGAATGAGATCTATAAGTTATGGTCAAAACCTCAGTATGTTGGGCAACCGCATTTAGTGTTGATGGAACATATATTCTCAAGATGGAATTCATAATCTCTTAACGGAGATATAAAATATTCCCTTGAGATAAGTTTAATGGGTTTGGTTATTCAGAGTGTTGGGCCCAACCACTTTAGTAAAGAGTTACTAAAGTATATATTTATGAAATTGGATTTCATAAATATATTATGAATAACATAAAGGATTAAACCGGGTACTCAAGAATTAAGATGTAGTAATTTTCAAAGTGGCAGTCAATATTAATGACTTTGTATTACTACGAATATTTTAATGAAGGGGTTGAATGTATAATAAAGTCTTGGGATATAATTTATAGATAAGGCCTAGAGTGCAATTATATTCTTATAGTGGTATTGAATATAATTAATGGTAACTTTGGACTTGTCAAGAGTTGACGGAAAAACCCAAGGCCCATTGGAGCTAGTGTCTTATTGGTCCCTTTGGTCCCATCTCAAGCCACAAACTAAAACCCAATTGGGTAGGCCCAAAAGGCTAACCCAATTAGAAATCAGTCATTATTTAATAAGTGTTATTAAATAAAGAAACTATGAGAATGATTTTAACGTACGTAAGATGAAAAGAAAAAGAAATCAGTTTTTCTCCACAAGGAGAAAAAGACAGATTTTTCTTTGAGAGTCTATGTACAAATGACTGATTGAGAGACCACACATCTTGGGCACCATGTGGAATTGAGATGAAGATTAAAGGTATTCTCAAGTTTGGTTTTGAAATTCACTGCATCAAGGTACGATTTCTATTCTTTGATTCTAGAATTCATGGTTACATGTTTATCTTTCATGATTGAAGTAGATCCGTTTTGTTTATGTTGCTTCCGCTGCATGTGTTTTTGTATGAGATACGAAAACCAGATTTTTTCCAACAGTTAGTTGTGGGCATTTAATGTGGAGGTGACAGTTCATCCTGGGCTTGTTCCTCCACCATGCTTCCATGGCTGACACGTTGTACTTGCCCTTTCTCTTTGGATGCTCAGGAAGGTTGCTCCTGGTGGCTCATTACTTCCCCTTTCAACAGTCTCGGCTGGCCGAGGACAACATCGTCCTTGGCGATGTTTCCTGGCAGCTTGGGCCATCTGTACTCCTCCTCGGACGTTTCTTTATCCTCGGCATGGGCCTTGGACCGGATATAAGATGGGCCGGGATTGCTAGATTATTAGGCCCCATAATAATCTAATGGGGGATTTGTCAAAATTAATCTACAATAAAAAGATATTGAGTAAGGTTAGAGCTTTACGTTACAACCAATTTTGTAACTAAAATTTGTCCTTTAAAATCTATATAATTTGTTTACTAAACACATAAAACACTTAACATTGTTTTGATAGTTCTCTTATTTCTCCAAGTTCTCTACTTCATTCTCCTCCTTTTACTACTATCCACTTGCTATCCAAACACTCTGCATATAATTATGCCAATGCAGTGATTGTGAGATTTGTAAGGTCACTACCAATATAAATATAAATATAAATATATATATATATATATATATATATATATATTTTAGAAAAGATCCAATTAGATTTTAAATTGGATTTCAATTTTTCATCATGTGTCCATCTAAGTTTTTAATTTTGTGGAAAGTGAATTATTGGTTGCAAAAACTGAAGAGTCTAAAACCAATTAAGTTCTACTGTAGAGAAAGAGTTTCGGAGAAAGGGTTAGCCCTGACATGACTGAAGGGATGATAACTGCCACCACATTTAATGCATCTCACAAAACCTCCTGGTTACATTTATGTGGAAAAGACTCCTGGATAGTGCTGTCTTAGCTGCCACAACTCACAAGGGGGTTTGGGAAGGTGTCTGATGGGGCAAACACTCAAGTAGTGGTTTGGACGATCAACAAATAAAGGGCTAAGATCATCCAAAATGAGCTATATAATGTAAGAGACCCTCCAGGAAGAGGGGATTAAAAAATCTGTGGAGGAAACACTGTAGCAACAAGAAAACACTGTAGCAACAAAAATTGAAATTGTATCCAAGTTTAAAATAAATATACATAAAGACCACTCTCCTCGGATTTTGCCAAGGAAGATTTTCATTGTGTGTGTTGTTTGATCCATTGAAGCATAGCTTTTAAGCCCACTCTCTACAAATTCATTGTATTGGGCTCTTTGAGCCTTAATCCATTCATCTTTTGGGCTTAGGAACCAAAACCCGCCCTTACATAAACTACTACCATATATAATTTGAACATTTTCTATATATATATATAAAACGAATAATTCATTACAAGAAAAACGAGTTATTGCGGCGGGTGCGAAAACTGCCGCTATATGTCACCTATTGCGACACGTTTTCGGCCCGCCGCTGTACATAAGATCTATTGCGGCGTATTATATGCCCGCCGCAATAGTTCTAATATTTTGCGGCGTACTACAGCAGCGGGCCAATGACCCACCGCAATAGACCTGTTTTAGCAACGCTAAGCTTAGATATGTACTCCTTTTTGCGGCGGGATGGACCGCCGCAATAGACCTATAAATTTCCCAGCCATAAAATTTTGCTCTATTTTTGTTGCCTTCCAACTTAAAGATCAAATGGTAAATTACACCCGATTGGCATGAAAATTGGCATGCATGTTAAGAACATATAGAATATGTAATCCAACGGTTGGATTTTCAAAATATAAATTCAATAATAAGTTATTGGGTGCTGTAACATTTTTTAGAGTTATATTATGTGTAACTTGAACTCAACCCGATATTTCTTAATTCAATGTGAATTTTGACAAATCTACCGTTAGATTACATTATCTTCACATATTTTTCATGCTTACAAAATTTTAAGGTGATCAAAGATTAATAGGCACGTCATCAATCAATTGTTTAAATTTAAGGTTTTGTAATTTAAAATAACTCATAAAAGATGAGTTTAAAGATCAAGTGGTAAATTACATCCGATTGGCATGAAAATTGGCATGCATGTTAAGAACATATAGAACATGTAATCCAACGGTTGGATTTTCAAAATATGAATTCAATAATAAGTTATTGGTTGGTGTAACATTTTTTAGAGTTACATTAGGTGTAACTTGAACCCAACCCTATATTTCTTAATTCAATGTAAATTTTGACAAATCTACCGTTAGATTACATTATCTTCATATATTTTTCATGCTTACAAAATTTCAAGGTGATCAAAGATTAATAGCCACGTCATCAATCAATTGTTTAAATTTAAGTTTTTGTAGTTTAAAATAACACATAAAATATGAGTTTATAGATCAAATGGTAAATTACATCCGATTGGCATGAAAAATGGCATGCATGTTCAGAACATATAGAACATGTAATCCAACGGTTGGATTTTCAAAATATGAATTCAATAATAAGTTATTTGTTGGTATAACATTTTTTAGAGTTACATTATGTGTAACTTGAACCCAACCCTATATTTCTTAATTCAATGTGAATTTTGACAAATCTACCTTTAGATTATATTATCTTCATATATTTTTCATGCTTACAAAATTTCAAGGTGATCAAAGATTAATAGCCACGTCATCAATCAATTGTTTAAATTTAAGTTTTTGTAGTTTAAAATAACGCATAAAAGATGAGTTTAAAGATCAAATGGTAAATTACATCCGATTGGCATGAAAATTGGCATGCATGTTAAGAACATATAGAATATGTAATCCAACGGTTGGATTTTCAAAATATGAATTCAATAATAAGTTATTGGTTGGTGTAACATTTTTTAGAGTTACATTAGGTGTAACTTGAACCCAACCCTATATTTCTTAATTCAATGTGAATTTTGACAAATCTACCGTTAGATTACATTATCTTCACATATTTTTCATGCTTACAAAATTTTAAGGTGATCAAAGATTAATAGCCATGTCATCAATCAATTGTTTAAATTTAAGTTTTTGTAGTTTAAAATAACGCATAAAAGATGAGTTTAAAGATCAAATGGTAAATTACATTCGATTGGCATGAAAAATGGCATGCATGTTCAGAACATATAGAACATGTAATCCAATGGTTGGATTTTCAAAATATGAATTCAATAATAAGTTATTTGTTGGTGTAACATTTTTTAGAGTTACGTTAGGTGTAACTTAAACTTAACCCTATATTTTTTAATTCAATGTGAATTTTGACAAATCTACTGTTAGATTACATTATCTTCATATATTTTTCATTCTTACAAAATTTCAAAGTGGTCAAAGATTAATAGTCACGTCATCAATCAATTATTTAAATTTAAGTTTTTGTAGTTTAAAATAACGCATAAAAGATGAGTTTAAAGATCAAATGATAAATTATATCCGATTGGCATGAAAATTGGCATGCATGTTCAGAACATATAGAACATGTAATCCAACGGTTGGATTTTCAAAATATAAATTCAATAATAAGTTATTGGTTTGTGCAACATTCAATAATATGTTATTGACCATGCATTTTTCTAAATCCAACCGTTTGATTGTGACCATAATTTACCAGAATTAACCTTTCATTACGCTCTTCAATTCCAACGGTTAGATTTCAAATCTAAGAATGACACGTGATAGACATGTGTTATGTACTTGTATGGTTATGTTCTCTCAATCTGACCATCCAATTAGTTATATTATTTTTTTAAAAAGTAAACGAAGTTAGTCACATATTAAAATTCTTACATAAATTTAATAATAGCTATGATCATTTTTTTTTTAATTTTTAATAAGATAGAACGTGTGATAATTTTTGTTGTGTGATATATATATATATATATATATATATATATATTTTTTTTTTTTTTGAGAAAGTTGTGTGGTGAATTTTATTGAGTATATGTGATTGTTTTTTGTTTTTAAATTTTATTTCATAGCTCATTAATAAAATGACCAAGTGACTTCACCAAATTGTAGATTTGTTTTTAATTTTTTTTAAATAAATATTTTTCTTTGTTTTTATCTTTTTCTCCTATAATTTCTTAGTTGATAAAAATATTAATTTAACTACAATCTAAACTCTTCATCAAAACATTTTTTTTATTTAAATTATATTATCACGTGTAATTATATGTCGTAACATTAATATGTTTTAAGCCAACGTCAATTGTGTGTACCTTTTTTTTTTCTTTTTTTGTTGAGTTAAACCACTCGTGTACTTTGTGATCTAAAATAGGTTACCTTATTCTGGTAGAAGTAAAATTGACCTTACCTTGTTCAGTAATTTTTTTTATGTTTATGGGGTAAGTTGGCCATTTTTTATATTAATTATTATGTAGGGTCTGTATTTGTGGCCCAAACCCAAGAGATATGGAATACGAGCCCAACAAGCCCAATACAATAGATTTGTAGAGAGTGGGTAAAAGAGCTGGGCTGATAGTGAACTAAACAACGTTTAACAACGATTCAACAGATAGATAAGTGCAAGTACAAACTTGAAACTTGAATAAATTGTCGTCCGAGGAGACAAACTTTTGTTTATATAATTCTTAGAGCTACAGTAAACCTTTCTTCTCTCTTCCTCTCTTTCTTTTTCGATCCCCCTTTTCATGAGAGGTCCTTTACATTTATATAGTCTTCTTTTTCTCCATTTTGACCGTACACTTGTTCTTCATCTAAGCATTCACTTGAGTATATGTCCCATCAAATATCTTCTTTAGTTCTCCATGAGTGGTGGTAGTTGAGGCTGCACTGTTCAGGGGTCTTTTCCACATAAATGCGGCCAGAAAAGCTGCTGTAGTGCATTAAACGTGGTGGTAGCAGCTTTTTCTCTAGACATTTCTCTATTTCTACCATCTTCATACGTGCAAGAAGTACATCCTTATCGCTGGAACCTCCTGGAAATTCACCTAAGCTGCTCAGGTATTTACTTGACCGATATTCTTCAAGTTTGAGGAGGATATATTCCTCGGACTATACTTCCTCACCCTTTCCTTACGTGATTCTCCATTCTGGGGTTTTTCTCAATCCTTTATCCCTCCTCAGAAATACTTATATCTTTAAATGGGGCCTGAGGCCTAACATACGCGTTTGGGCTTTCACCCCTACATATTAAATTATATTTTACTAATTTATAGTACTAAATTATATTTTATTAATTTGAAGTATTATATTATATTTTATTAATTTTTAATATTAAATTATATTTAAATAATTGGAAGTATTAAATTATATTGGAATTATTATTATATTTTTTTTTTTTTTTTTGTGAGGCAACTCATCACTTAACGCATTTAGACTTAGGGAAGAAAAAAAAAAAAAAAAACAAAGGAAGAAAATGAAAAATCATGCCCAGTACCAATACAAAAGAAAAAAATTTTCTTTAAAAAAATAAAATATTCCTTTAAAACTTTAAACAATAGAAAAATCTAGTTAAAACTTAAAAAAAGAAAAAGAAAAAGAAAAAAAAAAGCATGTCATGCCCAGGAAAGAAAAAGGAAAAAAATGTAAAAAGAAAACTTAACAAAAAGGGCTTATTAACAATAAAGAAAAAAAGAAAAAAAAAAAGAAAAAGAAAAGAGGAAACATATCAGTGATAATGATATCACGCCCCAGGAAATAAAAAGAAAAAAACAACGAAACGATTAGGCCAGAGCAAATAAAAAAAGAAAAAAGGATATTTTTAGTCTGCCGCACCACCACAGGAAGTGGACTTTTCACTTGGAGATTTCACTTTGACAGGGTCAACGCCAGAGGTCCCCCCCCCCCCCCTTTGGATTGTTGATTGCATATTTATCTGTTTGTTGTTTTTAGTTGCTGTAGCTAATGACATTGTACTGATTCTCAATTCAGGGCATTTTAGCAAATGAAGTGAAATCTAAAAGAATATCAGTTTCAGTTGTTTCTTCAATCTTAGAGGTTTCACCTAACGACTGGGATGCGTGCGCTTTGGATGCCACGGGTCCTGAAAAATATAATCCATTTCTTACACATGGTTTTCTTTCGAGCTTAGAGGAGTCTAACTGCGCAGTGAAGGTTAGGAATCATTGCTTCATATCGGGCCTCTATAATTTGTAATGTTATCTATTTCTCCTGGTGCCATTTTAGTATCTCGCTTTTTAGCTTATCTAGCAGACTAGCACTAGAAAATGAATGTCCTCTGATATATTATTTTGCTAAAGAGTATAACAAAGGCTTTGCCATGAGTATTACTCCAAGTAATTAGTTCTGCTTTCTTCGAATTTCCACTTTTCATTAAGAATTGCTCCCTTATTTACTTCCTTAACGAATATTGTAGTATTTATTGGTGGAAAGCTTGTCTACCTCAAATATAATACATAAAATTCTGGACTTAAATAATCACTGTCTATAATTTCTGTAAGCATAAATGAATCTTTTGTTCAACTCACTCACTTTTGTGGATCCCTGATTGAGCAAATCCATGGTGCTACACCTACACATTTCATGTTCAAAACAAATCCTTCCCACTTGGAAACTTTATGAGAAATCGTAACTTTCCCAGTAAACATCAATGGGTCTGGGATCATCAGGGCCAATGAGCTCTAGCTCAAATGGGACTTGCTCCTCTTGTAAGAGCAAGGTGGAGGGTGAGGTCGTGCGTTGATGTGAATGAACATGAAAATTCCTGTGTTAAATCAATTATGAGCTTAATTTTTCTTTCAGGAAACAGGATGGATGCCACGCCACATGATTGTGAAGGATGAATGTGAAAATATTTTAGGTGTTGTTCCACTCTATCTTAAAAGGTTTACCATCTGCTATGTTGTCCACACAGAAATTTTTCATGTACTTTCTTCTACAATTCCGTAAAATGCTTAAACTTATCCGGCTCAGAGGAAGGGAAGCCACCAAGATCAAGATAAAGTAAAATCCTATGAATGAAAATAGGATGTACAAGAGCATGAGCAGAAGATGAACTCCTATAAACATCGTTCAAAGAACGAAGAAAAAGATGGGGGAAACTAATAGGAGCATCAGTAACCAGAGCGTACAGAAATACACACCTCTCGAGAGGAATGGTGTGAACATGAGATATGGGCCAGATAGAATGACAAGCTATCCTAAAGAAAAGATAGTGCAACCTAGAAAGCTCAGCAGAGGTGATCCGAGGATCAGACCCCCACTGGACGGAAGTCCCAGTGATGTAAGACAAGACATCACTAATCTCGGGAGACACATCATAAGGATAGACAGGATTCTGGACCAAAGGTACCCCTAAAGCATCAGCCACTACCTTGGGAGTAATGGAGTACTCTACGCCTCGTATCCAGCTCTTTACTAAAGTGTTGGAATCATAGATGCGGATAGAGATGTTCGAAAAGAACTCTCTAATCAAGGCAGACGGTGGAGGAGGATCAGAAACATCCACCAAGGGTAACCAGCCCCTACGCTCAAAGTTTGCCCTAATGGCAGGATCAAGTTCATCTAAGTGAACAGAACGCTCAGCCCAAATCTTTCTCTTAACGTTTAGCTTCTCATAAATCTCTTGGTTTTTCTCACTCGGAAACTTCTCACTGTCAAAGGACGGAGGGGGTGGAGAAGGTGAGGAAACAGTCCTACGGGCTCTAGTCTTCCTAGGCATAGTGCTAAGGAAAGGACAGAGACACAAAGTGAAAACCAAAAGAACAAGAAAACAAAACCAAGGGCAGACTGCAAGTTAGCACAAAAAAAATATAGAACAAAAATCTATATGATGCATGAACAATAACAATGTTGTGATGCATGAACTAATGCAGTAAACACAGTTCAATATTAAGTTCAATTACACAAAATTGGCTCAAACATAGAGTTTCTAACAAAAACCCTAAAAATTTGAAAACCACTTGAAAAATTTTGCAACAAATTGATGAATTGATCATTACACAAGGTTGAAAACAGATTAAAATAATCAATTTCATCAATACAACAAGCCAATTTCATCAATTAAACCTTAATTGAACAAAATCCCCAATTCGGATAAATTACAAACCCTAGAATTTGAAATTTTTCACAAAACCCAAAATTAATCAAATTAAACTATCAAGATCATGTTTATAGCATGTCCCCACAAAAACCCATTGATCAATTTCACAAAATTAGGTTTGAATCATCACAAATCCCAAAAAGAAAAAGATCCGAAAATTTGAGCAAAAAAACATGAACAATGCATGAAATATGTAAATAAACTCAAAAAGGAAGGACAAAACAGACTTACCGGCTTGAGGAAAGAGAAATTTTGCAAAAATTTCGGAGGAAAACGACAAAAATTTGACTTATGGAGCCTGCCTCGTCGGAGAGAGAAAGAAAAGTTTGAAAAACTTTTTGAAAAAGTGTTTGGAATCAGTCAAAGAACACTGTTTTTAAAAAACTTGATTCGCGACTTTCGATTGATCGAAAATCACATTCGATCGATCGAATCAATCAGTCATTTTGAGACAAATTAAAGCACTTTTTCGATTGATCGAAAATCAGAATGAATCGATCGAAATGGGCAGAGGCTCACAAAATTTTTGAGAAAAATCACAGTTTTGAAAATCACAAACCATATTTTAAAAACAACTCCTCAAAGCATTAAACTTATTGAAACAAAATGCATGAGTATGAGATGGAATGTTTTTTCAAAAACCCAAGTTTTAATCCCAATTTCTCCAAAGGAAATTTCAACCATTCTTCCTTTAAAATTCTCAAGCAAAAAAAATGGTTTGCATAATACTCAAAGTATTTTCAAAACTTGGTTGGTCAGACCAAAAACACACCCAATAACATGTACAAAGTTTAGCAAAGAGTAACTTGTGTAGTGTGTGCAACTAGCAAAAACTTGAGATACATGTGAGGTGATATGTGAATAGCAATCAATCACAAAGTCTACAAAATTCATCACATAGAATTTAAAAGAGACTATCACCTAAAGAGTTACATCCTATAACTCCCACATCTCCTAGAACATAAGCTTGCAATCATGTAAGTTTCTTGAATTTTGCCCCATTATTTAGGTGAAATTTGGCATCAAGCCTAATGGTACGCACCAGTTTAAATTAAGTGAATTGACATCAAGCCTAATAGTACACACCAATTTTAAGCATTAAGCATTTAACAGAGGCTACACCTTATGTTCTTTTTGTGCATGTGCTACACTTTCTCGAGCACAAAATCTTATGATATGCACTAAGGTGTTCATGATTGGCTAGTGAACAGTGGTGAGATGGTTATTTATGCCTTTCTCAAAAGGATCAAGTCCGACAGTCAAATAACATGTGACTTCAAGATTAAGACAAAGTGATAAACACCATAAACATCTTTCCCACACAACATGCACTACAAAGTTTCAACTAGTCAAGTGCAGTATATAAGCTCATCAAAGCTAAACAAGGTACATAAGACATGTTATGTGTAAATAAATTGATCAACCTTGTTTTAAAAAACCAAGAAAAATAATGTCAAACATAATTTTTGCTTTCTCCTCCTTTTTTTATTTATTTATTTATTTTTTTTATTAAAAGAGAAAACAAATAAATCCTAGAATGAAATGCATGAATGTAATGCAATGCAAGTCCTAGAAGAAAAAAAAAACACAAAAACCAAAGAACAATGGTCACAAAGGAATGAGCAATGAAGCACAAGTACCATGTCAGAAAGACTCAATTAGGTCGAGTCTTTTGCATCCAAAACCTTTTAGATGCACCACGAGCATTGGAATTCCTATTCACATTCGAGTGATTTCCAACTCCAGGATTGGAATAAAGATTCAACACCTTTACCGATTCACCAATAAGTGCCATAGGATATTGTGCTTGAGGCACAGACACTTTTGGTTTATTTGCTCTCTTAGCAGCTTGAAGCTTGTAACAGTTAGGACGAATGTGTCCAGACTTACCACAATAATGACAAACCCAAGCAGGTTTACCATGCATCTTGTCCTTAGAAGGGGTAGAATCCTTAGGTTTAGACTCTCTCACATCAACCCTAATCTTCCTAGGAGGTGAAACTTCTACAGGTTTAACAACCTCACTTACAGAAGGTTCAGAAGAAGAAGAAGGAACAAACTTCGTGGAATGTGGTCCAGAATCAAAGATGCTTTCAATATATCCTAACCTAGATTTATCAGAAGGATACTTTTGAACATTTAGCATGTGATCAAGTTTAGAACTAGCAGATCTAACAACAGATAAATCATGTTCCAAAGTTTTAACTTTATCAAGCAAAAGCATGTTCTCAGATTTAACATTGTTCAAAAGATCATTAGCATCAAACAGTTTAACAAGCAAATTTTTCTTTTCAAGCTCAAGAGATTCAATTTTCTTCAGGCCAAGTTCAACATTCATAGCATCCCTTGCAGCAATTTTGCAAAGTTTATTGTAGGCCTCTTGAAGATCTGCATCCTCAGAGAGTTCCCCATCAGAAGGGTTCTCTTCAACAGATATGCTTTCATTGACTACAGCTGTAGCAGTGAAAGCAATGAAGTTTCCATCCTCATCACATCCGGATTCATCATCAGAAACCTCATTATCGCTAAGGGTTACAGCCATAGCTTTACCCTTAGTCCTCAAAAATGTAGGACATTTAGATTTCACATAACCATACCCTTGACAGCCAAAACACTGAGGACCCAAGGAATTATTTGAAGATTGACCTACTTTTTCTCTAGGTTTTTCAAAGTTATTAACCTTAGTGGGATCATTCTTCCTAAAATTTCTAGGTTCAGCAGTGTAAGTACCTCTTGCCTTTCTGTTGGTATTCCTAAGAAAGTTTTTAAAGTTTTTGGCAAGATATGCAATCTCTGTAGCAGAGAGCTCATCATCAAATCCACCACCATCAACATCATCAACTGACTTAAGAGCCATTGATTTGGATTTGTTCACTTTAGGTAGGTCAGACTCATAGGACTGAAGAGATCCTACAAGCTCATCAACAGGGATGGAGTCCACATCCTTGCTTTCAGTGATGGCAGTCACTTTGGGTCTAAAGTCTTCAGTTAAAGATCTAAGTATCTTCCTAACAATTTTAGGTTGATCATAGATTTTACCCAAATTAAAAGCAGAATTAACAATATCATTCAGTTTGGCATAAAATTCATCAAAGGATTCATCATCAGACATCCTAATGCTTTCAAACCTAGAAGTTAATTGCTGCAATTTGTTTATCTTAACTGCCTTTGTGCCTTCATGCACAGTTTGGAGGATTTTCCAAGCAGTATGAGCAACCTCAACATTTGAGATCCTCTTAAATTCCTCCATTGAAACAGCATTGAAGATGGCATTCATAGCTTTGCTATTGAAGCCTGCTGCTTCTTTTTTCAGAAGTTTGCCACTCACTCACAGGAGTAGTGGGCTTCTGCCATCCGTATTTAACGGAATTCCAAACCCTCTCATCAATTGATTTCAGGAATGTTTTCATCCTTACTTTCCAATAAGCATAGTTGTTCCCATCAAAGTGAGGAGGAACAAAAAGAGAGTGTCCATGCTCCATGACAACAGGGGTCAAGGATCAGCTCAGAGATACAAAATCTCTAACAAGAGAGCTACCTGCTCTGATACCACTTGAACAGTTTTAGACTCCTTAAAAACAACCAGATTGGTTAGCCTAGATTAATTAGCCAAGTTGTTACTTAGTCAAATTATGCAATTCTAGGTTAAAGCAATCAAATAATCATATCAAAAGAATAAAGCAGCGGAATAATAAATAACACAAGATATGATCACCCAGGAAACCACACGGTAAAAACCTTGGGAGGATTTGACCCACCGATCCTCAAGGCAAACCTGAATCCACTATGAAAGAATCGAAGTTCATACAAAAGGACTACAAGCTCCCTGCTTGACTTCCTAATGCTACCAACCAGTAGAACTTACTGACACGACCACGTGCAAGCTCCGAATCCACGGACTCCTTCTTTCTTGGACTCTTCAATCAGCTACAAGCACCCACGCTTGATATTTTTTAAGCTTCAATGATAGCAACCGAGTTGATCATCAAGATGTTGAAGTAATCTCTATTTCGAAAACCCTAAGCTTTGTGTAAAGGAAAGCTCCTCTAGATCTCACAAGAGATTTACACAAAACAGCAATGTATGAGCAACAACTCAACTGGAGCAACTCTAAAAACGTGGCTAGGGTTTTTCTTTATATACCTAGGGTAAAAACAGAAAACCCAAAACGTTTAATGAGCTAGGGCTGAGTTGGAAAAACTGCAGAAAACGCATTTGGGCCGTGATTCGATCGATCGAAGGAAAGGCTCGATCGATTGATCGAGCCAGACCGAAATGCCCCAATGCATCTACAGTTACTCGATTCCAACTTTACAATATTTTATCAACTTTGAGCAAGTTTAAACAAGACTAAACACATTGTTTTGATCAAGGTTTGCCAACATTACACATTAGAGTTCTAAATACATAAAATCCTAAATCTTTAGAACCTAACAGACTGCATATTAATCATCACAAGGAATAAAACCTTCTTAGTAGTTTTCTAAAAAGTTTATACAGATGAATAGAATAATTATATAATTTTTCTTTGTGTACATACTTCTTGTGCATTGTATTTCCTAAGTGTATGCACACACAAATATGTATGCTATGTATCTATGTGTGTAACATTTTCCTTATATATATATATATATATATATATATATATATATGTTTGTGTGTGTTTGTGTGTGTGTGTGTGTTTGTTATTGCTTAAGTCAGCTAGGAGAGAAGAAACTAAAATGCTTCATAGGTGGTGCTGAGATGAGTAAAGGTTTCTTGTGATATTGGTCTCTAGTTACATTGGGTGGAAAAAGATAACTGATGGGGAAAATATCTGATATTTAAGTGAGGAAATCTTTTAACTGCATTTTCCATCTTTGGTCTTAGAACACACTTCCACCTTTTCTTGATAAAAGGATTTGTTTTCCAATAGAGTAATATTTAGTATTTGTTTAATGCAGGCTTTAAGTTAATTTGTAGTATGGCTCTTATTCTAGTTATATTGTGATTATTACCTTTTCCTTATTCAGGAGATTGGCTACGTTCTTGTGATTCAATATTTTAGATAATCTTTTTTGTTTTGGTACAATATTTTAGATAATATAAAGAGCACTTATGGTGTTTCTATATTCATTTATGTTGACACGCAAGAATTGACTGTTGGGTCACTTAAGGTTACCTTATATCTTTTACAGTCTCAGCTTTCATCATTGGTTTGTGAGTAGTGATAAGAATATAATGTTAGTTTGGAGACATTGGTGATGTTATCTAGTTACATTTGTGGTAATGTCTTAGTGGAGTTAAAATTATTACAGGTTATTTGTAATAGAAATTTGGTTTTAGCACCCAAGAGGGGGGGAAAAAAAAAAAAAACTAGAGCGGCGGGCAAAACTGCCGCTAAAAGGTACATAGGGTATGTTGTACATGATGCCCTATAGCGGTGCTTATTGACCGCTGCTATAGGTGACAACTATAGCGGCGGGCCTATCCCGTCGCTAAAAGGCCACTTGACCCAAATGGAAACCTCATATGGCGGCGGTTTTTAGCCCGCCGCAATAGACCAAAATTGCCGCTAAATGGCAGATCTATTGCAGCGCTTTTCGCGACCGCCACAATCAACCTATAGCGGCACTGCAGCATTGACGGGATGGCCCGTTGCAATAGCCCCTTTTTCTTGTAGTGATTTGAACCAAATAATTGTGATTGTTTTTAATTATACCCATGCATATGCACAGGGCTTCACAATAATCTATATATATGTGTATATATATATATATATATTAATAGTCAAAGCTCAGAAAAAAAATTAAAAATTAAATGAGACATGTGACGCAAAATTGAGAATCCAATTATAATCTAATTGGATTTTGTTCAATCATTTCCCTGTATGTTTGGGGGATTTAATGTAGGGGTTGAGTCTGAGACTTTGGTGAAGAATTGTAAAAACAGTGAAGTTTGCAACTTGCTTGTGACTGGCTTGCAAGTGGACAACTTGCGAAAGGCCACGTGAGAAGCACATGCTGGAAGCTGAACAGACTTATGCCAGACTGGTTTTCGCGAGCCACTTCGTGACTTGGCCAACTTGCGAGAGACCTGTGAAACTCTCTTCCTAGATGTTTTCAAAAAGTGTTTTCCTCATTTCATTACCCACGCTATATAACCCTACATTACCCAGGAAATTGTAAGGAGACTTTTAAAGACAAAACCCTGGCAATACACTTGAGAGTTAGAAATTCTAAACCCACAATCATCTACACAATTTCTCTTAGTTTTCCTCTACTCCTACCTCTCCAATTACAAATCCTTGAGAGGTTCTTAGCTCAAGTATTTACCTCACTCAATCTGAGTGTTGAGAGAAGTTTTAGTATGCGTGAGAAGTATTGGAAGAAGACATTGATTAGCTGATGCAATTTGGAGCTAATTGCGGGATCTAGATAACTAGTGAAGATAAGGCTCGGTAAAGTTCGTTGGGAGCTAGAACTCGGAAGGTTCAAGTACAATGGGTAGATTAGGCTTGGAGGATCTTTTTGATATCCTTGTACTCCAACTTTATTCGCTAGCAGATCATTTCGGCTTGGAGGGCCGCAGAGAGGTTTTTGCTAAGTACTTCGGTTTCTTCTTCGATAACATGTCTCGGTGTTATCTCGTTGTTTGCATCTCTCTTCCCTTACTCTTTATACTTTATACTTATTGTCTATTGTATATGCATATGCTTTAGAGTAGTTCCAGCCTTATTGCGTTACACTTACTCTTATTCTGCACTTAGTTAAGTAGGGTAAAAGCAATCTAGCTGTAAGTTTAAAATTAGGGGGTCTAAACAAGCTATAGTATTTTACACTATTTGAGCTTTCAATATATATATTAATAGCCAAAACTCAAAGAAAATCCAATTTGATTTTAATTGGATTCTCAATTTTTTGCCACGTGTCCCATTTAATTTAAAATTTTTTGTCAAGTGAATTATTGAATTTAAAATTCAAATAGTCCAAATCCAATTAGATTCTAAATTGGATTTTAATCGGAGTCCAATTTTTCGCCATGTGTCCATCTAAGTTTTTAATTTTTGTGACGAGTGAATTTATTGGCTACAAAAACAGAAGATTCTAAAACCAATTAAATTCTAAATCATATATATATATATATATATATTGTAAAGTTATGGTTTTTTCATTACATTTATGTTGGCTGAATTCAATGACAAAAAGTGTTGTAATTTCATTAATTTATTTCCATGTATTTTGTGAGATTTAATTGTAATGGGTTCAGTACTAAGTTGGTGAAGATTGCTCAAGACAGTTGATCTTGCGACTGGCTCGCGACTCAGCGCTAGCAAAAAGCTACATGAGAAGCACATATGGAAGTTCAAGAGTCAGGATATCTTGAAAGTATCTTGTGACTTGGCCAACCTGGGAGATGACCCATGAGATACACTAACAGCTAATTTTAAGTGTGACTTTTATACTTTTCACCTATACTATATATACCCTCATTACCCTCAAAATTGTAAGGAGACTATTCAAAAGAAAACCCTATAGATGTTTCTACAATATCTACCTTTTAGAGAGAGCTACTCATCCTCAATAGAGAAATCTTTGTAGTCTCTTCTCCTTTCCTACTCCCATTGTCAGACATTGAGAGGAGATTTGTACCCAAATAGAACTTACACCCATTCAGAGTGTACAAAGTGTTTTGGAGCTTGGGAAATATTGGGTCTTTGCCAAAATAGGCAAGTGAGGCTTGGTGATGCAATCGGGTTGTATTGCGGGATCCGAGAAGCTAGTGAAGACAAAACACCGAGAAGTCCATTGGTAGATGGAGCTTGGAGAGCTCAAATACTTTGGAGGGTCTTTCTGGTATCTTTGTACTCCAACTTATTCACTAGTGAATCATTTCGAATTGGAGAGTCGTAGAGAGGTTTTTATGCTGAGTTCTTCGGTTTTCCTCTTTGATAACATATCAGTGTTATCTTGGGTTTGCTATCCTCTTCCCTACTGCCCTTTACATTTTAGTATTGCATCCTTGTGCCCATCCATGCAATTGTTGAATGCTTTGATTAATTAATTTGCTAATCATGTATATTCTACATTAAGTTTGTTAAGCTTAAAATTAATCAAGTTGTAATTAAGTATTGGGGGTCTAAACATGTTCTAGCATCTGTAATATCGAGCTCTCATATATATATATATATATATATATATATATATATATATTGTTAGGTTCTAAGGTCTTAGGATTTTATGTATTTAGAACTCTAATTTGTAATGTTGGCAAACCATGATCAAAACATTGTATTTAGTCTTGTTTAGGCTTGCTCAAAGTTGGTTTATTATTGTATAGTTGGAATCGAGTGGCTGCAGAAGTACTTGGGACTTTTGGCCTGGCTCGATCGATCGAAGAATAGACTCGATCGATCGAAAATTGCACAGGTTGATTATTCTGCAGAATTTCCAACTCAGCCCTACCTCATTAAACGTTTAGGGTTTTATGTTTTTACCCTAGGTATATAAACAAAACCCTAGCCACGTTTTTGGAGGTTGTTGTCCATATTGCTTTGTTGCCCATATTTGCTGTTTGTGTGAATCTCTTGTGAGATCTTTGAGGAGTTTTCCTTCACATAAACTTAGGGTTGTTAATATCTTGATGATCAACATAGTTGCAACCATTGGAACTTAAAAGAAAAGCAAGCGGGGAGCTTGTAGCTGATTGAGAAATTCAAGAAAGAAGTAGTCTGTGGATTCGGAGCCTGCGCGTGATCGTGTCAGGAAGTTCTACTGGTGGGTAGCATTAGGAAGTCGAGCGGGGAGCTTGTAGTCCTTTTGTAAGAACTTCAATTCTTTCATAGTGAATTCTGTTATGCCTTGAGGATCGGTGGGTCAAATCCTCCCCAGGTTTTTACCGTGTGGTTTCCTGGGTGATCATATCTTGTGTTATTTATTTTCCGCTGCTTTATATTCTTGATATGATTGTTTGGATTGTTTTAACCTAGAATTGCTTAATTTGACTAAGTAACAACTTGGCTAATTAACTAGGCTACACAATCTGGTTGTTTTAAGGGGTCTAAATTTCTAACATGTGGTATCAGAGCGGGTAGCTCTTTTTGTTTGAGATTGTTAATCTCTGAGCTGATCCTTGACCCCTGTTGTCATGGATTCTTGGAAAATTTTTCTGCTTATTTGTCAACTTATCTATTTTTTATCTTTGCCTTTTGTTGTTTTTGTTAAATCTTTCTTTAAGTATATTGGCATAATCACATGTGATAAGAATTATGTATGTTATACTACTTTAACCGCCTTAAAGGCACGTGATTCTTGTCTTTGGTATTTGGATAGTGGTTGTTCCAGGCACATGACAGGAAATAAAGGTTTATTCAAAACACTCTTTGAAGGAAAGATTGGGACAGTCACTTTTGGAGATGGAAGTAAATCTGTGATCAGAGGCATTGGTACTATGGACATTCTAGGATTGCCAGTGTTTGAAGATGTTTGGTATGTTGATGAATTGAAGGCCAATTTACTCAGCATAAGTCAGATTTGCGACAATGGATTAAATGTTCTTTTCACCAAGTATGAATGTGAGATACTTGATGGAGGAGGTGACTGTATGTGTGTTGGTGTAAGGACAGCTGACAATTGTTATGGCATAACACCAAGTGTAAACAACAAATGCTTTAGTGCAAAGATTGATCAAGTTTATTTGTGGCATCAACGGTTGGGGCATGCCAGTCATAAGCAATTAGAGAAGATTTCCAAGTGTGAGGCAGTTATCGGTTTACCTAAATTTGAGAAGATTGATAAGTGCATTTGTGGACCATGTCAGATAGGTAAACAAGTAAAATCCAAGCATCCGTCTGTGACTAGTGTTCAAACTTCAAGACCTTTAGAGTTATTACACATTGATCTCATGGGTCCTGCCAAAGTTCAAAGTTTGGGTGGAAAGAAGTATATTCTAGTGGTTGTGGATGACTTTACTAGATATACTTGGGTTGTGCTTTTGAAAGATAAAGCTGAGGCTCCTGAGAAGATGATACATCTATGCAAGAAATTGCAGGTTGAGAAAGATACTGTGATAGCCAGAATCAGAAGTGATCATGGAAGAGAATTTGAGAATACCAAGCTGGCAACTTTCTGCAATGATCAAGGCACTCACCAAGAGTTCTCATCACCCAAGACACCTCAACAGAATGGGATTGTGGAGAGGAAAAACAGAGTTGTTCAGGAAATGGCACGAGTCATGCTACACAACAAAAAGTTGCCAAAGTCCTTCTGGGGAGAAGCTGTCAACACTGCTTGCCATACACTCAACCGGGTGTATTTTAGACCTGACTCCAAGAAAACTCCCTATGAACTCTGGAGAGGGAAGAAACCTGTTGTCAAATATTTTAGGATATTTGGCAGTGACTGTTACATTCTGCGTGATAGAGAGAACCTAGAGAAGTTTGATACAAAGAGTGACAAAGGATACTTTCTAGGATACTCTTCCACCAGTAGAGCTTATAGAGTGTACAATCTGAGAACCAAAACAGTCATGGAATCTTCAAATGTTGTGATAAATGATGAAGTATGTTCAGAAGCATCTTCAGAAAGCACTGTTCCTGCTCAAGATAAGTCTTTAGAGGTTAATGATTCTCCTCTTACTGAGTATGTTGGGAAACATAGTGAGGAAGAGCTGCTGGTGTTGAATGATACAGTCTCAGTACCATCAAGTTCAGAACCATCCACTCCGGTTCATGACACTCGACAGGTACAAAGTGAGTTCAGTCCTCTATTTGAACAGAAAGGTACTACAACATCTCTTGTTAAACGTCCATCCTCTAGAGTGAGATTGAATCATCCTTCCACAAATATATTGGGTAGTCTGAATGATAACATGAGATTGAGATCAAAAGCCTTGAATGTGATCACTCACTCATGTTATTTGTCCCAATTTGAACCGAAAAAGGTAGATGAAGCACTTCAAGATGCTGATTGGGTAAATTCCATGCATGAAGAACTTCATCAATTTGTTCGAAATGATGTGTGGGAATTAGTTCCTAGGCCTGAAAATGTAAATGTGATTGGAACTAAGTGGATCTTTAAGAACAAGTCAGATGAACATGGCACCGTGATTAGAAACAAATCAAGACTTGTTGCACAAGGGTACACCTAAGTGGAAGGAATTGACTTTGATGAGACCTTTGCACCAGTTGCAAGATTGGAATCCATTCGGATACTGTTGGCCATTGCAAGTCATCTAAACTTCAAGCTGTATCAAATGGATGTCAAAAGTGCTTTCTTAAATGGGATGTTACAAGAAGAGGTGTATGTTGAGCAACCTAAGGGATTTGTGGATCCTCACAGACCGGATGATGTATACAAGTTGAAGAGAGCCCTCTATGGTTTGAAACAAGCTCCTAGGGCTTGGTATGATAGATTGACTGCATATCTCACTAAGCATGGATTCAAAAGGGGATCTGCAGATACAACTCTCTTCATAAGAAAGGATAAGACTGGTTTTGTTGTAGCTCAAATTTATGTTGATGACATTGTTTTCAGTGCTACTAATGATTCTCTTGCTCATTCTTTTGCAGATGAAATGAAGGCAATGTTTGAAATGAGCATGGTTGGTGAACTGACTTACTTTTTGGGATTGCAGGTGAAGCAAACAGAGTTCGGCATCTACATCAATCAAGCTAAATATGCAAGGAATTTAGTCAAAAGATTTGGACTGGACAAAGCTGCTCATGCTAGAACACCAATGGCTGCAAATGCAAAATTAACACTAGATCCATCAGGTGAATCTGTTGATATTAATTTATATAGAAGCATGATTAGATGTCTTTTGTATTTAACTGCTAGTCGGCCTGATATCTCTTATAGTGTTGGTGTTTGTTCTAGATTTCAGTCTAATCCTAAGGTTTCTCATTTAATTGCTGTTAAGAGAATTATCAAATATGTGAGTGGAACCTGTGATTATGGATTATTTTATAGCAAAGAGTCAAATTTGTCTCTTGCTGGTTTTTCTGATTCTGATTGGGCTGGGAATGCTAATGATAGAAAAAGCACCACTGGGGGGTGTTTTTATGTTGGAGCCAATCTTGTGGCTTGGATGAGTAAGAAATAAAATTCTGTTTCTTTGTCCACTGCTGAAGCAGAGTATATTGCTGTTGGGAGTTGCTGTTCCCAACTCCTTTGGATGAAAAAGCTTTTGAGTGATTATGGGATTCCTCAAGACACCATGGTTGTCTATTGTGATAATTCTAGTGCTATAGATATATCTAAAAATCCTGTTCAACACTCTAAGACCAAACACATTGAACTTAGATATCACTTCATTAGGGATTTGGTTGAAAAGAAAATTGTTGTTCTTGAGTATATCCCTATTGATCGTCAAAACGCTGACATCTTTACCAAACCTCTTGATGGAAGTAAGTTTGAGACACTTCGTCAAGTGATTGGTGTTCTTCGGTGTCCCTAAGTTGTGTTTGACTTTCATGGTCCTTGTGCTTAATTGCTCTATTCTTTGGTGACCATTGTTCTTTGGTTTTTGCCTTTTTTTTGTTATTTTTGTTCTAGGACTTGCATTGCATTACATTCATGCATTTCATTCTAGGATTTATTTGTTTTCTCTTTTAATAAAAAAAAAAAAAAAAAAGGAGAAAGCAAAAATTATGTTAGACACTATTTTTCTTGATTTTTGAAAAACAAGGTTGGTCTATCTTTTGACACATGTCATGTTCTGTGTACCTTGTTTAACTTTGATGAGCTTAAATATTGCACTTGACTAGTTAAAGCTTTGTAGTGCATGTTGTGTGGGAAAGATGTTTGTGGTTATTAATCATTTTGTCTTGATCTTGAAGTCACATGTTATTTGACTGTCGGACTTGATCCTTTTGAGAAAGGCATAAATAACCATCTCACCACTGTTCACTAGTCAATCATGAACACCTTAGTGCATATCATAAGATTTTGTACTCGAGAAAGTGTAGCACATGCACAAAAAGAACATAAGGTGTAGCCTCTTTAAATGCTTAAATGCTTAATGCTTAAAACTGGTGTGTACTATTAGGCTTGATGCCAATTCACTTAATTCAAACCGGTGTGTACTATTAGGCTTGATGCCATTTCACATAATATATTTCATATTCTAATGGGGCAAAAATACAAGAAACTTACATGATTGCAAGCTTTTGTTCTAGGAGATGTGGGAGTTATAGGATGTAACTCTTTAGGTGATAGTCTCTTTTAAATTCTATGTGATGAATTGTGTAGACTTTGTGTTTGATTGCTATTCACATATCACCTCACATGTATCTCAAGTTTTTGCTAGTATCACACACTACACAAGTTACTCTTTGTTAAACACTGTACATGCTAGTGTGTGTGTTTTTGGTCTGACCAACCAAGTTTGAGAATATCTTGAGATTTGTGCACAACATATCTGTTGCTTGGGAAAATTCAATGGGAGAATGATTGAAATTTGTTTTGAGAAAATTGGGTTCAAAATTTTGGGTTTTTGAAAAAGCATTCCATCTCATACTCATGCATTTTGTTTCTATACTTTAATGCTTTGAGGAGTTGTTTTTCAAAATTAGGTTTGTGTCTTTCAAAACTGTGATTTTTCTCAAAATTTAGTGAGCCTCTGCCCATTTCGATCGATCTAGTCTGATTTTCGATCAATCGAAAAAGTGCTTTCATTTGTCTCAAAATGACTGTGTGTTTCGATCAATCGAATCTGATTTTCGATCGATCGAACATCGTGAAAAAGCTTTTTAAAAGGTTATTTTCTGACTTTTTCAAAATTCCTATTCAAAACTTTTCAAACTTTTTCCTCTCTCTCCGCGTTGGCAAGGCTCCACATAGGGATTTTTGTCGTTTTCCTCCGAAGTTTTTGCAAAGTCTCTCTTTCCTCAAGCCGGTAAGACTCTTTTGCCCTTCCTTTTGATTTTATTTTCATGTTTTCATGCATAAATCCATGCATTTGAGGGTGATTTTCGGACTTTGCATATTTGGGATTTTCTGTTGATTCAAGCCCTATTTTGTGAAATTGATCATTGGGTTTTTGTGGGAACACATCATAAACATGATTCTTACCTGTTAATTTGATCAATTTTGAGTTTGGTGAAAAATTGAAAAATCTAGGGTTTGTTCTTGATCCGAATTGGGGCTTTTGATAAATTGGGAAGAATTTGATGAAATTGGCTTGTTGTGTAGTTGTAATTAAGCATTATAATCTATGTAATGTGTTTTATAATGCTCAATTCATCTTTTTGGTTAAAAATTTCAACAAGTGGTTTTCAATTTTTGGGATTTTTGATAGAAATTCCCTGTTCAAGCCAATTTTGTTAAATTAATCTCAATTAAACTTAACTGCTTACTGCATTAGATCATGCATCACAACATTATTATTGTTCATGCATCATATAGATTTTTGTTCTATATTTTTTTTGTGCTAATTTGCAGTCTGCCCTTGGTTTTGTTTTCTCTTGTTCTTTTTGGTTTTCACTTTGTGTCTATGTCCTTTCCTTAGCACTATGCCTAGGAAGACTAGAGCCCGTAGGAATGTTCCCTCACCTTCTCCTTCACCCCCTCCATCCTTTGATCGTGAGAAGTTTTCGAGTGAGAAAAACCAAGAGATTTTTGAGAAGCTAAACATTAGGAGAAAGATATGGGCTGAGCGTTCTGTTCACTTAGATGAACTTGATCCTGCCATTAGGGCAAACTTTGAGCATAGGGGTTGGTTACCCTTGGTGGATGTTTCTGATCCTCCTCCACCTTCTGCCTTGATTAGAGAGTTCTTTTCGAACATCTCTATCCGCATCTATGATTCCAACACTTTGGTAAAGAGTTGGATACGAGGCGTAGAGTACTCCATTACTCCTCAGATAGTGGCTGATGCTCTAGGGGTACCTTTGGTCCGGCATCCTGTCTATCCATATGACGTGTCTCCCGAGATTAGTGATGTCTTGTCTTACATCACTGGGACTACTGTCCAGTGGGGTTCTGATCCTCGGATCACTTCTGCTGAGCTCTCCGGGTTACACTATCTCTTCTTTAGGATAGCGTGTCATTCTATCTGGCCCATTTCCCATGTTCACACCATTCCTCTTGAGAGGTGTGTATTTTTGTACGCTTTGGTTACTGATGCTCCTATTAGTTTTCCCCATCTTTTTCTTCGTTCTTTGAACGATGTTTATAGGAGTTCATCTTCTGCTCATGCTCTTGTACATCCTATTTTCATTCATAGGATTCTTCGTTATCTTGATATTAGTGGCTTTCCTTCCTCTGAGCCCGTTCATGTGATTACTCCTATAGGTGCGTCTTTTCTTAGACAAAGGGCTGCTCATCTTCGAGCTGGTTCTAAACACCCTAGGTCTGAGCCCTTTAGTAGCGCACCTCCTCCTTCTTCTTCTGCAGGTCTTGCTAGTGAGGATGTTCCTGATCCAGTTGGTGATGATGCTGCTACTGCTGATGTTCCTCCACCTCCTTCGGTCGACTTCGATGTTCGTCGTACTTTGGAGACTGTCATGACCGTTCAGGCGGCTCATGGTCAGATTTTGGTGGACTTACTAGACGAGTTTCGTGCTCTTCGAGCTGATTTTGCACGTCTTCATTCACCCTCACCACCTCCTTTTGATGGCGACTTGTGATTGCCCTTTGGCATTCCGTCACAAAAAGGGGGAGTGGAGTTTTGACTTGTAGAGGAGTTTTTGTAGTTAGGGGGAGACTTTTTGTTTCTTTTTTGTTTTGAGGAGCTTGTGGAGTTTTAAGATTGTATCTAGTTGTTTCACTTTGTATATTTTTTTTGGGGATATTCATGTTAGGGGGAGTAACATTGATTGATATACATGTTATTTTTATTGATTCTTGTTGCTTTGTGATTCACTGCTTATTGATTTATATTTATGAGTTGATCATTCATATATGTCTTTATTTTGTGTTGTGTGAATCTTACAAGAATGTTATACCTGTTGTTTTACTCTTTTCTGTCACACATGCGTTTATGCGTTTGTTGAGTGTTTCAGGTTGATACAGGTTGATTCAACTAAGCTGCTGTCTACACTTGCAACTGATGGATAGTAGTTAGGCTGAATTTGAATTTATGAGCATTATCTTTGTAAAGGGCTTTTTACTTGTAAAACTTTGAGCTTTTAATTAAGGTTTTGTCACGGATTGCCAAAGGGGGAGTTTGTTAGGTTCTAAGGTCTTAGGATTTTATGTATTTAGAACTCTAATTTGTAATGTTGGCAAACCATGATCAAAACATTGTATTTAGTCTTGTTTAGGCTTGCTCAAAGTTGGTTTATTATTGTAAAGTTGGAATCGAGTGGCTGCAGAAGTACTTGGGACTTTTGGCCTGGCTCGATCGATCGAAGAATAGACTCGATCGATCGAAAATCGCACAGGTTGATTATTCTGCAGAATTTCCAACTCAGCCCTACCTCATTAAACGTTTAGGGTTTTATGTTTTTACCCTAGGAATATAAACAAAACCCTAGCCACGTTTTTGGAAGTTGTTGTCCATATTGCTTTGTTGCCCATATTTGCTGTTTGTGTGAATCTCTTGTGAGATCTTTGAGGAGTTTTCCTTCACATAAACTTAGGGTTGTCAGTATCTTGATGATCAACATAGTTGCAACCATTGGAACTTAAAAGAAAAGCAAGCGGGGAGCTTGTAGCTGATTGAAGAATTCAAGAAAGAAGTAGTCTGTGGATTCGGAGCCTGCGCGTGGTCGTGTCAGGAAGTTCTACTAGTGGGTAGCATTAGGAAGTCGAGCGGGGAGCTTGTAGTCCTTTTGTAAGAACTTCAATTCTTTTATAGTGAATTCTGTTATGCCTTGAGGATCGGTGGGTCAAATCCTCCCCAGGTTTTTACCGTGTGGTTTCCTGGGTGATCATATCTTGTGTTATTTATTTTCCGCTGCTTTATATTCTTGATATGATTGTTTGGATTGTTTTAACCTAGAATTGCTTAATTTGACTAAGTAACAACTTGGCTAATTAATCTAGGCTACGCAATCTGATTGTTTAAGGGGTCTAAATTTCCATCATATATATATATACACACACATATAATGAGAGACTATTACATATTTTAGAAATGTGTGGTTTAAAAAAGTGTAAACTAATACCATGTATAATTTGAACATCTTCTAAAAAAAATGGTACAATTTGAACCGTATAATTGTGACTATTCTTAATTGTACCCGTGCATATGTATGAGACAATACATTAGTATATTTAAAGTTGAAACTAAAAGAATGTTCAATTTTAAAAATTCTAATGTGCTCATGTTACACCAAGTGACATACCCAATTGTCTACAAATTTGTTAAATGGTATAACTAATTTTAAACCTCCACTCCTAAAAAAAATTCAAAAAAAGAAAAAAAGAAAAAGAAAAAAACTACAACTTCCCTTAAGCTACGTTGCTTCGTTGCACTAATCCACTCCATGGATAGTTTTAAATTGCAAAACAAGATTTTCTTTTAGCTATTTCTCTTCACTCTAATCTTAATTTTATGTTTATTGGTATAAAGATCAAAATCTGTGCGTGTTTTTGCTAACAAATGTGTGACGACTTGTCCCAATTGTGTAGATATTGTTCGCTCTGGGGTCCATACCCTTCACGGTTTTGTTCTCCCGCCAAAGCACACATCGGTGGGAGAAAAGACCTCTACAATTTAAAGGGAAGTCACTCCTTATAAGCACATCCCATGTGCTTCCCTATGCGATGTAAGATTCCATGGTTTGCAATACCCTCCTTTTGTATCTCTACAATCCACCTCCTTCATGAGCACATGCATCCTTGCATGTGGGGCCCACAATTTCGGCTAGGGCATGGCTTTGATATCATAAAATTATTACACTTTGAACCCAAGAAAAAGCTAAGCACGTGACAATGGCTACACCCTTATATAGTTTACATTTTACAAGTGTACCAGACCTTCTTAACTACTAAGAATTATCCTTGAAGAAAATATCCTCAATAATGCAATTGTCAAAAGATCTCCGAAGTACTAATAGAAAAAAAAAAATCCAAACCTCATAACTGTTAAACAAAAGATATACTAATTATTACAAGATCATCGTATTTCAAAAATTCCTACTCCCCTTTCATGCGTACACCCTCAGCAAAAGTCCTAAAACTTGCTGTGGGCGGCAAGAAATGCTTGAAGGAGCAAGTACTTTGACCTTCAACTTATTTTTTGGTGGGCTTTACTCTCAATCTTACTTATGGGGCTCCAACTCAGGCCTGGTTGTACCCTCTCAAATGCTGATCTCTCACAAATTCACTTTCTTCTTCCCTTTTTTCCCAGTTTTTCCTCAATCCCTCATCTTACTCCCCATTTTCCAACCCACCCACCAATGGCCTAGTTCCCCTTTTATATCCATGAGTGAGTGGGGTGACCATCATTTTTATTCCCACTCACTCACGTATTCCCACGTCTCCCAAAATCCCAAGGGATCCTCACGAAATCAGAGGATTCCCTTGGAACTTGTTCCAGATGCCGATTGAGACTCGGTAATGGATTCTTTTCACAATCTTTAGCTCTCGGTTATTGACCCCATTTGGACCAGATATAAGTTTTTTATGATTACTCCAGATTCCCCTCGGGAGGGATAAGGCGGCACTCCCCGTGCCCGGCTAATGGTCGGGCCCAAAGTGAACCCCAAGACAGTCCTTCTGTTGTACCCTCGGCTCATCACACTCAGTGGGCCCTGGGCCTTGTACTGAGCCTTACCTATATGGTCGGCCCAATCCTCTGAGCCTAGTCCACCCACACTTGCTATTCTTCATAATCTGAAACTTGAGGGGTGAGTTGACAACTCAATAAGTAACCAAAGTTCTAATAATTAAGTTGGATCAAGTAAATAGATTAGTAAAATAGTAAATTGTACATAGATATAATATTTCACTCATAAAAATATATCATAGATTGATTAGAAAATAATCAGTTTTCCATATATTAAGAGCTATAATTTACAATAGGTTCCAAAAACATAAGAAGTTTCATGGGCTCCAAAAAATTCAATAACTCAAATAAAAATTCATATTCTTAACAATCTTTTTTGACTATGGTCACGCTATATCCCCATAAATGGGTATTAGATTTAGATGAAACTAGTTTTATACTAATGTATATCCTCTATTAGCTAGGTCCAGAAACATGATAGACTTGTAATACCCTATATGAAACTAGTTTCAGTACCAATAAATAACCCTCATTCGTTGGGTATTAGGGTCAAGACATAGTCAGATTGTCCAAATTCGTTGGGTAATGCCCCCCACCATCCTATTTTTACGAAGTAGAAATAGGATTGTGGTTCGGATACTATTGATCGGGGAGCTAATTCCCGCTCAATCTCTTGGGGAGGTGCGTGCACACCTTGGGAAGCTCAACGGACCATCTTTTAACGCCATGGATTGGACAACTTGCCGCATCTGGAAAAGAGAGTAGCAAGACTTGGTGCATTCAACGGTCCAGATGATCTAACGCTTTGTTTACCGAAGCGCGCATGGTGCGTAATAATGACCTTCTTTCCCTTATAAATACCCCCTTATTCCCACTTTTTTCCTTTCTTTTGTCTTTCCCTTAATCTTTTACTCACTCTAGTGTTGTGGTTCTCTCCACATTCCCGAGCTCTCATCTCCCTTAAGTGACCTCACTCCCTCCCTCTCAAGAAAGAATCTTGTAAGTATCCCTCTCTTCTCCCATTTCAACTCACATTTCATCAATATGCCTTTTTGTCATCTTTTAAAAACTTGGAAAAATTTGGCACTATTCAAGGCCACATATAATATCCCTGACGATGTAGAAATCTCATACTGTGATAAGGGTGATACAGAAGACCAAAGGCATCCAAACATAGTGTTCTTCCCCTTAATGTCCATTCTAGAAGGTGGGGTTAGGTTCCCTGTAGATCCCTTTTTGCTTAGGACTCTTAGATTTTACGATTTAAGCCTTGACCGATGTCTGCCTAACTTTTATAGGGTAATGAGCTGCGTGGCTTTTCTAAACCAAATATACGGCCTAAGCCTGACCCACCATGATATTAATTTTATGTATTGTGTTCGGGGGAGTTTGCGCCTTGGGTATTACCCCCAAACCCGGAGCACCATGGTTCGGCTGATATCCTGCCTTCCCAATTCCAATAGGAACTCGACAAAGGAGTTTGTAAAGGTGAGCGGCAATTGGCTGAACCGAGAGCTGACTTGCTCGACCTCACCTCGCAAAATAGGTTGGTTTCTCCTTTCCCATCTCCCAACACCACTGTGACTTATTATTGCCTCTAAATTTGCTTATACACTTAAATAGCACCGATCGACACAAATACACGGTTAATTTATTATTATTATTGTTTACTCACTCGTTCATCACTCATTATTATTACTACACATTTTTTATTAACCTTTGATACCTCTCAGTTGCAGTTTCCAAGAACTTCCCACAAGATTTTGGGCTGCACCCCTTCATACACCAGCTACAAAGATTCGTCAGGCACCCTTTCATTCGGTAGCCCCTTACTGTCATACTTAGACATTCAATTGCCGAGTTTCTTGCCGCCAAGGCTTACTTCTAGGGAGGCCAGAGAGTTAGGTCCCTGACTGGTCAGGCATGACTCCCTTGAACCCATCCAAGATGGTTCAGGGAACACCATCTTCCAAGGTCGATTGGAACATATTCCCATGGACGCTTCGCCTCGAGAAAATCTCGAAGAAGAGGGTCCAACCGCCAAAGAGAACATCCCGACAGCAGAAATGGTGAAGAAACGGTTAATGACCTTGGACCGTTGGTTTTCGGACGCACCAACCTTAGGGATCAAGCTTCCTCCCAAGCCACCCCTCAGCACACTACTCCTCCCACCCCCAAACAACAAAGAAAACGACATAAAGGTGCGGACGGGGCTGTCACTCAAGAGACTACTCCCCCAACTAGCCATCTACCAACTCCTTCCTCAGGCAGGTCACTCATGCTTCCAGCCAGCAAGACTCCTCAGGAGAAGCAACCTACAAGCCAACTAGTTATAATCAGTGCACAGGTTACATCGTCCTCTTCGAGTCCAGCCACCCCGTGGGAGTGCACCTTCCAGTAGGGAGATAAGGCACTGCTCCCCAACGCCTATGTCCGAACCTGGCATAGCAATGAGGGGGGCCAAGTGTTGAATAGCTTGGGACAGGCCCTCCTGCTCCCGAGCGACGTAGAGCACTATGTTGGTTGCGGGGATGATGACTTGGTGCTCAAGCTGAAGTGGCACACCATTGCAATAAGTTCCAATTCTCTCGAGTCCGTTTTAATATAAAAAATTAACGAGTGTTACTTGTCAGTTTGGATCTATTATTATTATTTTTTTTATTTATTTTTTTATATCCAGGCTGCCCAATTAACTCATGTAGTTGAGGGTCAGATGAAAGATGCCCAAGAAAAGGCTGATAAGGAAAAAGCCCTCGAGCAAGTGGCCGAGGCAAGCCTCAAGGAGAAAGTCTTGGGGTTGAATGTGATGGAACGACGTGCTACGACTGTTGAGAAAGCGTTGGAGCAGGACGAACAGAAGGCCACTAATGCTCTTAACAGGCTCGGGGAGGCCGAGCTCAAACTAGCTAAAACGGCCAACGTCCTCATCGCCCAAGACAAGGAATTCGCCAACTACAAAGGGGGAGAGAAAGCTCAGAAGCAAAACTACTACAATAAGGCCTTCAAGCACACTAAGGACTCAGCGAGCCTCGTCATCTTTTAGGCTCGAAAGTTCGGGTTCCAGGAAGGGTGGATGGCAGCAGTTAATGCTATTTGGCTTCTTGAGGAATCCCTGTTCAGGCAAACCGACCAAGTGCCCTTGCCCGGGGACCTCGCAGTTGGCATCCAAACTAAAGGGCAGGAAAAGGATAGCTCGGATGATGATGAAGGCAGCGAGAGCTCTGAGTCCTGAGAGTTGTCAAAGCAAATTGACTCCCATATGGTGGTGATGAGGAGCAGCCGAGAACTGAGGCTCCAACTTCTGGTCAAACAACTCAACCAACGGTGTCATTAGACCCTCAGCCCAGCAACCCTTTAGCCACCCCGGATGTCTCCATCACGAATCCTACGGTCACAGCTAACCCAGGAGCCTAGTCCCGAGGATAATTAAGATGTTTTGTCCGTTTTTCTTTGTTTTCTGTGTTCTTTTCCCCCTCTCTTTTTATTTTTGTATAAGATCAAAACATTTGATTTTTTTTTTCTTCTTGATGAATTAAGTTTATGTAACACCAGATGTGGCTTTCTATCTATTCTTCGCATACTCCCATTGTTCAAGTATGAATGTTTTCCCATTTGTTTAATTATAAATGTTCAACACCACCCTTAATATTCAGCTGACAAGTCAAATTCAAAAATTGCAATAAGAATTTTGCTGAAGTGTTTCTACTTGGCATCACACTTTAAGACTCCAACCAAGTGCTTATTAATTAACTGAGGTTTAGGACATCTAGAACTTAATCATCACAATAATTACACCACCAATGCAACACAATACTTAAACTCAAAGCATACCCTCATAGAAATAGCGATGATAAAATTATGAGAGAATTTTGATCCATTTTGAACTTAGAGGTCAGGAAAATAAGGAGTCGTTTAGAAACTAAATAGTCTAGTTATAAGGCACACACTAACACTATGCCTATCATAATACATACTCAAGTTGTCAATTAAAAGAAAGAGTTAACATCATAAGTTTTCTATATCAAGGGAGTCCATAACTTATACAGTAAATGGTGGGCCTTGCTTTTTCAAAGATCGGAAAATGTGTAGTATTATTCGCCTGATTTTTCAAACAGTTGACAACGTTGAAGACTGTGCTGTAGGGTCCCTTAATTACGGTTGATAGAATTTTCGCAGCCACTCTTGTCCCCTCCTTGAATAGTTGAATGTATACCAAGACCAGAACCTGTTCGTAAAGACTATAAAGATCAGAAAACTCACGTGGTGAGACTTCTACGCAGCTCCCGTAATGGAACGGGAATACCCCCAGGCAGATAATTAATGCACATTTTAGCAGTTTTGACTACACACACAGATAGATTCATATTTTGCTGCGAAAGGAGACAATGTCTGACAATCTTGTTTTCTCCTGAAGAATAAGTAACACCCTTACCAGCAGGCGGCCTCATGCTTGAGTTTATGTCATAGAAAACTTCATCCCTCATGCAGGCATGCATATATGGAGAAACTTCCTAGCACTAACTCCATTGCAATCCAAGAGCTACGTCATGTCATCATTCCAGGATTATATTTAGCACCTCCAAATCACATTTTTAAACCTAATTTAAGTTACAAGGCAGTGATAATTGAAAGTTCTCTAAGCGTTGGCAAAATAAGCCCAAACTTATTTGTCCACCAAAACCCACCTACTCCAATTAAACCCAAACTTACTCAATTATTACTTAGATTAAATGGACATCAACCAAATTAGACCCAATAATTATTGGGTTTTAACTAAAAACTCATTAGGACCCATTTAACCCAAAAACAATATAGTCAAATTTAACCCAGCCCTCCCATTAAAATAATTTAAAAAAAAACAAAATAAAATAACAGTCCACAATCAACATCTGAAACCATTGCCATACTCTCACACTTACACAACAGTTAAATCGCTTTATAAAGTTAAAAAAGTTCATAACTAACACAAAAGAGAACCTCCTGCAATTCAGTTAAAAGTTTTTTTTGTTTTCTCATCACTCTCTGATATTTTTTATTTTTATTTTCCCTCACTTTCTCTCCCTCCAAACAGGTTTCAAAAGTTTTTTTTTTTTTTTTTTTTACTCTTTTCGCTTGCGAGAAATGGAGATACCTATGGAAGATTCGCACTGCTCGCACGATCTTCTCCTTCTCTCCATGGCTTGCCCGTCGCTGATTGTCAATCGGAGCCCTCTGTTTCCGACGAATCCTATACAGAGTACGCAATGATTAAGTAAAGCTGCTTGGGTTTGTTAAACCTTTCTCCATTTTTTTTTTTTTTTACAACTTTGAAAGTGTGTTTTTCTTTTGGTTTTGTGTCTCTTTGTTTTGGACCTGAAATTCGTGGAATTGGGTTTGGTGGGAATTTTTTTTTTTTTTTTTTTTAAAGATTACAATTATACTAGTCCACAACAAATTAAAAATAAAATATATCACATGGTGTGAACGTCAAAAGAAAATTAAATTTATTAATAAAATATTAAACTGAACTGACCACAGTTAAAAACAAAGACTCATGAAAATATTATGATATTTTATTAAACAGTCCAAACCATAATTTCACAACAATTTTATAATATTAACCAAATTATTATTAGTTCTTATTTGAAATTACTACTAACATCACTTTTATTTTTTTTATTGTTAACAACTTGTTACATAATTTTTTAGGGTCATTTTTGAAGATTTTAGAGTACTTTAGTCATTTTCACTTTAGTAGCATTTTGATAATTTTGATAATTGGGTAATTGGGTGGGTTGGGGTTTACCCATAATAATTGGGTTGGGTTGGATTTAGGTTAGACGCAAATAGTTAAATGGGTTTTAATGGGCAAATGAGTTTTATATACTTAACACAATTATGCACACCCCAAACCCACCCATTTGACACCCCTAAGAGAGACCGAAATGAACCAATATAAAACGATTCACAAGTGTTACTTGTCGGTTTGGATCTATTTTTATTTTTATTTTTATTTATTTTTTTATATCCAGGCTGCCCAATTAACTCATGTAGTTAAGGGTCGGCTAAAAGATGCCCAGGAAGAGGTTGATAAGGAAAAAGCCCTCAAGCAAGTGGTCGAGGTGAGCCTCAAGGAGAAAGTCTTGGGGTTGAACGTGATGGAACGACATGCTACGACTATGGAGAAAGCGTTGGAGCAGGACGAACAAAAGGCCACTAATGCTCTTAACAGGCTCGGGGAGGCCGAGCTCAAACTAGCTGAAACGGCCAATGTCCTCACCGCCCAAGACAAGGAATTCACCAACTACAAAGGGGGAGAGAAAGCTCAGAAGCAAAACTACTACAATATGGCCTTCAAGCACGCTGAGGACTCAGCGAGCCTCGTCATCTTTCAGGCTCGGAAGTTCGGGTTCCAGGAAGGGTGGATGGCAGCAGTTAATGCTATTTGGCTTCTTGAGGAATCCCCGTTCAGGCAAACCGACCAAGTGCCCTTGCCCGGGGACCCTGCAGTTGGCATCCAAACTGAAGGGCAGGAAAAGGATAGCTAGGATGATGACGAAGGCAGCGAGAGCCCCGAGTCCCAAGAGTTGTCAAAGTAAATTGACTCCCATATGGTGGTGATGAGGAGTAGTCGAGAACTGAGGCTCCAACTTCTGGTCAAACAACTCAACCAACAGTGTCATCAGACCCTCAGCCCAGCAACCCTTCAGCCGCCTCGGATGTCTCCATCATGAATCCTATGGCCACAGCTAACCCGAGGGCCTAGTCCCGAGGATAATTAAGATGTTTTGTCCGTTTTTCTTTGTTTTCTGTTTTCTTTTCCCCCTCTCTTTTTATTTTTGTATAAGATCAAAACATTTGTTTTTTTTTCTTGATGAATTAAGTTTATGTAATATCAGATGTGGCTTTCTATCTATTCTTCGCATACTCCCATTGTTCAAGTATGAATGTTTTCCCATTTGTTTGAGTATAAATGTTCAACACCACCCTTAATATTCGGTTGACAAGCCAAATTCAAAAATTGCAATAAGAATTTTGCTGAAGTGTTTCTACTTGGTGTCACACTTTAAGACTCCAACCAAGTGCTTATTAATTAACTAAGGTTTAGGACATCTAGAACTTAATCATCACAATAATTACACCACCAATGGAACATAATACTTAAACTCAGAGCATACCCTTATAGAAAAAATGAGGGTTCCATTACTCTTTAAGATGAAAAAGGAACGTAAGGTTGGCGTACTTAGAGAGAAGGCCTAGGTTTCCATTTGGTCGGTGATCGGGGTCAGGCCGAGGCCAGATTTCTACCCTTAGTGGAAAACCACAAGGTTTCCATATGGTCGGCGACCAGGGTTAGGCCAAGGCCAGACTTCTATCCTCAGAGGAAAATCTAGGTTTCTATTTGGTCGGTGACTGAGGTCAAGCCGAGGTTAGACTTCTATCCTCAGAGAAAAATCTAGGATTCCATCAAGTTGGTGACCGAGGTCAAGCCGAGGCCAGACTTCTGTCCTCAGAGAAAAATCTAGGTTTCAGTCTGGTCGGTGACCAGGGTCAGGCCGAGGCCAGACTTCTATCCTCACAGAAAAATCTAGGTTTCTATCTGGTCGGTGATTAGGGTCAGGCCGAGGCCAGACTTCTGTCCTTAGAGAAAAATATAGGTTTCCATCTGGTCAGTAATAGGCTGAGGCCAGACTTCTGTCCTTAGAGAAAAATCTTGGTTTCCATATGGTCGGTGACCAGGGTTAAGCCGAGGCTAGACTTCTATCCTTAATAGGAAAATCGTAAAGGTACACACATCAAAATATGCATTGTTATAATTTTATACAGGGGTAATGCACTGAATATTCACTCTATTTCATTGTCCATGCCCACTTACAACCGCAAACGATCAGTTTTTGAGACATATTACATTCACTGATAGTACTTTCTCAGGTTTTGAACATTCTACGGTCGGGGTAAGGGTCTTTCCTCTAGGTCTTCCAGGTAATACATGCCCACTCCCGTCATAGCAGTCACTCGGTAGGGCCCTTCCCAGTTCGGTGCTAGCTTGACTGCATTCTGATATCTCATATTCTAGATAGCTTTGCGTAAAACAAGGTCTCCTAGTACAAATTCCCGAGGTCTCACATTCCTATTGTACCCATGAGCTAATCTCTGTTGGTAATTGGCTAGCCATAAGAATACTATTTCCCTTCGTTCTTCCAGCATGTCCAGACTGCCGATTAGCCCTTCATTATTGCTTCCCTACTTGAAACAGGCCACTCTCGGGCTCAATAGACTAATCTCTATAAGTATTACCGCCTCAATACCATAAGTCAGGGAGAAAGGTGTTTCACCAGTGGACCTCCTCAGGGTTGTTCGGTAAGCCCATAGGATGTTCAGTAACTCGTCAACCCAACCTCCTTTTGCTCCTTCTAACCTTTTCTTTAAACCGTTGACAATTGTTTTATTCGTTGCTTCAGCTTGTTCATTGCTCTAGGGATATGTGGGGGTCAAGTACTTATTGCTTATCCCAAGGCAGCTGCAATAATCTCGAAAAACCTTACTATCAAATTGCAACCCATTGTGAGACACAAGCGCTCGGGGAACTCCAAATCTGGTGATGATGTTTTTCCACACGAACCTTTTCACGTCCACATCTCTGATATTAGCCAAGGCCTCAGCTTCCACCCACTTCATAAAATAGTCTGTGGCCACTATCACGTATTGCCAATTCCCAGAAGCTCTCGGGAAAGGCCCAATTATGTCCAGCCCCCACCAAGCAAATGGCCAAGGGCTATAAACTAGGTTTGGATCCCCCTCGCATGCAGTATGGGTGCATGTAATTGACACCGATCACATTTTTTCACATATTCCACTCCTTCTGTCTGCATGTTGGGCCACCAAAATCCCTGGGTCATGGCTTGGTGAGTAAGGGATCTTCCCCCTAAATGAAGGCTACAGACTCCTTCATGTAGCTCATACAATAACTTTGTGGCTTTGCTAGAAGACAAGCACAACAAGTAAGGTCCTCCGAATGAAAGTCGGTACAATTTCTTATCACTGAATAGCCAAAAACTGGCCGCCGTCCTTCGAACCTTCTTAGCTTCCTTCTCGTTTTTCGGTAAAGATCCATCTGATAGAAATGCTATGTAAGGTTCCATCTAGCTCAGCCCTTGTTCTGAAATAGTTGTTACTACCGTCTGGAGTTTGATACTCGGATACTTCAAGGCTTCTACCAACACTAGTCGGGGAATCAAGTCACTTGAAGATGATGCTAGTATGGCTAAAGAGTTTGCATGACTATTCTGGTTCCTCGGTATACGGTTCACGGTAACTGCTCTAAACCTGTAGCGTATACCTTCAATAAATTTCAAGTATTGACACATACACTGATCCCGTGCCTCAAAACTGCCGTCCACCTGATTAACCACTAATCTGGTGTTTGAGAATACTTCTACCTCTTCCACCCCAAGCTTGCGTGCCGCTTGCAACCCGGCAATTAGGGCCTCATACTTGGCCTCATTATTTGAAGCCTTAAACCCCAATTTGAGAGATTTTTCCAACCTCACACCTTCAGGCGACTCCAGGACAATTCCAATCCTCGAGCCCCGCACATTGGATGCTCCGTCAACATATACCTTCCATGGCCTGACTGTAACCTAGCACACTGACAATGAAGCCTCGGACGAAGGAGTGAATTCGACCACAAAATCAGCAGGTACCTGCCCTTTAATCGAATTCGTTGGCCTATAGCGTACATCAAACGTTCCTAGCCTTGCCTCCCACTTGGCTATCCTCCGGTAAAATCCAATCTTCTCAACAGGGACTGTAAAGGGTGCTTAGTCAATACCCACACAGTGTGGGCTTAGAAATAGTGCGGAAGTTTCCTCGTAGCATGAACTATGGCAAGCACCATTCTCTCCAAAGGCAGGTTCCGCATCCACCAGGGTCTTGCTGAGATAATGTATAGACCTTTGGACCCCCTTATGCTATCTAATTAATAGCGAGCTTATGACATGGTCAAAGACTGCCACATATATATAAAGGTCCTCCCCAAGCTCTAGTCGGGATAGTATAGGCGGGACAGTCAGGTATGACTTCAAATCTTCAAAGGCCGCTTCACATTCTTCCGTCCACCGGAAACCCTTCCACTTTTTCAATAACTGGTAGAACGGTCAGCATTAGTCTGCAGATTTGGATACAAATCGGTTTAGGGCAGCAATCATACTGGTAAGCTTTTGTACTTCCTTAGGGATGCTTGGTGCTGAAGTCACTGAATCGCGATGATCTGGTCGGGGTTTGCCTCTATACCCCAAGTGGTTATCATATATCCCAGAAATTTGCCCGATCCTACCCCAAAGGAACACTTTACAGCATTCAGGCACAACTTGTGCTACCTTAGTATCTTGAACACTTCCTCCAAGTCCTCTGTGTGCCCTACACTCTCCTTAGTTTTAATCACCATGTCATTTATATACACTTCAACAAATTTGCCAATTTGGTCTTTAAACATTCGGGTAACCATTCGCTGATAAGTAGCCTTAGCATTCTTCAATTCGAAAGGCATTACCGTGTAATGATAGTTCCCCTTAGGTGTAATGAAGGAAGTTTTCTCCTGATCCTCGGGAGCCAGAGCTATTTGATGATATCCCTAGAAGGCATCCAGAAAACTCATTCTCTGGTACCCAACTGTTGCATCCATCAACTGATCTATCTTAGGCACTAGGAAAGGGTCCTTCAAACATGCTCAATTAACATCAGTAAAATCCACATAGACCCTCCACTTGCCATTCTTCTTCTTCACGACCATCGTCTTGGCTAACCAATCTGGAAAGTAAACCTCTTTTATAGCCCTTGCTTGTTTTAACTTCTCCATCTCCTCATTGACAGCCTCAACGTGTGTTTTCACAGCTCTCCTCAGCCTTTGCTTCTTTAGTAGGACTAAGGCGTCCACATTCAGTCGATGCATAATAAAGGCTGGGTCTACCTCGGGTACATCATACGGCCTCTAGGCAAATACATCTAGATTTCGTGCTAACGTTAACAAAACTTCTACTCGATCTTCTGTCGGTAGGTTCTTCCCGACCCTAAAGTACCTATCGGCGTGTGGTAGAATTCTGATATGGACTAACTCTTCCACACTGTCCACTCCTGTCGAACTCTTAGACATCTGTAATTGCTATAATGGCTCCTGATCGACCTGCTCCTTCTGCTTAATCTCATAATTTATTACGGCCACCAGACACTACCTAACAGCCTTTTGGTTGGCCCACACTATTGTGACCCCATCTTGGTCGGAACCTTTATCTTTTGGTGCAATGTCGAAGGCATCGCCCCTATGCTATAGATCTAGGGACGCCCGAGAATCACCGTGTAGGGTGAGTATGCGTTAACCACTATAAAGTTCACCTCCACTTCCCTACCCTCAGTCATTACCCTGAGCTTAATTTGCCCCTCAGGCGTTACCACCTTTCCATCAAAACCCAACAAAGGGGTGTCATACTCACTCAAATCCTCCGGATTCAATCCTAGCCCTTTATAGAAATCGGGGTACATAATCTCAGCCCCACTCCCTTGGTCCACCATAACCCTTTTTACTAAAAATCCACCTATCATGCAAGTTTTCAACAATGCGACATCATGTGGCTGGGGTGTCCCCTTGAAATCCACTTCATCAAAAGTGATTAGGACCAACGTTCTCCTCAGCTTCTTCTCAGGTCATTCCTTGAATCCACTTCTGATGTGGATGTCATACTTAAAACTCCCTCCCGCTCTCTAAAGCCCACACCCCTAGATACAGCATGGATTACCTCAGTAATTCCTAACGGAGGGGGGCGTGCCCGGTCGCCTCGACTTCCAGAGCCTTAGCCTGCATCCTCCCCCCTTTGCTCGACCAAAAACTCCTTGAGATGACATGCCTTCACTAGGTGTTCCAAATGATCCTTGAATACATGGCATTGGTCGGTTGTGTGGCGCCCTTCTCTCGACGATATGTGTAGTATAAACCCTGGTTCCACCTTGCCGGGTCACCACCCATCTTACTCGGCCACCGAAAGTATGGCTCATTTTTAATTTGTTCAAGGATCTTGTAAACGGGCTCTTTAAAAGCCAAATTAACTCTTTTGGCACATTGGCCCTGGTCCTCCACGGAGGCCCTCGGCTCCCTCATAGCCTTCAGTTGAATCCTGTCGGGGCGGTACTCATTGCGATACTGTGAGGTAACTGGGGCCTTACCCTTGCCCTGCAGGCGATCGTCCTCCAACCTTTTATACTCCTCAATCCTTCTCATCAATTAGTGCATTCCCTCGGGCGGCCACATTGTCAAAGAGTCCCTCAACTCTGAATTCTCCGAAACCTACTCATTACCACCGCCTATCTCATTATAAAGCTCCTAGTACCTGTTCGTGTAAGATCGGAGGGTCTCCCCACTCCTCATCCTCATGGACAGCAAGGCATCAATGGGTTGTGGTACCTTGCTGCATGTGATAAATCTAGCGCCGAACTCTTGGATCAGCTCCCTGAAACTCCTGAAGGAACCCTTCCTCAACCCGTTAAACCATCTCATAATGGTTAGACCAAGACTCGACAAGAAAACCTTGCACATCATCCCATCATTATGAGAATAAAGCGACATCATATGTATATAGTGACTTACATGCTCAACCAGGTCAGTCTTTCCATCATAAATGGTGAACGGAGGGCAAGTAAACCACCTCAGCATCTCAGTGCATTCTATTTCCTCCAAGAAAGGTGATCGAGCTGCCCTGCTTAGCGCTCGGCTCATTACATTGAGGGCCGCGTTATGATAACAATGCTGACCATGGCAGGGAGACTTACTACGTCGCTCCACTATCTCGCGGGACCTTTCCCTTGACTGGTATGAGCCGCTTCCTTAGGATGACACCCCTGGAATGTAATCAGGGTCAAAGGACGATTTGTCCCGTTCCCTTCTTCGATGCCAGCCACTTAGCTCAATTTCCAATTCATTCACCTGCTTTCATAGGTTTTCTAGCTCCCTTTCACGATCACCCCGACGAGAACGCTTGGGAATGTATGACACCGATCTATCCCCTTGCAAAGACCCTCCGTCAGAATCTATCCTCGTCTCATGCCCATCTTGCATATGCTACTGCTCCCTTCTCCTCTCACTTTCCAAACTCCGCTGGCCCCGAGATGAGGCCCTATAACAATTTCCTGTGATAGAACCTTCTCCAGCCTGTGGGCCTTCCATAATTTACTTACACCAGCCCAACTCGAAGCCCCTAATACGAGTAAGATCCCCACAGATGGCATCGATTGTGGCCTTTAAGAACTGCTCGAAAGAGTAAGTACTTGGACCCTTAACTTATATGTTGGTGGGCTTTACTCTCAATCTTACTTATGGGGCTCCAACTCAAGCCTAGTTGTACCCTCTCAAGTGCTAATCTCTTACAAATTCACTTTCTTCTTCCCTCTTTTCCCAATATTTCCTTAATCCCTCATCTTACTCCCCATTTTCCAACCCACCCAACAATGGGCTAGTTCCCCGTTTATATCCATGAGTGAGTGGGGTGACCATCATTTTTATTCTCACTCACTCACTTATTCCCACGTCTCCCAGAATCCCAAGGGATCCTCACGAAATCAGAGGATTCCCTTGGAACTTGTTCTAGATGCCAATTGAGGCTTGGTAGTGGATTCTTTTCACAATCTTTAGCTCTCGGTTACCGACCCCATTCGGACCGAATATAAGTTTTTTATGATTATTCCATATTCCCCTCAGAAGGGATGGGGCAACACTCCCCGTGCTTGGCTAATGGTCGGGCCTAAAGTGAAGAACCCCAAGACAATCCTTCTGTCGTACCTCGGGCTCATCACACTCAGTGGGCCCTAGGCCTTGTACCGGGCCTTACTTATATGGTTGGCCCAATCCTCTAGGCCTGATCCACCCACACTTGCTATTCTTCATAATCTAAAACTGGAAGGGTGAGTTGACAACTCAATAAGTAACCAAAGTTCTAATAATTAAGTTGGATCAAGCAAATAGATCAGTAAAATAGTAAATTGTACATAGATATAATATTTCACTCATAAAAATATATCATAGATTGATTAGAAAATAATCAGCTTTCCATATATCAAGAGCTATAATTTACAATAGGTTCCAAAAACATAAGAAGTTTCATGGGCTTAAAACAATTCAATGACTCAAATAAAAATTCATATTCTTAACAATCTTTTTTGACTATGGTCACGCTATATCCCCATGAGTGGGCATTAGATTTAGATGAAACTAGATCTATGCTAATGTATATCCTCTATTAGCTGGGTCCAGAAACATGATAGACTCGTAATGTCCTATATGAAACTAGTTTCAGTTCCAATAAATAACCCTCATTCATTGGGTATTAGGGGTAGGACATAGTCAGATTGTCCATATTCATATATATATATATATATATATATATATATATATATATATATATATAAATCATTGTTCAAACACATATATTTCATTCAAATGCATATATAAAATATATATACAGTAATGAAATATATTTATGATAATTCTTTATTTTTTTTACTTTAAATCAATGTAGCCAAAACAATTGAAATAAAATTGTAATAATTGTGAAACAATATTCAGTAACTAAAATACAGTAGTATAAGCAAAACAAAACTAATTAGGAAAAAGGTTACTTACGTTACATGCTTATAAGAATTGAAAACTTCCCTCTAAATCTTTATATCCAATTGTACAATGTTTCTACCCCACCCTAAAGTGGTAAAGCTTGACAAATTCGATTTCTACTTCTTAAACGAATACAAAATCAAGTCCTTATTTTTTTTTTTAGGCGGAAATGCACTTTTCATCCCTATGTTTTCCTCTGATTCCCATTTTGGTCCCTACATTTTATTTTTACCAATTTAGTCCCTATTTAGAAAAATACCATCCATTTTAGTCTTTTTCGTCAGTGCCCTAACGGCCAAATCCTAGGTGCAAACAGAACTATTAAAATAATAATAATAAATTTTATTTTGGCATTAAAAAATGCCACGTTAGCATCTAAATTAAAAAATAATAATTTATTAATTTTAACTAAATAAAAAAAATTAAAAACTAAAAATCACATGAATTGAGATCTAAGTGTGTCTTGAACAAGAACAACAAGAATACAAACCCAGAAATTAAAAAAAATAAAAAAATAAAAAATAAAAAAAACTGGCTTTTGGGTACTAGTGACTGGTGATAGAAGAAGAAAGGAGTAAAACGGAAAAAAGGCAGGAGGAAGAAGAAGGTAAACGCAGATGAGGAAGAAGAAGAAATGCTGAAAGGTTTGTGCTTTTCATTTCATTTTATGTGGATCTACCGATTTAGTGTGTTTTGGGATTGCAATTTCAAATTTGGGGTTGAGAAGGAGAGATAAAAAGACAGAGAAAATGGCACAAAGTGGCAAACAACTCAAGATGAACTGATGAAGTGGTTTAAGTTTTCTTAGGGAAGAACAAGAAAATGAATGAAGATTTTGGGTGTGGCCTGTTATGGGTCTTTGATGATTTTGTTGGGTTTGAGAAAATGAGGGCTTTGGGATTTATGAATTTGTATTTGAGCTAAATTTTTGGGTTTTGTGTGTGTGTGTGTGTTTCCCAAAAAAATTTATAGGTTTATGGGTTTGTTTAATGAATTTATGGGTTTGATTTGCTGAAGAATTCAGCGTTGTATGGTTGATTAGTTGTTGTTGTTGTTGTATTTTTTTTTTTTTTTTTTGGGTTTGTGTTCTTGAATCTGGGTTTGTGTTCTTAAATTTGATTGCTTCATTTATTGAAATGTGATTCAGTCTCTTCTGGTGAATTTGGTGTTGAATGGCGGTTTGTTGGGTTTTTTTTTTTTTTTTTTTAAATAATTTCTGGGTTTGGGTTCTTAAATTTGGTTTTATCTTGTTGTTCTTGTTCAAGACACACTTAGATCTCAATTCATGTGATTTTTGGCTTTTAATTTTGTTTTTAATTTTTTTTATTTAGTTCAAATTAATAAATTAACTTTTTAAATTTAGATGCTAACGTGGCATTTTTTAATGTCAAAATAAAAATTTTTATTACTATTTTAATAGTTTTGTCTGCCACCTAGGATTTTGCCGTTAGAGCACTGACGAAAATGACTAAAATGGACGATATTTTTCTAAATATGGTAAAAATAAAATACATGGACCAAAATGGGGAATCATGGCAAAACATAGGGACGAAAAATGCATTTCTACCCTTTTTTTTTTTTTTAATATAAAACATGCAACCTTCTCCCAACCCTTTCTAATATAAGACCACAAATGTGTTTTTACGGTGGCTAGGGTTTTTGACATAAGGAATATCAAAATTACTAAGCTGCCCCTATAAAAAAAATCTCCCTTTTATTTTTTTTTTTTTTGAACCGGCCGGGTATTAAAAAATGTTTGTGAATTTGGTCATACACGTTACAGGAATATATCTAGATAAAAAAAGAAGAAAAAAAAATTCAAACTTTATAATTCAAGTGTTTTACTATATTTCCCTTTTAAAAAATTGTTTTACTTTATGCTCTACCAAATTAGAAAAAAAGTATGACACATATCATATTAGAATTATTCATGAAGTATAAAATAAAACATTAAAGATGAGATAAAATTTAGCAGCAAAAAAAAAAAGATGAGATAAAATTATTGTATTGAAAACATTTCATTTTGTAAGGATTTTTTTTAAGCAGACGTGTAAAATTATGAGATCACATCAAAACACATCAAAAAAATAGCGATGATAAAATTATGAGAGAATTTTGATCCATTTTGAACTTAGAGGTCAGGAAAATAAGGAGTCGTTTAGAGGCTGTTTGGATGGACAAATCTCATGACTCAATTCTCAGTTTTCATAACTCAATTCTCAAAAATGGTGGGACCCATAGCAAAATACTCATTTGCCTGCACCAATACTCTATTTCCATAACTCTGTTTCCAATACTCAATTCTCAACCCTTTGAGTTATGAGTTATGGAAACTGAAAACAATTTTTGGCTATTTTCAGTTTCCAATTCTCATAACTCAATGACATTTTTGTAAATAACACTATATGAGGGACCCACTGCCATACTTTTAGCCACAACTTTTGACCATCTTTTTTTTTTTCTTCTTTCTTTACTGGGGTTCACGTCTCCTTCCTTTTTTTTTTTTTTTTTTTTCCTTCTTCACCTGGGTTCACGTCTCCCCTGTTCTTTTTTTTTTTTTTTTTTTTGGGTTCGGGTTTGTGGGTACTCTGAGAAAAAAAAAAAAAAAAAAGCTACAGTGGTGACAGAAATGGGGCCCACAAATAGTGTGAAAAATATTGAGTGATGGGAAATGAGTGATGTGCCAAACGGGTATTAATTTTAGAGTGATGGGTGATGAGTGATGAATATTGAGTTATGAGTGATAAGTGATGAGTGACAGAAATTGAGTGACAAAAATTGAGTGATAAAAAAAAGGTGGTCAAACAGCCTCTTAGAAACTAAATAGTCTAGTTATAAGGCACACACTAACACTATGCCTATCATAATACATACTCAAGTTGTCAATTAAAAGAAAGAGTTAACATCATAAGTTTTCTATATCAAGAGAGTCCATAACTTATACAATAAATGGTGGGCCTTGCTTTTTCAAAGATCGGAAAATGTGTAGTATTATTCGCCTGATTTTTCAAACAGTTGACAACGTTGAAGACTGTGCTGTAGGGTCCCTTAATTACGGTTGATAGAATTTTCGCAGCCACTCTTGTCCCCTCCTTGAATAGTTGAATGTATACCAAGACCAGAACCTGTTCGTAAAGACTATAAAGATCAGAAAACTCACGTGGTGAGACTTCTACGCAGCTCCCGTAATGGAACGGGAATACCCCCAGGCAGATAATTAATGCACATTTTAGCAGTTTTGACTACACACACAGATAGATTCATATTTTGCTGCGAAAGGAGACAATGTCTGACAATCTTGTTTTCTCCTGAAGAATAAGTAACACCCTTACCAGCAGGCGGCCTCATGCTTGAGTTTATGTCATAGAAAACTTCATCCCTCATGCAGGCATGCATATATGGAGAAACTTCCTAGCACTAACTCCATTGCAATCCAAGAGCTACGTCATGTCATCATTCCAGGATTATATTTAGCACCTCCAAATCACATATTTTTTTTTCCTTAACTTTTGATTATATTTGAATACAAGGGATATAAAATTTCCTTCTTTTCTTTCATGTAAGGGAGAGGGATAGCTCGTAATTAGGTAAAAGGAAATTAATAATTTATTTTTAGGATAAATAGACTTTTCAAAGTAAAAAGAAAAAATTACTAATTAAACTTATTTATTTTTGGAATAAGTAGACTTTTCAAAATCTTGAGTCATATCAATACGGCTACCAATTGAGACATATGCACGATTCAACACATTTAGTTGTTAGTCAAAAAGTTATACCCAAATGGTTATTCTAGTGACATGTTTCATCATACTTAAACGTGCATAAAGTAAAATTATACTTTATTCACCGTACCGACCTTTCTCTCCATTGCTTATAAATACCGTGGCCTTGAAGGCATTCTCCATCTCGCTCAAGAAGTTCACAGAGAACAAATCCCATCATACCTTATCACTCAAAACATAGACTCGTCCTTGAACTTGAAAAAATATGTCTACCCAAGTCTCAGGGGCTTCATCCCAAAATGGCAAATCAGAGGTTGTTCGCCGAACAGCAAATTTTCATCCAAGCATTTGGGGTGACCGTTTCATCAACAATACTTCAGAGGACAAGGTAACATGATTATTTGCTACCCTAGTTTATGAAGATTATGTAGTAAAATTTATAATATTTTTAGCATTTTTTGTTACAATATAATTATTTGTTCATGCAATTCATGGTGTAGGATATTCATTTACGTAAAGTACATGAAGTTGAAGAGCTGAAAGATGAGGTGAGAAACAAGTTCTTTGCCTCTACGGGTCATCTTTCACAACAATTGGGCTTAATTGATGCACTCCAGCGCCTAGGCGTCGCTTACCACTTTGAGAGAGAAATCCAAGAAGCTCTAGAACATATATACACTGCTTTTAACGACAAAAATGATATTGATGATCTCTACAAAGTTTCCCTCAGTTTTCGATTGCTACGCCAAGAAGGATTTAAGGTTTCATGTGGTAAGACCCGAGTATGATTGATTTCTTCATGTAATAGCGAGTTAGCGATGTTTTTTATTAAACAAGTTTGGTTTTTTCTAAACAGATGTCTTCAACAAGTTCAAAGACGAAGATGGTCAATTCAAGGAAAGCTTGACCAGCAACGTTGAAGGCATGTTAGCCTTCTATGAAGCTACACATCTGAGGGTGCATGGAGAAGACATTCTTGATGAGGCCCTTGAGTTCACTACCACTCACCTTAAGTCCACAGCATCCCTTATAGGCAATCCGTTCGTAGCACAAATAACTCGTGCCCTAAAGCAGCCCTTGCACAAGGGCATACCACGGCTAGAGGCTCGGCGATACATTTCTGTCTATGAACAGGATGCTTCACATAACAAAGTTTTGCTCAAGCTTTCAATATTAGATTTTAATCTAGTGCAATCATTGCACAAAGAGGAACTTAGTGACATCACAAGGTAATTAGTTCTAAAACCATGATCCAAAAAGACAAAGTATGAATATTTTTGGACATGGTGAAGGGAATACTATAGATTTTACTTTATAAACCTTGCAAAATAACGTGTTACAAATAATAATAAAAAAATTAATTCAAACTTCATTTATTAGATTGTTGAAGTGGTATATAGTAGTAATCATATTCTTGATAACAGCAATTTATTAATTTTTTGTAGTAAAATTTAAAGCAAACCTAGCATTTTGTTATATATTTTTGATTACTTACAATCAATTAATATTAATTGTTATATTCAAATTGTAGGTGGTGGAAAGATTTAGATTTTGCAACGAAGCTACCTTTTGCAAGAGATAGAGTTGTCGAGTGCTACTTTTGGATAGTCGCAGTCTACTTTGAGCCCCAATATTCACTTGCAAGAAAAATACTAACCAAAGTTATTTCCATGACATCCATTCTAGACGATATATATGATGTTTATGGCACACTTGAAGAACTCGAGCCCTTCACTGAAGCAATTGAGAGGTTTATAGATTGAATTAATTAATATATATGTTAAGACTATGATGTATAATGTCAGACTAACTTCTGTAATTGGTACATGATATTTTCAGGTGGGATATTAGCTGCATAGATCAACTTCCAGAATACATGCAAATATGTTATCATGCACTCTTTGATGTATTCGAAGCAATTGAAAATGAGTTGGCCAAGAAAGAAAGATCATACCGTGTTAGCTATGCAAAAGATGCTGTAAGCATCAAGCAACTTAACTTTTCATGTTTTTTTTGTCTACTTTTTCATGCTACGTACTTATTTCATTCATGTTGTTTAAACCTTAGATGAAACGTTTGGTTCGGGCCTACTTTGACGAAGCCAAATGGTTCCACCAAAATTACATCCCAACAATGGAGGAGTATATGCATGTTGCACTTAAAACCTCTGGTTACCCTATGCTCACAGCTATCTCTTTTCTTGGCATGGGTGACATCGTTACAAAAGAGGCATTTGATTGGATCTTCAGCAACCCCAAGATTATTACAGCTTCATCTGTAATTGGTAGACTCATGGATGACATGAAGTCACATAAGGTATGCAATCAAAAAATCTTATCAAGTTTCACAAGCTAGTATGTGAGGTCTATTTCATATGTGTTGCCAACTTTCTACTTACCCTTTTGAAAAACTTTGTCTGTAGTTTGAGCAAGAGAGAGGGCATGCTGCCTCAGCAGTCGAATGCTACATGAAGCAACATGGTGTCTCAGAGCAAGTAGTCCATGATGAACTCAACAGGCAAGTTGCTAATGCATGGAAGGACATTAATGAGGAGTGTATAAGACCTACTGTTGTTCCCATGCCTCTACTTATGCGTGTTCTTAATCTTGCACGAGTAATAGATGTCATTTACAAGGAAGGGGATGGCTACACTCATGTTGGAAAAGAGATGAAAGATAATGTTGCATTAGTGCTTATAGACCCAATACCAATATAAATGTGGTGACAAAATAAGTATCTTCATAAAGAATAAAGGACTTAAATAGGATCCAAATCTGTTGATATTCTAATATATATAGGGTCCATTTATATTAAAGATAAAAGGAAAATCTTTTCTCTTTTTTTTTTTCTTTCCCAATAAACTACTGGTTTCTTATTTAATAATGTAGCACTATATTTATAATGATGATGGGATTGACTGTTGGTATATTTTTGTGGGAAATTATAATTATTGTGCCATTCTAGCGGGGTTGGGTACGTAAAGTTTATCTTAAAACTTATCAAGTTGTTATCTTTTGCTTCCTTACACTACCATTTATTATATACTGTGAGGAAGCGAGGGTAATTGAGAGGTTAAAGAAGCTCTTTGCAAACACAATTGAGAGGTTATTCTTTATGAATAACCAACTTGTTGCGTTTTTATTACAAAGAAATTTTTTTTTTCTTCTTATGAATAATTATTATTTAAAATGGAAAAATTATTATTCCTTATTAAAAACTCCTTAACTAATAGTTACTCTTTAATCTACATAACAACTTCAACAAATAAAATTCAAATAATCATTTTTAAATAGTGTGCCGCAACATATTAAAAAAAAAAAAAATTGCGTACAACCATTATCCCCCTGGGTTTTGTTTATGCCATCAAGCTTGCATCTACGAATGCAACCATCTTCTTTTCTTTAGAATCATCAACGAATGGAACCTGATAATGAAAACCTTGGTTTTTTTTTCCCCAGGGCTTTGTCATTAACAATCTCTCTCTCTTGAACATTGAATTTTTTCCCCTTTCTTTCCTTGTGTTGTGTTTATGCCATACAGGTTATCTCATATACGTAGTCAAGGAAATCAGGGTAATCTTGATTTTTATTTTCTGCTGAACATCACTGGATTGATTTTGTTTACATTTAAATATTTTTTTTAATTACTTTATAAGGAGAAATTATAGTAAACTATAAACCCATTTGTGGCTAGCTAGGTTTATTTTGACTTTATCACTTTTTTATCTAACAGCGTGAAATACCCTCCGTTAGACCTCTTTAAACCATTATATATATATATATATATATATATATATATATAAACTCTTTAAACCACCTCAAAAAAAAAATTACATTAAAAAAAAGATCAAAACAGTGTTGTAAAAATCACACAATCTATATTCCTATGCTATCCCCTCTCTTGTCTCTCTTCAAATCTCATATATCTATAACTCACCTTCAAAACACATCATGCTAAAAAATTAGCTATTTATCAAGCTTGTATCATTCAACCACAACTCAAGACATCTATGGGTAGAGGTGGAGAATGAGCTCGGTTAACAAAAAAGAGCAATAGTAAACATAAAAAATCAAAGACCCACATGAAAAAACCTCAATCCAAAGTCCAAACACAAGGAAAATCCAATATCAAATTTACCTCTAGAGCAAAAAATGCTAGAGAGATCAATCAATATCTCCTTCCACACCATACGGGGCCCATAACCAATCTTTGAACTGGGTTTATGATAGGCCAAAAACGTATTGATCCCTTGTGATGAATTAATTGATTAATTAGCCAAGTTTATTAATTAATCAAATTAACATGCAATTGTACGTGGCAGCACAAACAAATCACCAATTAACTAAAGTATGTAGCGGAAAATAAATTGACACGGTGATTTATTTACGATTGGGGAAAACCTACATCGCAAAAACCCCACTGGGTGATTTTAAGGTCACCACTCCTAAGAATCCACTATTATCAAAACAAGCGGTTACAAGTAAAGGAATCATAGTACCTTATACCAACTTACAGTTGAACCCTTACCCCAATACCCAATTGAACTTGTTTTGTAGTAACAATCTCTCCTTTTTCAATTCACGGCTTCCAGTACGTGACTAACCAATTGCGCGGATCCCAGTACACAACTTAATCACCAACTTGAGAAGGATGTTGGATGTTCTTCAATTCATCCAGACGATGAAGATCATGAAGTGGCTTGGTCACAAAACCCTACAGTATACAAACACAGCAGCTTCTTGAAGAACTAGGGCAAACTAGGTTTTCGGTCACACTCTTCTTCACACTTGAGGAATTGTGCTCTTGTGCAACTTATGTCACCTATTTCAGCCCTTAAAATAATCCTTATATATGTTTAGGGTTGTGAGAAAAAAAAGCCCAAACATACACTCATGGATTGGATGAAAATCAGCTTGAAAAACTGATCTTCATAAATCTCGACAGATACCTTATTTATCGAGATAACTGTCGAGCCACGGGCTTCAGCAGCTTTTAAACCTCGATAGATGCTAGCTGTCAAGATTTAAAATCCAGCACTTAATTCCTTGATTCTTGGACAGACTTGCATGGCTTTAACACTTGAACTTGAAACCTTGTTCCTTGAAGCATTAAACACATCCTAGATCTACCCAATTACAAGTAAAATTCGTTTTGTCAATGGATTAGCCAATTACATAAAATGTTGACATACGCGTTTGGGCTTTCACCCCCACATATTAAATTATATTTTACTAATTTGTAGTACTAAATTATATTTTATTAATTTGAAGTATTATATTATATTTTATTAATTTTTAATATTAAATTATATTGGAATTATTATTATATTAAAATTTTTTTTTTTGTGAGGCAACTCATCACTTAACGCATTTAGACTTAGGGAAGAAAAAAAAAAAAAAAAACAAAGGAAGAAAATGAAAAATCATGCCCAGTACCAATACAAAAGAAAAAAAATTTCTTTAAAAAAATAAAATATTCCTTTAAAACTTTAAACAATAGAAAAATCTAGTTAAAACTTAAAAAAAGAAAAAAAAAAAAAGCATGTCATGCCCAGGAAAGAAAAAGGAAAAAAATGTAAAAAGAAAACTTAACAAAAAGGGCTTATTAACAATAAAGAAAAAAAGAAAAAAAAAAAAGAAAAAGAAAAGAGGAAACATATCAGTGATAATGATATCACGCCCCAGGAAATAAAAAGAAAAAATAAAAAGAAAAAAACAACGAAACGATTAGGCCAGAGCAAATAAAAAAAGAAAAAAAAAAAAAGAAAAAAGGATATTTTTAGTCTGCAGCACCACCACAGGAAGTGGACTTTTCACTTGGAGATTTCACTTTGACAGGGTCAACGCCAGAGGTCCCCCCCCTCCTTTGGATTGTTGATTGCATATTTATCTGTTTGTTGTTTTTAGTTGCTGTAGCTAATGGCATTGTACTGATTCTCAATTCAGGGCATTTTAGCAAATGAAGTGAAATCTAAAAGAATATCAGTTTCAGTTGTTTCTTCAATCTTAGAGGTTTCACCTAACGACTGGGATGCGTGCGCTTTGGATGCCACGGGTCCTGAAAAATATAATCCATTTCTTACACATGGTTTTCTTTCGAGCTTAGAGGAGTCTAACTGCGCAGTGAAGGTTAGGAATCATTGCTTCATATCGGGCCTCTATAATTTGTAATGTTATCTATTTCTCCTGGTGCCATTTTAGTATCTCGCTTTTTAGCTTATCTAGCACTAGAAAATGAATGTCCTCTGATATATTATTTTGCTAAAGAGTATAACAAAGGCTTTGCCATGAGTATTACTCCAAGTAATTAGTTCTGCTTTCTTCGAATTTCCACTTTTCATTAAGAATTGCTCCCTTATTTACTTCCTTAACGAATATTGTAGTATTTATTGGTGGAAAGCTTGTCTACCTCAAATATAATACATAAAATTCTGGACTTAAATAATCACTGTCTATAATTTCTGTAAGCATAAATGAATCTTTTGTTCAACTCACTCACTTTTGTGGATCCCTGATTGAGCAAATCCATGGTGCTACACCTACACATTTCATGTTCAAAACAAATCCTTCCCACTTGGAAACTTTATGAGAAATCGTAACTTTCCCAGTAAACATCAATGGGTCTGGGATCATCAGGGCCAATGAGCTCTAGCTCAAATGGGACTTGCTCCTCTTGTAAGAGCAAGGTGGAGGGTGAGGTCGTGCGTTGATGTGAATGAACATGAAAATTCCTGTGTTAAATCAATTATGAGCTTAATTTTTCTTTCAGGAAACAGGATGGATGCCACGCCACATGATTGTGAAGGATGAATGTGAAAATATTTTAGGTGTTGTTCCACTCTATCTTAAAAGATTTACCATCTGCTATGTTGTCCACACAGAAAGTTTTCATGTACTTTCTTCTACAATTCCATAAAATGCTTAAACTTTATCTCGTCCCTGCTGATAATATTGTTTTATTTACATTTGCAGCCATTCCTATGGTGAATTTGTTTTTGATCATTCTTGGGCCGATGCATACTACAATTTTGGGGCAAGATATTATCCAAAGTTGCAATGTTGTGTACCTTTAACTCCAGTAACTGGTCCAAGAATTTTAATTCGCAATACGTCTTTCAAGGATCAAGTTTTTGACATTATGGTCTCTGCTCTTAAGGAGTTGGCAGCCAAGGTATTGGATGAATCCAATGGTTCTTTATTTTCATGCGTTAGTTTGTTTATGTTAAGCTATTTCTATACCTACTGTTTGTATTTTTTTCATATATCTATTCCAAAATTATTTTGAGTACAGCTGTTGTTTTTCTGTCAATGTGAGAAACAAGGAGACATGTTTTATTAATTGGGTTAGCTGAAAAATTCCTCTCTTTGTATCGATGTGAGATAGATGATGTGACATATTATATTGTGTCTAAATCAGGCGTCAGTTTCCTCTCTTTTCTGGATTAGTATTACTGAAGATGCACCTGCACTTGTACATGTTTATATAATTTATATATTCAGGGGAACAGTATCTTCATATGAAAACTCAAATTTTATGTGTATATTACTATCTTTACTTAAGTGCCTTTTGGGAACTTCCCTCACATATTTTTGTCGATGAACAAATGTTTGTATTTCTAGTCAGATATCTTTGTAGATATTGAAATTTTAGTATCCGGTTTTGCCTCTTTATGAAGTTAATTAACACATCACTTGGTCAAGCCACAATAAGTACAGGTAGAGTTTTAGGAAGGTCAGAATGAGTGAATGAGAATGGTGAACTGCTTAGCAAAAAAAATTCTTTGAACTTTTGGAGATTGATGATTACCAAAGTTTGTGCTGAAGCAACCTTATACTACATCAAGGCACCTAATGTTGTAACTCAGTTCAGATATCTTGTTGAGAATTAGAGGCTTTGCCAAGACCAGGCTGCATATGGGATCTATGCTCACAAAAGATTTGATTTAAGCAAATATACTCAGTATATGAGGGGAAAAAAAAATTTAAATTAAGCCTCTTTTACACATATTTAATGAATCATTTAAAAAATTAAAGAAGAATAAGAGAGCAAAATTGAATTGCATGGCTTATGTGGAATTTTCTTCGTGCCTGTGGAACCATGTCTAGTGGGAGTATGTATATTATAGTGCTACAATGTTAGACCCCTAGAAATTTAGAAACTAGCCAATAATATATACAGAAAAAGAAAATTTGGGAAAAAGGTATTGACTGCATATTAATCATCACAAGGAATAAATTCTTCTTAGTAGTTTTCTAAAAAGTTTATACAAATGAATAGAATAATTATATAATTTTTCTTTGTGTACATACTTCTTGTGCGTTGTATTTCCTAAGTGTATGCACACACAAATATGTATGCTATGTATCTATGTGTGTAATATTTTCCTTATATATATATATATATATGTTTGTGTGTGTGTGTGTGTGTTTGTTATTGCTTAAGTCAGCTAGGAGAGAAGAAACTAAAATGCTTCATAGGTGGTGCTGAGATGAGTAAAGGTTTCTTGTGATATTGGTCTCTACTGACATTGGGTGGAAAAAGATAACATATGGGGAAAATATCTGATATTTAAGTGAGGAAATCTTTTAACTGCATTTTCCATCTTTGGTCTTAGAACACACTTCCACCTTTTCTTGATAAAAGGATTTGTTTTCCAATAGAGTAATATTTAGTATTTGTTTAATGCAGGCTTTAAGTTAATTTGTAGTATGGCTCTTATTCTAGTTATATTGTGATTATTACCTTTTCCTTATTCAGGAGATTGGCTACTTTCTTGTGATTCAATATTTTAGATAATCTTTTTTGTTTTGGTACAATATTTTAGATAATCTAATGAGCACTTATGGTGTTTCTATATTCATTTATGTTGACACACAAGAATTGACTGCTGGGTCACTTAAGGTTACCTTATATCTTTTACAGTCTCAGCTTTCATCATTGGTTTGTGAGTAGTGATAAGAATATAATGTTAGTTTGGAGACATTGGTGATGTTATCTAGTTACATTTGTGGTAATGTCTTAGTGGAGCTAAAATTATTACAGGTTATTTGTAATAGAAATTTGGTTTTAGGACCCAAGAGGGGGGGGGGGGGGGGGGGGGGGGGGGGGGGGAGGAAACTAGAGCGGTGAGCAAAAACCGCCACTAAAGGACTAAAATTATGAAATAATTGAAGACCCTATAGTGGTGTTTATATCCCGCCGCTAAAGCTTCAAACATATAGCGGCGGGCGAAACCGCCGCTAAAAGGTACATAGGGTATGTTGTACATGAAGCCCTATAGCGACGCTTATTGACCGCCGCTATAAGTGACAACTATAGCGGTGGGCCTATCCCACCACTAAAAGGCCACTTGACCCGAATGGAAACCTCATATGGCGGCGGTTTTTAGCCTGCCGCAATAGACCAAAATCGCCTCTAAATGGCAGATCTATTGCGGCGCTTTTCGTGACCGCCATAATCGACCTATAGCGGCACTGCAGCATTGACGGGATGGCCCGCCACAATAGCACCCGCCACTATAGGTCTAATGTACCTTTAGCGGCGCTTTTTTGGGCTTTAGCGGCGCTTCTGGCCCGCCGCAATAGCCTGTTTTTCTTGTAGTGATTTGAACCAAATAATTGTGATTGTTTTTAATTATACCCATGCATATGCACAGGGCTTCACACTAATCTATATATGTATGTGTATATATATATATATTAATAGTCAAACTTTCAGAAAAAATTAAAAATTAAATGGGACATGTGACGCAAAATTGAGAATCCAATTATAATCTAATTGGATTTTGTTCAATCATTTCCCTGTATGTTTGGGGGATTTAATATAAGGGTTGAGTGTGAGACTTTGGTGAAGAATTGTAAAAACAGTGAAGTTTGCAACTTGCTTGTGACTGGCTTGCAAGTGGACAACTCGTGAAAGGCCACGTGAGAAGCACATGCTGGAAGCTGAACAAACTTATGCCAGGCTGGTTTTCGCGAGTCACTTCGTGACTTGGTCAACTTGTGAGAGACCTGTGAAACTCTCTTCCTAGATGTTTTCAAAGAGTGTTTTCCTCATTTCATTACCCACGCTATATAAGCCTACATTACCCAGGAAATTCTAAGGAGACTTTTAAAGACAAAACCCTGGCAATACACTTGAGAGTTAGAAATTCTAAACCTACAATCATCTACACAATTTCTCTTAGTTTTCCTCTACTCCTACCTCTCCAATTACAAATCCTTGAAAGGTTCTTAGCTCAAGTATTTACCTTACTCAATCTGAGTGTTGAGAGAAGTTTTAGTATGTGTGAGAAGTATTGGAAAAAGACATTGATTAGCTGATGCAATTTGGAGCTAATTGCGGGATCTAGATAACTAGTGAAGATAAGGCTCAGTGAAGTTTGTTGGGAGCTAGAACTTAGAAGGTTCAAGTACAATGGGTAGATTAGGCTTGGAGGGTCTTTTTGATATCCTTGTACTCCAACTTTATTCGCTAGCAGATCATTTTGGCTTGGAGGGCCGCAGAGAGGTTTTTTGCTAAGTACTTCGGTTTCTTCTTCGATAACATGTCTCGGTGTTATCTCATTGTTTGCATCTCTCTTCCCTTACTCTTTATACTTTATACTTATTGTCTATTGTATATGCATATGCTTTAAAGTAGTTCCAGCCTTATTGCGTTACACTTACTCTTATTCTACACTTAGTTAAGTAGGGTAAAAGCAATCTAGCCGTAAGTTTAAAATTAGGGGGTCTAAACAAGCAATAGTATTTTACACTATTTGAGCTTTCAATATATATATTAATAGTCAAAACTCAAAGAAAATCCAATTTGACTTTAATTGGATTCTCAATTTTTCGCCACGTGTCCCATTTAATTTTTAATTTTTTGTCAAGTGAATTATTGAGTTTAAAATTCAAATAGTCCAAATCCAATTAGATTCTAAATTAGATTTCAATCAAAGTCCAATTTTTCACCACGTGTCCATCCAAGTTTTTAATTTTTGTGACAAGTAAATTTATTGGCTACAAAAACAGAAGATACTAAAACCAATTAAATTCTAAATCATATATATATATATATATATATATATTGTAAAGTTATGGTTTTTTCATTACATTTATGTTGGCTGAATTCAATGACAAAAAATGTTGTAATTTCATTAATTTATTTTCATGTATTTTGTGGGATTTAATTGTAATGGGTTCAGTACTAAGTTGGTGAAGATTGCTCAAGACAGTTGATCTTGTGACTGGCTCGCGACTCAGCACTAGCAAAAAGCTACATGAGAAGCACATATGGAATTGAAGTTCAAGAGTCAGGATATCTTGAAAGTATCTTGTGACTTGGCCAACCTAGGAGATGACCCGTGAGATACACTAACAGCTAATTTTAAGTGTGACTTTTATACTTTTCACCTATACTATATATACCCTCATTACCCTCAAAATTGTAAGGAGACTATTCAGAAGAAAACCCTATAGATGTTTCTACAATATCTACCTTTTAGAGAGAGCTCCTCATCCTCAATAGAGAAATCCTTGTAGTCTCTTCTCCTTTCCTACTCCCATTGTCATACATTGAGAGGAGATTTGTACCCAAATAGAACTTACACCCATTCAGAGTGTACAAAGTGTTTTGGAGCTTGGGAAATATTGGGTCTTTGCCAAAATAGGCAAGTGAGGCTTGGTGATGCAATCGGGTGGTATTGCGGGATCCGAGAAGCTAGTGAAGACAAAACTCCGAGAAGTCCGTTGGTAGATGGAGCTTGGAGAGCTCAAATACTTTGGAGGGTCTTTCTGGTATCTTTGTACTCCAACTTATTCACTAGTGGATCATTTCGACTTAGAGAGTCGCAGAGAGGTTTTTATGTTGAGTTCTTCGGTTTTTCTCTTTGATAACATATCAGTGTTATCTTGGGTTTGCTATCCTGTTCCCTACTGCCCTTTACATTTTAGTATTGCATCCTTGTGCCCATCCATGCAATTGTTGAATGCTTTGATTAATTAATTTGCTAATCACGTATATTCTACATTAAGTTTGTTAAGCTTAAAATTAATCAAGTTGTAATTAAGTATTGGGGGTCTAAACATGTTCTAGCATCTGTAATATCGAGCTCTCATATATATATATATATATATATATATATATACACATACAATGAGAAACTATTACATATTTTAGAAATGTGTGGTTTAAAAAAGTGTAAACTAATACCATGTATAATTTGAACATCTTCTAAAAAAAGGGTACAATTTGAACTGTATAATTGTGACTATTCTTAATTGTACCCGTGCATATGTATGAGACAACACATTAGTATATTTAAAGTTGAAACTAAAAGAATGTTCAATTTTAAAAATTCTAATGTGCTCATGTTACACCAATTGACATACTTAATTGTCTACAAATTTGTTAAATGGTATAACTAATTTTAAACCTCCACTCCTAAAAAAAATTCAAAAAAAAAAAAGAAAAAGAAAAAGAAAAGAAAAGAACTACAACTTCCCTTAAGCTACGTTGCTTCGTTGCTCTAATCCACTCCATGGATAGTTTTAAATTGCAAAACAAGATTTTCTTTTAGATATTTCTCTTCACTCTAATCTTAATTTTATGTTTATTGGTATAAAGATCAAAATCTGTGCGTGTTTTTGCTAACAAATGTGTGACGACTTGTCCCAATTGTGTAGATATTGTTCGCTCTAGGGTCCATACCCCTCACGGTTTTGTTCTCCCGCCAAAGCACACATCAGTGGGAGAAAAGACCTCTACAATTTAAAGGGAAGTCACTCCTTATAAGCACATCCCATGTGCTTCCCTATGCGATGTAAGATTCCATGGTTTGCAATACCCTCCTTTTGTATCTCTACAATCCACCTCCTTCATGAGCACATGCATCCTTGCATGTGGGGCCCACACTTCCGGCTAGGGCATGGCTTTGATACCATAAAATTATTACACTCTGAACCGAAGCAAAAGCTAAGCACGTGACAATGGCTGCACCCTTATATAGTTTACACTTTACAAGTGTGCTAGGCCTTCTTAACTACTAAGAATTATCCTTGAAGAAAATATCCTCAATAATGCAATTGTCAAAAGATCTACGAAGTACTAATAGAAAAAAAAAATCCAAACCTCATAACTGTTAAACAAAAGATATACTAATTATTACAAGATCATTGTATTTCAAAAATTCCTACTCCCCTTTCATGCGTACACCCTCAGCAAAAGTCCTAAAACTTGCTGTGGGCGGTAAGAAATGCTTGAAGGAGCAAGTACTTGGACCTTCAACTTATTTGTTGGTGGGCTTTACTCTCAATCTTACTTATAGGGCTTCAACTCAAGCCTGGTTGTACCCTCTCAAGTGCCGATCTCTCACAAATTCACTTTCTTCTTCCCTTTTTTCCCAGTTTCTCCTCAATCCCTCATCTTACTCCCCATTTTCCAACCCACCCAACAATGGCCTAGTTCCCCTTTTATATAAAACCCAATAAAAAAAAAAAAAAAACTACTTAATAAAAAAAAAAAAAAAACTATTATCTCACTTTTTCCTTCCACTCACTTTTTCTCTTCACACATAACCACAAAATTAAAATAATATTTTTTTCTTACAACCTTAAGGTGGTATAGGTTGCAAATTTTTTTAAATTTGCAAACTCGGATGGAGTGAGTTTTGGGTGACTTGATTGTAAAATAGCAACTAGGAGGTGTTTACATCGAATGCTAGTGCTCCAAGGGAGAAGACTTAAGAGAAATGGGTTGGGCTCGACCTGACCTTGACTTTTGGACATTAACCCAGTCAGCCCATCAGCTTTTGAACCAAGCCCAGGTCCGAAACCCACCTTTTTTTTTCCCCTAGTCCCTTTGAGCCCACTTTTAATATTTAGGTTCAAGTTCAACCCTCCTTTTAAGTAAGCCTAGGTCCACTTTAGTTTAAAATAACTTTCGGCCCACACTCTTAAATAAGGGCCATTAGCTTGTTTATCTCTCTCTCTCTCATATCATATTATATTATATATAATAAAAGTAAGTCTTAGACACCGTGATTGCATTAGGTGGCTTCACCAAATTGCAGAAATTTTAATAAATTTTTAGATTTTAAAAATAAATATATACATATTTTTTGGATAAATATGACAAATCAAGTAATGAAAGAAAGTAGTATTTAATTTACAACTATAACAGTTGTGTTTATCTAAAATGTTATCAACAAAGCCTAAAATCAATAGAATAGAATTACCTAAGGATAGAATTTAAACAAAAAAGAGAGATAAAAAACGTAAAATAAAAAAAAGATCGAAATTGCATTTTTTTTTCCTATGTTTCTTTAAAAAATGTAAAAGGAAAAAAAGATAGAACTTGCATTTTTTTTTCCTACGTTTTGTTTTGTTTTTTTTTTATTTTTTATTTTTTAATTATGGATAAATTTGCATCTTATGTCATCTTTTTCCTAATAATAAAGTAAAAAAAAAAAAGTATTTGAGTTTTATCTAAACTACTTCTTTTTGTTCATATTATCTTCTTCACAACCTAAAATTCCCACTATATATATACACAGTTTTTTGGTGTTTCATTATTTTACCACTTACTTTACAATTATTTGTTATATTCTTCATTTCTCCTCTCTGCCCTACCTACAACTTTGTAAGTAATTTTTTTCTTTCTTTCATCAAATTGAATAGATTTTGTGTATTTGTTACCTTTTTATTATATATAATATGATTTTGTGAATCTTAGCAACACTGTCTATGGTAAAGTTTCTAATATGACCTTTTTTTAAAAATTTATTTATTAGAAAACGACGACGGTCGTTTTGATGTAGTGAGATTCGATTTGTAGAGGATTGTCATGTTAAGGAAACTGTGATTTTAGAATAGTTATGTAGGTTTTATTCTTTGGTGTTTTTTTTTTTTTTTTTCATGTGTATTTTTTGCTTTCTTATTAGATGAAAAGAGAGCTATTTCTATGAGTCTATAGAAGTTATGTAACAAAAGTTCTTTTATTTTTGGGTTTATTATTATTATATTATTTTTTAGAATTAGATGCGACAATTTTAGATTAATTAGAGAAAAAAAATTGCTAGATTTATGTTGTTTTGTAATCTAATAATCTATATCATATCATATTATATATAATAAAAGTTTAAATTTTTAGATTTCAAGAATAGATATATACATATTTTTTAGATAAATGTGACAAATTAAGTAATGAAAGAAAGTGGTATTTGATTTACAACAATAACAGTTGTGTTTATCTAAAATGTTATCAACAAAGTCTAAAATCAATAGAATAGAATTACCTAAGGATAGAATTTAAATAAAAAAGAGAGATAGAAAAACGTAAAAGAAAAAAAAGATCGAATTTGCATTTTTTTTCCTATGCTTCTTTAAAAAACATAAAAGGAAAAAAAGATAGAACTTGCGTTTTTTTTTTCCTACTTTTTTTTTTCTATGGATAAATTTGCATCTTATGTCATCTTTTTCCTAATAATAAAGTAAAAAAAAAGTATTTGAGTTTTACCTAAATTACTTTTTTTTGTTCATATCATATTCTTCACAACCTAAAATTCTCACTATATATACACACAGTTTTTTGGTGTTTCATTATTTCTACTATGTACTTTACAATTATTTGCTATATTCTTCTCTTCTCCTCTCTGCCCTACCTACAACCTTACGGGTAAATTTTTTTTGTTCTTTCATCAAATTGAATAGATTTTGTGTATTTATTGCCTTTTTTATTATATATAATATGATTTTTATCAATAAGTTTTATAGATAGACTGAAATTGGATACGAGAAAATCCACCCATCCAAATTTCTATGTAAGGTAAGTCTATCTTTACTTAACTCCGTTTTTTTTTTTTTTTTTTTTTTTTTTTTAAGTTCAAAAATTTTGATATTTTTTCATTAATGAATTGAGGTTTTGGCTTAATTTTATTTTCAACCATTTCAATTATTGAATTCATTATTTTTCCATGTGTAATACTAGTATTTGTGTTTTTTTTAATGATAAAATATATATATGTGTGTGTGTGTGTGTGTTCTTAAAGGCTAAAACACAATACAATTACAAACATTACTTTAAGTTAGGGTGTTATATTTATTTATTAATAAGTTAGAATGTTACATTAAGTTAGAGAATTATATTTTTATTTATTAATTTAGAATGTTACATATGGATACATATGCTGGTTTAGGGTTAATATAACTTATAACCATTTGAATGAAATCAACACTAAAACAAATGATTTAAATATCAAAATAAGAAATAAAAATTAAATTTCTTTCAAGTGTACAAGCACAATTTATTTTTTAATCTTAAATTTTGAATTAATTCTTTTTTCATTTTATTTGTTATTAAATTTAATTATATTATCAAAATATTTTTTATTAAGTCGTGCATCGCACGAGTATAATACTAGTATATATATAAAACCGAAACCTCTGAAACTTTCATAATTTTTCACGTTAGCACAATATTTAAATAAAATTATTTTTGTTTAGTCCAAACTTTTTTTGATAGGTCTGTTAAAAGATTTAAGACCCTTAGTCCAAACTTAACAATGAGTGAAACTCTATCTCTCTAACAAGTTCAACTTAAACTCAAACTCATTATTATCATTTTTTTAAAACAAAATTATTTTTATTTAATTCAAACTTAACAAGGAGTGAAACTTTATCTCTCTAACAAATCCAACTTAAATTTAAACTCAAACATTTATAATCTATATATATATATATATAACCAAAATTAGCATTGCTCTAGACCTTACTTTCGTGAGATCTTCTATTGATACTCTTGCTTCCGCAGGATTGCCCATATGGATTACAGAACTTGATATTGCAAGTGCCTTTGGTCAACAGGTAATTAAGATGCTCAAGAGGCAAAAGTATGGACCTTTTTTTTCTTTTTTTTCAATATATCATTTGCAGTATAATTAAAACCAAAGACATTTTTTTATTAAATCTATAAAACTTCACCACAAATTTTTTAAGCTTTATAGTTTTTCAAGTTTTTCATATTTATATTTATTTTTTTATGTTGTACATGACAGATAAAGTGTCTCTATTTTTTTTGGAGAAAATCAAAGCTGCAACCTATGTCTTCTAGCCTAGAAAACGATAAATTTTTATTTAGCATGTTATATATAAATTTGTTGAATTTGGTTTAGTTTTGAAGTAGAATTTGGGGATTCTATAAATTTTAAAGCTTTAAGTCTTGGGGTTTTTGGTATTTGCGTCTTATAAGATTGATTTTTTTTTGAGTAAATAGTAATACTTATTAGAATACACACGAAAATAATAATACTTAGTGTTTTAAACTGGGTTTATAATACATTACATGACTAGAGTACAACTACAAAATGACATAACATTTGTAGTTGTAGACTAGGGTTATAAACAATGGACACTAGACACATAACCAATGTGGGATAAACATCCCTATTTTTTGAGTAAACAATAATACTTAATAGAATACATACGAAAATAATAATACTTAGTGTTTTAAACCGGGTTTATAATATATTACATAACCAGAGTATAACTACAAAAGGGCCTAACCTTTGTAGCTGTAGATTGAGGTTATAAACATTAGATATTAGACATACACAATCAATGTGGGATAAATATCCTTATAAGAATTAGTAGATTGATCTTAATTCTTCACCTTAAATACTTTTTATTTAGGTTCATGTGATTTTTTATTTTCTTATTAAAAGTTATGATTTTTTGTTGATTAATTATTTGTTTGGATTAATTTCAATTGATTATTAGTTTGGATTCAATATAAAAGATAATGGAATTAAGTATTACAATTTCGATATTATTCCATATTTTGAATAGTCTATATTGTTATTACTACGAGAAAGTCATATTGCTACTCAAATTTGAAACTTGGTGTGTCTTTCTCATATTATGGTCTTTGTTTATATATTTGTAGTTTATATGATTTCTTCATATATATATATATATATATATATATATATATATATATTTTAAATAGTAACTAGCAAAATGTCTATTTACTAATTGTTGGATTTTTTTTTTCAGAGTCAATAGATTTTTCGTGCATCACATGGGTTAGCGACTAGTTCTTTAATATTTTAAATGCCATCCATATTTTGTCACGTTAACCCAATTTTGTCATGTTTTTATTTTAATCCATGTTTTGTAATATTGCATGTTAGTCCACATTTTCTCATATTTGCATGCCATGCCATATTTTGTAATATTTGCATTTTGACTTGTTTTCCCCCCAAAACCATGATTTAATCCCAAAAATTCCCAAAATAATATTTTGACACCAAAGCTTTCCCAAAACTACATTTTGACCCCATAATTTTTTCAAAATCATGATTTAACCTTGAAACTTTTACAAAATTACATTTTGGCCCTCAAAATTTTATAAATTGCATTTTGGCCCCTAGGGTCACCAAATTCCATTTTTAATTTCATCATACGAATGAAGTGTCTTGTTGGCTAATAAAAAAATTTGCGTGTTGATAGATCAAAATTGCATGATTTTTTCTTCTAAAAAAAAAATTGCATGATTTTCTCTTTGGAATTCAAATGTTTATTCAAATCCCGATCTACCTAAACATGCTCCCCCCCACCCCCCCTTTGGCACTAATGTTTTTTGTTTTTGATAAAATTTGGCGCTAATGTTTTGGCCTATTGTGTTTGTGCATAAGAAATGAGAAAAATAGAGGATAACAATAAGGTGTTATCTCTCTCTCTCTCTCTCTCTCTCTCTCTCTCTCTCTCTTTTGTACATTGTAAATATATTCACATGCTAGTTATGTAGTATCCTTTAGATACTATCATTTGGATAGGCGGTGTGGGATGTCTAACACCTTCCCCACACCGAACTTCTAAGTCCAAGATCTTTGGTTCGCAATTTTTGGTTTACCTTAATTAACAAACCCTTAAAAATTGGTTTAAATAATTAGGTAACTTAAAAAGAATTAGACAAATAGGTGACCAATTCCACTTAATACAAAACTAATGGCTGGTGGCAACTTCTAAAATAAAAATAAGAAAAAGGGATCTCACACACACACACATCTCACCCTAGAAACACATGCACACAAAGAGTCACGTCTCTAAGGACCCAATGTGCGATAAGCCAAAATAAGATAGGGAAAAGCCCTAAACAAGCATTTTTCCTCTTTTTGGGGCTTCTACAAAAGGTTTCATACCAAAACAATTGTTATTGAATAATCAAAAGACATTGACACAATTCCTTTTATTGAGCTTGTAGGGAGCCTTTAGACTTATGAAATGGGCTTAGGAAAGATAGGCAAGGGTGGAAAGAGCAAGAACATGGCTGTTAAAGTAAGAGATGAAGACGATGAAGAGTTGTTTGATGATGAGCGATCTATAAGAAAAACAGAGAGCTAGGGAAGAGAGAGTAAAAGCTAGAGAGAAAAGATTGAAGTGTGAAATTCTGTAATTGTATTGATCAATTAAAAACTAATTGTACAATGTGTATATATACTACAATTCACACAAGAGAGCAAAACTGCTAAATCTAACTAACTCCACATTATACGGATCCACTCTAAACAACCAATCCAACCAATTCCAGTACTACACGTGTCCGTATATACATCTTCTAATTAAATTAAAACTAAACTACAAGTCGTATACCAAAACTCAGGTAACTCAATCGTTTAGCAAGCTTCATGTACGTTCTTCCAATACTCTGTTTCATTGCTCTGCCTCTCTGCTTGAACTAATTCTTCAAACACTCTCCACTTCAATGCTTGCATCTGTCTTCTTCTTCTTGTTCTCATTTGTGCATTTATCCAAACTTTGACATTCCCCCTCAAGATGAGAAGGTGAACTATGTATGTTCACCACACTCATCTTGCCTAATAAGTATCTTAATTGTTGACTGTTGAGAGCTTTTGTAAGTAAATTAGCCAATTGAGAATGTGTAGAAGTAAAGAGCAGCCTAACAACATTATCTTGCACCTTATCTCTTACTACATGGCAATCTATTTCTATATGCTTGGTCCTCTCATGAAACACTGGGTTTTCTCCAATGAAAATCACAGTTTGGTTATCACAAAACAATAGAGTAGGTTGAGGATGATAAATCTTTAAATCCTTCAACAATGCTAACAGCCAAGTCATTTCACAAACAGTAACAGCCATTGCCCTATACTCTGCTTCAGCAGAAGATCTAGACACTATGGACTGTTTCTTGGACTTCCATGATATGAGAGAATCATCCAAAAAGATGCAATAACCTGTGGTTGACCTCTTGGTATCAATGCAAGAGGCCCAATCAGCATCTGTGTAGGCCTTCAAATGGAAATCTGATGTAGCTGATAGAAAAACACCTTGACTAGGACAACTTTTGATGTATTGTAGCACTTTATATGCAGCATCTAGGTGAGGTTTCTTGGGTTTTGACATGAATTGACTTAGTTTGTGAAAATGATATGCAATATTTGGCCTAGTGATAGTCAAATAAAGCAATCTACCCACCAACCTTCTGTACACTCCAGGATTAGCTAGCAATTTTTCTTGAAACTTGCTTAACTTCAAATTCTGCTCCATTGGCACCTTGCTAGGCTTACAAGCTGACATTCTAGCATCTTTCAAGACTTCCAAAGCATACTTTCTTTGGCACAAAGTGATACCCTTGTTTGATCTAGCTATCTCAAGTCCAAGAAAATACTTCAGACGTCCAAGATCTTTAAGTTTGAAGTGCTGATCTAAATAAGTCTTAAGCTCTTCATCTGCTTGGACATTATTGCTAGCTATGAGAATATCATCAACATAAACCACCAAAGCTATAAAGGAACCATTGAACTTCTTTGTAAATAAAGAGTAGTCAGCTTTGGACTGTTTAAAACCATGATGCTTAATGACAGAACAAAACTTTGCATTCCACTGCCTTGAAGCTTGTTTAAGCTCATATAAAGACTTGTTCAATTTGCAAACAACATTTCCCCCTTTGCTGTGAAAGCCTTGAGGGAGTTGCATATACACCTCCTCATGAAGATCACCATTCAAAAAAGCATTATTGACATCTAATTGAACCAAATGCCAACCTTTCACAGCAGATATGGCAAGAAGTGTCTTCACAGTAGTTAATTAGCAACTGGTGAGAAGGTATCAGTAAAATCCAGCCCCTCTTGTTGAGTGAATCCCTTAGCAACTAGTTTTATATCTCTCCACAAAGCCATCAACCTTGTATTTTACCCTATAGACCCATTTACAGCCAATTGCCTTTTTATTTGAAGGCAAAGGGGTAAGGGTCCAAGTATTATTAGAAACCAAAGCATTAATTTCAGCACACATGGCTTCTTGCCATTTAGGATCCATAACAGCCTCATGATAAAATCTTGGTTCAGGAATAGTGGTAATGGCAGAACAAAAATTGGCGTATGAAGAAGAGAGGTTTGAAGTATCAATATAATCAGAAAGAGGATATTTTGGTAGTGACTAAGGAAGTACCCAACTTGCTGAATGGATTAGATTGGGAAAGATCAGTAGACATGATGCTGCTGCATTTGTAATCTTGTAAGTAGGAAGGAGGTTTGGTAGGCCTAGGTGATCTTCTTAGGGAAGGAAGGGTAGCAGGTTGAACTATATCTGGTCCTTGAGGAAGGGGTAAAGAATCAGGTGCTATAGAACCTGGTAAGAACAGATTAGAAGAACCAAAAGCTGGAATGATGGGTTCTGGTATGACAGAATCTGATATAACGGGAACAGAAGACTCTAAAGATGAATCAAACACATGATGAGGACCAGAATCAGAAGATGGAACATTTAAAGAAGGTGTAAGAGGTTCTGAAAACATAGGATCATGTGGAATAGCCACATTAGGACAGATATGAGGAAGTGAAATGGAAGTATGTGGGGAATAGGCTGAAGAAATGAAAGGGAAGACAGTTTCATGAAAAGAGACATCCCTTGAAATGAAAATTTGTTTTGTAAGCAAGTTTAACAACTTGTAACCCTTAACACCAAAAGGGTAACCAAGAAAAACACAAGGAATAGACCTAGGTGAGAACTTAGACCTATTGTGAGCCAATGTGGAAGCAAAACAAAGGCATCCAAAAACTTTTAAATGATGATAAGAAGGAACCTTGCCATAAAGCTTCTCAAAAGGGGTTTTATGATCCAAAACAACACTAGGCAGCCTATTTATGATGTAAACTGCTGTCAAAACACAATCTCCCTAATAACAAAGTGGTATGTTAGATTGAAATTTCAATACTCTTGCAATGTTTAAGATATGTTGATACTTTCTTTCCACTATTGAATTTTGTTGTGGAGTAACAACACAAGAATGTTGATGAACAATCCCATGTTGAGCATAAAAATCTTTGGGGAAAAACTTTTGAGCATTGTCAGTTCTAAACACTTTGATATTAGTTTGAAATTGAGTATGTATCATTTTGTAAAATGAAATCAACAAAGCCCTAGTTTTTGATTTAGACTTCATAAGGTAAACCTATGTGGACCTTGTAGCATCATCTACAATGGTAAGAAAATATTTAAAACCATCATGAGTTGCTTTGGCAAAAAGTCCCCATACATCACAGTGAACCAAATCAAAGGTATGATCAGAGAAATGGTTAGAGTTAGGAAAAGGTAAATGTTTATGCTTTGCAATTGGACAGACAACACAATCTTTATTTGAATGAAACGAAGAAATATCAAATATACAATGTTGAAGATTATCATCAGAAGCATGTCCTAGTCTAAGATGCCACAAGTAAGGCTTAGTTACAATGGGAACATAAGAGACAGAATTAACAAAAGACTTTAAAACTGACTCTAGGATAGTAGAAGCTTCTGAAATGGACTTGCAATTGTCTGAAGTTTGTAGCAGGTACATATTATTATGAAGCTTACCCAATCCAATCATTTTCCAGCAAGTAAGGTCCTGTATGAAACAATAATTGGAAAGGGAAACCAAGCAACATGACAAAGATTTGGTTAATTTGCTTACTGAAATCAGATTGAAGGAAAAAGCTGGAACACGAATGACATCCTCAAGAATTAAGGATGTAGTAACCTGGACTGTGCCTATGTGTGTGGCAAGGACTTTTTCACCATTAGGTAAATGTACAAAGGAAGAGATTGAACTAGTGATCTTTAGTAAACAATGAAATTGAATGAATAATGTGATCAGTAGCCCCTATATCACGAACCCAAGTTTCTTCATTGTAAGCTGTTTTGTTTGAAGGATTTTCATTAAAGATTGAATTCTTCAAACTAAAGCAAGTAGGATCCTGGAAAGAAGCACAAGAAATACCTGATAATGTTGAATTTGCTGAGTGAATAGCATCAGAAGTGGTAGAAGATGATGCATGAGAGCTCAACAAAGATAGCAGCTGCTGGCATTGTTCAGATGTGAAAGGAAAAGACCCTGACTGTGATGCAGCCTCACATTGACCAGAATCACCATCAAGACTCACTTGATTAGCCATGGACACCTTGCCCTTTTGCTTATACCCTGGTGGAAAGCCAATTAACTTGTGGCATTTCTCCATGAAATGGCCAGCTTTGCCACAGTGACTGCATATAGGCCTACCCTTTCCTTTTGTGTTCTTCCCAACTTGATTGAATCCTTGAGTCTTGACTGCAAGAGTAGTTGAATCAACTGAATGCCTTCCATTGAAACCTAAAGCCCTCTGTCTCTCCTCTTGTATTACCAAAGAGAAAGCCTTGTCAATTGAGGGACTTGGTTCCATCATCAAAATTTGAGTTCAAACTTGTGAATAGACTTCAGTCAAGCCATTGAGGAACTGCATCAAAGAATCTTGATGATGAAACAATGTAATTTTGTCATTCACACCACAAACACACTTGCCACAAGAATAGCATGGTAAGGGCCTAAGATTAAGCAATTGATCCCAAGAAGCTTGAAGATTAGTGAAGAAAGTAGTCACTGTTGCATCTCCTTGCATGATTGTTGAAATCTACTTTTGAAGTTGTGAAATCCGTGGACCATTTGCTTGCAAGAAACGATTCTTTAGTGAATTCCAAACCTCCATTGCAGTGTTTCTGTAAATCACACTTCCAGAGATGTGAGGTGAGACTGAATTCAATATCCATGAAGAAATCATGGAATTGTTCTTTGACCAAGCAATCTTTTCCAGAGGAGTGATGGCCATGGAAGCTCTTATAGAGCCATCCATAAAACCTATCTTACTCTTCGCATCAAATGCCATACGCATAGCCCTAGCCCAATTAAGGTAATTGTCTTCTGTCAAGGGTTGAGTGACAAGAATTGCACCTGGTGACTCTCCATGTTGCAGAAAAAATGGACTCCTCGGGTCCTCCATTGGAGAAAGCTCACGATGAGCAATGGATGGAGAAGATAAAGTTTGAGAAGTTTGATCTTGGTTAGCCATTGACAGAAAAAAGAAGCTCTGATACCATATAAGAAAAACAGAGAGCTAGGGAAGAGAGAGTAAAAGCTAGAGAGAAAAGATTGAAGAGTGAAATTCTATAATTGTATTGATCAATTAAAAACTAACTATACAATGTGTATATATACTACAATTTACACAAGAGGGCAAAACTACTAAATCTAACTAACTCCATATTATATGGATCCACTCTAAACAACCAATCCAACCAATTCCAGTACTACACGTGTCCATATATACATCTTCTAATTAACTTAAAACTAAACTACAAGTCGTATACCAAAACTCAGGTAACTCAGTCATTTAGCAAGTTCATGTACATTCTTCCAATACTCTGTTTCACTGCTCTGCCTCTCTACTTGAACTAATTCTTCAAACACTCTCCACTTCAATGCTTGCATCTGTCTTCTTCTTCTTGTTCTCATCTGTGCATTTATCCAAACTTTGACACGATCCAAGCTCAAGGGTTACATAACTAGGCAGTTCAAGAAGTTTGTGGAGAATGCAAATATCAAGATCAAGGATAAGGATCTTAGACGGTTTGAGTTCGCATCTACTAAACCTAATGATAAGCTTAGAAAGGAATACAAGGATGCTGGTCAGAATTCAAATTTGTCATTCGGTCCAAAGTGCTATGGATGCCAAGAGTCACAAGCATCAGGTTGGACAGAATGGCTTGGTGGGTGGGTTGATTTCACAGGTTGGGTGGACACACCTAGTTAGTGAATATACAAAAGCTAAACGATAGTAGCATTTTCTATTGTATCTCTACGTTGTGTGTCGTATTGTAAGAATTGGTCGGTTTCGGGTTTTTCGATATCGCCGAATTTTGGCCGAAATCTGGCCAGATCTCGTCAGATCTAGCTGAATCTAACGAGATTTGGCCGATAACTCGCCGGATCTATGGAAATATGGCTAAGATTTGGCCGAGTTAGAGTTGGGCTTACCGAAGTTTGGCCGAGTTTGAGTAGATCTGGGCTAGCTTCGCCGAATTTAAGCATATCTGAGTGAGGATTTAAGTAGATCTGAGTAAAGGAAGGCCAAACGTGGCCGGATCAGAGCTAAGAAGCCCCATATTGTTGCCAGATTTTGGCCTTCTTTGAGGTTTTGTCGGGCAGATTGGGTAGCTCAGGTTTTTGAGGAAGAAACCAGCCACTCGACCCGCCGAAGTTGGGTTCTGAAGGTTGGGACCAGTCACTGACCCAACGGAGGTGTCAGTCCGGTCGTGACAGGTCAGTTCCGATTGGGTTTGTCGGTTCCAGCGGGTTCTCGATTTGCGTGGACAGCCCTATTAGTAAGTTAAGTCACTTATTAGTTTGTTAGAATTAGCCGTTAGTTAGAGTAACTGCTTTTTGTTAGCTTCATTATTCTGTTTCCTGTATATATAACATTAACAAGGTTGTAATCATTTGCTTAATTAATGAAAATTATCACAGATTTCTCTCAAACTTGATATATGTAAAGTTGTGATTAAGCTTTCAATATACATTGTTAAAATCGATCTCCACGGACCAACAAAGATTCAATTAACTTTCCTGAGTTCTTTCCAAAAAATTTCCCTTAAGTTGTGTTTGGATACTTGAATTTAGATTTGAATTATAAAGTGATGGATTTAAATGCCTTAATGTCAAATCCTTAAATTGTCAAGTCTAAATCTTTGGCTCTTTGTGAATTATCTAAACAAAGTTATTTAGATTTTAATCACCAAATCTAAATTCATGTGCCAAAATCCTGTCATCTAAACATGCTATTGGAAATATTTTTGGAGGACATACTGCAGTCTGCAGAAAGCATCCATGAAGACGATGTTTTCATGTCACCCAAAATACATCATGGATGCTAGCTGTCTGCAGACAACATCCATGATGTATTTTGGGAGTAGGAAAATAAAAACAAAAAACAAATGTGAAACTTGAGAATGATGTTTTTGTGGTCCAAATTTTGACCAGTCATTAGTGTTTAAGTGGTGAGTTATGAGTTGTGTGATTCCATCCAAGATTGTAGGTATATGTCCAAAGAAGGTATATGTCCCTTGTCTAACGAGTTTTTATCAAGGGTGTAGTAACAAAATTTTGGTTAGAGGGGCCGAGGTAGTATTATCATATTGATTTGCAATTCAAGAAAATACAAAGTATGACATATATACATATATACATGTCTTCTTGCATTAGTTTTAGAAAAAAAACATTAAATCTAACCAAAATTAGACTATATTTACAAAAAATAATATCGTAGAAATTAAATAGAACAAAGTCACTATAAACAACCATAAAATAAATAGCTGTTAAATTCAACCAAATTAGACTACTATGGTAAAAAATAAATTCAAAATCAATTTCATTCCTCTCAACTAAATTCAAAATTAATTTCATTCCTACTAATAGTCTACTACAGTACCCTTATAGTGTCTCTACTCTCTAATGATAATTCCCACACAAGTACAACATTGGTCCTTGAATAGTTATGGGATATGGCCTCACTCAAGGAAAAAAAAATGTGGGATTTTTGACATGTTTTAGAGGAGGAAAGGAAAAGTCAAAAAGATGAAAAGTAGGGATTTGGGGTGAGGAATTTTTATGGCTAACGTATGGAGGATGGGCCAAGTTTTTCTCATAGGGGTCCAGCTCTTAAATGAGAAGGTGTAAGGCCTATTTCTTCCTACTACTATAGACCCCCCCCCCCCCCTCCTCTTCACAACATAAGAATAACGTGCCTCTGCCCCTACTTTTTATGTTCTCTTCTATCCTCCAACCTCTTACGCAAATTTGAAAGCTGAGGACGATGTTTGTGGTCCAATATATGTTTCATAAATTCATAGTTGTCAGTATCTTACGATACGCGATACGTATCGTATCGTGTGTAAAAAGTTCCGTATCGTATTGGCGTATCGTAAGTGCTCATGAATCGTACAATACAGTGTGCGTATCGTAAGAATCGTATCATATTGTAAAATCGTACGTATCGTACGATACATAGAAAATTCTTTAAAATGATATTTTTTTTGTTAAAATCTATACTTTTATTTGAATCTAACAAGTTGTTAGACTTGTTTTTAACACAAAATTATTAGTTTACTTAATTTTACCTAGTAAAATAACATATTGATAAGTTTTTTTCCCCTCTCTTTTTCCTATAAAGTTTAGACTACATGGTACACACACTTCACTTTAATATTTGCAAATTTATTTTCTATACTATAAATAAGATATTAATTGACAGTATAATAATAATAATAATAATAATAATAATTATTATTATTATTATTATAATAATAATAATAATAATAATAATTATTATTATTATTATTATTATTATTATTATTATTTTTGCCATTATTGTTATAAGTCCAAGAAACTAGAATGCCAAGAAGGATATTTTTTTAAATTATTAAAATAAAAAGAACAAGGAGAGATAGTAAATGTTAATGACGATGAAGAAAATTTTAATGAAGAAATAAGTTTGCAAAATGATAAACATGATGACAACATTGACTTAGATGGGGTTTATTGGGCAATATGGTGAAAATAAATTATTATTTTTTGATCATTTGTAATATATTATCACTTTTAAATTTAAATCATTTGAATGTGTATTGTGGGGCCTGTGGACCTGGTGACCTCGGCCCACTTTACATCCGGCCCAGGGCCCATGCCGAGGAAGAAGGATCGTCCGAGGACGACATATGAAGGCCTAAAGCTTTAGAGATCCCCGCCGAGGATAACTCTGTCCTCGGTGGACTGAGGCTAACTCTAGGTAGGGGAACCGGCCCAGGATAGGTTGTCACCTCCGCACTAAATGCGCTCACCTAACTCTCTGGCCGCACTAATGGAGATGGGACTTGTGAACAGGGCAACCTTGGTTATTACAATCACTTGAGTACTGATAATGCAGCTGATGGGACGGACAGTCAGAGGGAAAGCGCATGGATGATCAACAGATGGAAGAAAGAGATGGGAAAAGGAGGACTATATAAGATGGACCAAAAGAGCAGTTTGGAGGGGGGAGAAAGGAAAAAAAAAAACGAAAAGGAGAAAGGAGAAAGAAGAGGGACAAATATCAACCTCCTCGGATCAGTGCCGAAGAGCAGCATTAAAGTGGAACTTGGATGCTCCGGCCTTCAACGGTGATGAATACATCATTTGGGTTCCGTTCGTCTGCAAGGGCCAATTTCTTCAACCCACTCTCTAAAAATGTATTGTTTAGGGCTTATAGAATCATCTCCCTTCTAATTTTAGAGGGCCTTTCCAAACTGAGTCCCTACAATTGGCGCCGTCTGTGGGGAGAATTTGTGCACCAGCAGGCAGGCGCAACGAACAATCGTTTCTAAGTAGCTAGTTTACGGAGGGTTAACAACAACGCGTTTCCAAAAAAAAAAAAAACCATTGCAGAAAAGTAAAAGATTCAAAGGAAAAGAGAAGAAACATCACAGTATTTTATTGAAAGAAAAGGAAATACAAGATACAAACAGAGGCTCAGACAGGCTTGTTTTAAAGCCAATTCTACAAACAGAGGCCCGGACGGGCCTGTTCTAAAGCTAACTAAAGGGAAGGGGGCTGAGGCAGGCCTGTTTTAAGGCTACCAACAACGCCCAAGCCGGTGCGGTGGTGCTGGCACGAAGAGAGGAGCAGATGCAAGGGCCCCTGACGGCCCTTCCCTACGATGTTCCTTTGATTCTCTTCCAGCCCCACGGTAGTTAGCCGTTGGAGACGGCAACACTCGGGCACCAGACATGACATAATCTTGCACGCCTCCACCGGCGTGGGTGCGCCCCGGAGCAAAGCGTTATGTACTTCAAGGACCTCCCTCTTGGCCGCTATGCATGGCACCATGAGGATGACGCCCAAATTTTGCCACGCTGGGGATCTGACGCGAGCTATAACTACAACGGCTCTCGGTCGAGGGAGGAGGACCTTCGGCCTACGTACCCTCACTCCCATCCAAGGCCGTCCCATTTCTCTAAACTCTTATCACAATTCTGGCAGGGTTATTGAGGGGGCTCTGAAAGTTGAGGGGACATGTTTCCTGGTGTGTTAGAGGGTTCGTGGAGCGTAGAAAGACATTTCCCCCCATATAGCCTTAAATAGAGGGTGAAGATTAATGGGAATTGACCTACGCAAAATTCAAAATAAGGCTTATCGGCGACATTAATCCTGACCAAATTCCAAGGCAGCTATCAACCGTTCGATCTGCATCAATCCACGAGGATATTAATGAGAGCGTGCCTCGTGTGTCGAAATGTCAAGCGCGGAACGCGAACAGTCAAGAGGCACCTCGTAACTAATAAGGGCAGAAACTTGAACTGAAGGCGACGTTACTGCCACGTGTAAGGTTAGAATCTCAAACCACCCTTGCCCAGGGCACTGTGGGGTCAAGGGTCCGGTCCATAGGATTACCCACTCCCGACGAAGCAGGCCGAGGCCATCATTACGCCAAAACTAATATGCCCAACACTGAGGACAACCTCCTTTACCCCATACAGAAGTGTTAGACAAAACCAAGGCCTTGCATGGTCCTCGGACTCAAACCTATGGGAAAACTAACCACTCAAATATACCTGGGTACTAGACAGAACCAAGGTCTTGTATGGTCCTCGGACTCAAACCTATGGGGAAACTAGCTACTTACAGAAGAACAGAAGTGTTAGACAGAACCAAGGTCTTGCATGGTCCTTGGACTCAAACCTATGGGAAAACTAACCACTCAAATATACCTGGGTACTAGACAGAACCAAGGTCTTGCATGGTCCTCGGACTCAAACCTATGGGGAAACTAGCTACTTACAGAAGAACAGAAGTGTTAGACAGAACCAAGGTCTTGCATGGTCCTCAGACTCAAACCTATGGGAAAACTAACCACTCAGATATACCTGGGTACTAGACAGAACCAAGGTCTTGCATGGTCCTCGGACCCAAACCTATGGGGAAACTAGCTACTTACAGAAGAACAGAAGTGTTAGACAGAACAGAACCAAGGTCTTGCATGGTCCTCGGACTCAAACCTATGGGAAAACTAACCACTCAAATATTACCTGGTACTAGACAGAACCAAGGTCTTGCATGGTCCTCGGACTCAAACCTATGGGGAAACTAGCTACTTACAGAAGAACAGAAGTGTTAGACAGAACCAAGGTCTTGCATGGTCCTCGAACTCAAACCTATGGGAAAACTAACCACTCAAATATACCTGGGTACTAGACAGAACCAAGGTCTTGCATGGTCCTCGGACTCAAACCTATGGGGAAACTAGCTACTTACAGAAGAACAGAAGTGTTAGACAGAACCAAGGTCTTGCATGGTCCTCGGACTCAAACCTATGGGAAAACTAACCACTCAAATATACCTGGGTACTAGACAGAACCAAGGTTTTGCATAGTCCTCGGACTTAAACCTATGGGGAAACTAGTTACTTACAGAAGAACAGAAGTGTTAGACAGAACCAAGGTCTTGCATGGTCCTCGGACTCAAACCTATGGGAAAACTAACCACTCAAATATACCTGGGTACTAGACAGAACCAAGGTCTTGCATGGTCCTCGGACTCAAACCTATGGGGAAACTAGCTACTTACAGAAGAACAGAAGTGTTAGACAGAACCAAGGTCTTGCATGGTCCTCGGACTCAAACCTATGGGAAAACTAACCACTCAAATATACCTGGGTACTAGACAGAACCAAGGTCTTACATGGTCCTCGGACTCAAACCTATGGGGAAACTAGCTACTTACAGAAGAACAGAAGTGTTAGACAGAACCAAGGTCTTGCATGGTCCTCGGACTCAAACTTATGGGAAAACTAACCACTCAAATATACCTGGGTACTAGACAGAACCAAGGTCTTGCATGGTCCTCGGACTCAAACCTATGGGGAAACTAGCTACTTACAGAAGAACAGAAGTGTTAGACTGAACCAAGGTCTTGCATGGTCCTCGGACTCAGACCTATGGGAAAGTTAGCTATTTGCAGAAGAATAAAAGCGTTAGATGGAGCCGAGTTGTGGTACAGTCCTCGGATGTAAACTTGAAGGACAGCTGATTGTCTCATGAGACTAAGTCCAGAACAGAACCAAGGTATTGAGTAAAACATTAAAGTATAACAAGTAAAAGGAAGCATCAATCAAAGAGCCAAAAGCAAACTATTGAATATATATTTCAAACAGAAAGTATGTAGTTTCGTTACAACGTCGCCAAGGTAAAAAGCAAAATGAAATGAAAAAGAAAACAAATAAGAGTGTCCCATGCTGTCAAAACGGGGTGGTCCAACGAAATGGCTTACTCCCCCAACTCGGTGGGCAGTTTGCCTTAAGGAGCCTGTTGGAAGGCTTCGAATAACTCCTAGGGATCCTGATTCGGAGGAGCTACTTCAAAGGACCCTTCCACAGTAGGAGGGATCCGGGGGACAGTGAGTGTGGCTTGGGATTCAGCAGGAAACCTCACCACATATTGGGGCACTTCTTGACTGTCAGTTCCAACCCCCTTCAACGCTCTACGGGGCTCAGCTTCCTCAAAAAGTCTGTCAGCTGAAGACGTGTCCTCGGCAGTTTTGGTCTGACTTTCACCTGCTACCAGTAATGCAGACTCTTCCTCGGAAGTAGTGGGGATAACCTCGCGAATTGCGGGGGGGGGGGGGGGTAATATACTCTCGCTGCCCTCCTAAGGTCAGACGAGGCATCAACTCCCGCTTGGTTGAGGGCTTCATTCTAGGTCTGGGAACAAAAGCGCCTGCACACTTCAGGGACTTGAGCCTTGAAGGTAGCTTCAGTCTTAGCCACCCCCTCATGCTCCCAAGCTCAGCCATGTCAACGGGAAGGAGAAGGGACCTTTCCAGGGCATCGGAAATCCCCCTCACCTCCTCGAAAATCTCGGATAGTAGCGTCATCCATCAAAGGTTCTCCATGGAGCATGGCAGTGGGTAGCCAGGCCTGGGGCTCGGACTGTTGAACGATTTCTTTCCCTTTTCGTTGGCCACCCAGCCTCAGTTGTTTAGAAGGTCATCGGGCTTCATCCTCCTCTGGAGAAGGGTGGGATCTCTCCGCATCCACTGGGTCTTTGCCCTTGGAAGGCCTCTTCCTTTTTGGCTCGGGAGACTCAAGCCGAGAATCCGAGATTGGGGGGACGTATGAAGACCTGGTCTGCGCAGGCGAAAGCTGAGACCCGGGTAGAGGATGCTGGGGTTGTGACTCCCTCGACACACCTTTCCCAGACTTTCCCTCAAGCAAGTCAAGAAGGCTGATTTGGGGCTGTCTCTTAGGACTCATCTTGGCTTGGGTACCAACCCTCGGGGGCTGAAGATCGGCTTCGGACAAATGGGGGTCCCCTAGATCACCGGAGGGATCCTCGGGTTGATCAGCTCGGTCAAATACACTGAATTCGTCCTCAGACGAGCTTAGTTCGACCACCTCCTCTCCTTCCTCCGAGCTCCCTTCCCCGGCTTCTGCCGCTTTATGGGACGAGGAAGAGCCGGCCAACGGGATGCCTTCCGGAATAGAAGATCCTTCGGAAAGCGCAAAACCGTCCTCTACCACAGTGATTTGCCTAAGCCGAGGATCACGAGCCCTGATAACATGCTTTGGGACCAGGAATGACTTCTGGGCTGGATTGCATCCGAGGATCTTGTGGGCGGCTTTAACCTGATTATCGGCCTCGTTCAGAAAAAGCTCCGCCCTAAGAACGGTTTCCAAATCCTCATTGTTGACCAGATGAAAATGACGCGCGAAGGCGTGCGGATCTGCAGAAAGATAAACAAAACTCCTACGATCAATCAACCAAAGAAGATGTACGACAAAGAAAAAATAAAGGAATCTGGACGGCCTCCTACTTCGGATGCCCTACCTGGCTCTCCCTCTACAGTCGGGCAGTGGAGACCGTCATGCCATTCCCCCGACACAATGAGAAAATCTTGGGTCAACCCCTTACTAGAATCGGGGAGGCACTGAATAAGCCAGACCCTATCATCCCTCGTTTTCATATAATACGACTTACCCCTTAGGTGCTGAAGATTGTAGCACCAATTTACATCATGATGGGTTAATCTCAACCCCATCTTCTCGTTCAAGGCGTCTATGCACCCTAATATCCTAAATACATTAACGGCGCACTGGGTAGGAGCCAGCCGAAAATGCCTAAGGTAACCACTCGTCACTGGCCCCATAGGGATTCTCATGCCTCCCTTTACGAAGGCGACTATGGGAATCACAACTTCACCCTCGTTCCTCTTGATATACCACTCTCCCTCCTCGCAATACCTCAGACCCACATTACAGGGTATCCCATAATCAGCAATGAACTTCTCCATCATCTCTTCAGACTCAACTAATTTCTTAAATTTACCCATTCTTAGCAATGACTAAAGGACCTAAGAGAGGGAAAGGAGAGAGAGGAACCAAAGAAAATTCTGCACGAGAGAAGAAGACTTACAGAAATGGTGAGACTCTACTGGGGCAAGCTTTTTACGCTGGGATAGGGCACTTGTCAATGCGAAAATTGGACCAAATTCAAAATATATGCACTGAAGTTCGTAAGCGCGCAAATGAGGAGGCCAAGCGGTTCAAACGAATATTTATATCCCCAATTAAAGTTAACCAAATGTAACTTCTCACCCATAAAAGCAGGAAATCCCTGCCAAGAGATTACCATCACACCGTTGGAAGTGGGAAACATGGAGCTGCCAAAATTTAATGCAAATGCGCGCTGAGTCTCGAAGCACCAGAAACTTACATTGGGCAGATAAAAAGACTCCAACGCTGACGTGGACCGAGGTTGGGTGGATCATGTGGAAGGCCCTGGGATATCAAAACCCTCCTCCCCGTCCGAAGATACGGACAGTAGGGTTTTGAGGGGCTATTGTGGGGCCTGTGGGCCTGGTGACCTCGGCCCACTTTACATTCGGCCCAGGGCCCATGCCGAGGAAGAGAGATCGTCCGAGGACGACATATAAAGGCCTAAAGCTTTAGAGATCCCCGCCGAGGATAACTCTGTCCTTGGTGGACTGAGGCTAACTCCAGGTAGGGGAACAGGCCCAGGATAGGTTGTCACCTCCACACTAAATGCGCTCACCTAACTCTCTGGCCTCACTATTGGAGATGGGACTTGTGAACAGGGCAACCTTAGTTATTACAAATCACTTGAGTACTGATAATGCAGCTGATGGGACGGACAGTCAGAGGGAAAGTGCATGGATGATCAACAGATGGAAGAAAGAGATAGGAAAAGGAGGACTATATAAGATGGACCAAAAGAGCAGTTTGGAGGGGGGAGAAAGGAAAAAAAAAAAAAGGAAAAGGAGAAATATCAACCTCCTCGGATCAGTGCCGAAGAGCAACATTAAAGTGGAACTTGGACGCTCCGGCCTTCAACGGTGATGAATACGTCATTTGGGTTCCGTTCGTCTGCAAGGGCCAATTTCTTCAACCCGCTCTCTAAAAATGTATTGTTTGGGGCTTATAGGATCATCTTCCTTCTAATTTTAGAGGGCCTTTCCAAACTAAGTCCCTACATGTATGTTATAAACACATGCTAGGTTGATTTATTTAGTTAACTTGTTAAATATTATTACATAAGTGATGAATAAATTTGTCATTAATTGAATATATTTAAAATTCATAATGAATATACCATTTATATAAGTATATCAATAATTTTTTTATAAATTTTATTAAGTGTTTGTGTATCTTACGATACACAATACGATACGATACACGATACGAAAAAAATAAAAAATCGATTCACGATACGATTCACGTTTTGACAACTATGCATAAATTACCATTAATTTGTTGTTCATTTGCTTCAAAATATTGTTCCTTGTTTCCAACATGGTTCACCATTTTCTTATTGTGTTCATAGAAATTTATTGCAACAGAAAGTGTATGATGATAATTTTTTATGGAAAATGTTAACGGTCACCACAAGGTGTCTGTTAAGAATGATTTATTGTGAGGTCTACCTAATAAAAAATTGGTATAATTTGATAAGATAATTTAAACTCAAAAGTCAACTCTACACCCTATAAAGTTGATCAACAATTGACATAAAGCAAAATAAATTGACATAAAGGTGTTTCTTTACGGTACCGTTAATATTACCATTTTTTATTTTTTATTATTAGTTTTTTTGAACAACACTAAAAAGCATACAAAACCAAAGCATTAGCCACCTCTTGCTTTCGCTAACAGACATGCAATTTCTTTTGATTGGTTTTAAATTTTTTTTCTAAAAAATATATTTTTTCGTGGGTTAATTAATTTTAAGGACTAAGGAAGGACTGTGGATAAGACCACTTAAATATAATCCATTAATCTTATTTTTCATTTAAATAAGAGTACTTTAAATAAATAAAACAAATAAAAAGAAAACAAAATTCACAGGATTGAAACAAGCACTTGGACAACACTGGGTCCGTTTGGATTGAACTTATTGTTGTTGAAACTGAAAACTGAAAACTGAAAACACTGTAGCAAAATAATTTTTAAATGTGTAAATAGTACTGTGGGACCCATTTTTAATATTTTTTAGTGCGTGAACAGTGCTAAACAGTGCGTGAACAATGATTTTTGTCCCCTGCATAGTGAACCCATGTGAGGTTATTGTTCACGCGCAGGGGGAAAAAAAAATCTGAAAACGCAGAAGGGAAACGTGGATGCCAAATCCAAACGCCCACACTAACTTGAACGAACGTTAAAGTCAAAAACATTGCGATGCGAACACGTGTCCAAGACTGGACACGTTTCCGTATCCTAATAGGTCCAGTGGTCACTGACCACTGGACAGAAGCCTTACCCTTTTCTTTGTACCGTCGATTCAGGAAAAAGAAAGGACTTAAAGTGGTTCACATTTTTTTTTTTTTTTGAGAAAAAAAAAATGGGGGTTTGCTAGGCTACGCTAGCCCCCGGGCAGAGCACACAGACTTAGCAATGTGATGCCCGCCAACGGACTCCTGCTGGTAGCGGAAATCGAACCTGAGCGTGTTAGGCAGAGCAGATGAACCATACCCAGCTGAACCAAGTCCCCGTTGGCAAGTGGTTCACATTTTATTATTATTATTTTTAAATGTGTGTGAGGACAGCACTAAAAGCATACAAAACGAAAGCATGGATCATTGGAGCCACCTCTTGCTTTTATTCCCACGCAATGATTTCTATTGGTTAGTTAAAAAAGAAAGAAAATAAAAATAAAAATTCCTAGGTTAAGCAATTTGAAGGCAGGAGAGTGGATTAGCCAATAAGGCCTCGTAAATATAATCCATTAATCCAAAATTCATATATGATATCATATTACCATATGTGGGGCCAGAATAAATCAGCAGCCCCGGCCCACTCCAGGCCAAGCCCAGAGGCCCATGCCGAGGACGCCTCCACGATCCGAGGCCCGAGGACGAAAGTTTAGAGCCCAGGATTCAAGGAGCATTGCCGAGGATGGTTACATCCTCGGTAGGCCGAGGACAGAAAGTGGGCATGCGGCACACCTTTAAGGGGGGTCTCCCCAAGCATCCAAGGAGCAAATAGCAAGAACCAATCACCGGACATTGAAGCATGGCGGAGGAGCAAGTCCCAGGCGAACTGTCACCTCCACATTAAATGCCCTCAACTAACGCTCTGGCCGCATTAATGAGGACAAGACCTCTGAACAGTGCCGTCTTGAGCGCTGCAACCCACTGGAGGTATGAGAATGCGGCTGATGGGACAGGCACTCGAGTGGAAACCGGATTGATCAACAAATGTAGGGCTAGGATCAACTGAGTGAGGAGTATATAATGTAAAAATCCCTCTTGTGAAGAGGAGGGACGAAAAACCAGAGAAAAAGGAATACTGTAGCAAAGTATTCTCTCTCAACTCTTGTAACCCTTCTGAAAAGAGATAATAAGAATTTCCAGCTCCATAAGGCACGTCCGAGGAGCCACATTGTGTGTTCAAACCCACGTTTTAGTTGTTAGCAATCACGTACAACCATGCATGGCCGTTGCCTTCTTTACTGAGGCCTAGCTCTTGAGCCCATACTCTACAAATTTATTGAAGGGTTAGCTGGGCTTGGGCCCACTCTCTCAATCCTTAGAGAGCGCTCGAATCCACCCCCTACACCATATATTATATAATAAAAGTTAGGCCTTGAAAATGTGATTGCCTCAAGTGGTTTTATCAAATTGTAGAATTTTTTAAAAATAGATATAATTTTTTTTTCTTCTATAATTTCTAAGTTAATAAAAATTTTAATTTGATTACAATTCAAATTCTATCTCAATTTAATTACAATCAAAATTCTTCATCTAATCCTATAAAACATTTGTTGACTTGTGAAGGTGGTCCATTCGTAGAAATTTATTGCAACAGAAAGTGTACGATGATAATTTTTTGTGGGAAATGTTAACGGCTGCAAACTGCGTTATTTATTGTGGGTCCATTTAATAAAAAATTGGTATAATTTGATAAGATGACTGAAACTCAAAAGTTAACTCTATACCCTATAAAGTTGGTCAACAATCTAACATAAAGCAAAATAAATTGGCATAAACAGGGACGGAGTCAGAGTTTTGATTTAAGGAGGGTGATTTTACTGTTGGTTATGTGCAGCAATTTTTACCTTTGACTTTGCTACTACTTAGTTACTCATGATTTTTTTTTTTTGGTGTTGGTAAGAACAAAATTATTTTTGTTTATAATTTTTTAAATGATAGGGTTGTTCATTTTAAATAAAATTGGTTAATTGAGCTTAATTTTTTTTTTTTAAGTTTTACTATTGGTAACTTTTGTTGTTGAGCTATTTTTTTTTATTTTGGACTTGTATATTTTGTTTTAGATTTTAGATCTATAAATTTTTTTATCGTCACCAAAATGAGGAAATACTAGCACTACAAATTTTTATTATTATTATAAATTATTGATGTAATAAGTGGTTACTAATAAGTAAAAAAATGATGTGAACAATTAAGAAGTTGCTACCAAAATAGTTTCATAAACATGTTGTAAAAAAGTTTACGAGTATAGCATTACTCTTAAAAGAATCAATGATATTATTTAAAGGAAAAAATGTAATTTTATAGAATAAAATTGCTAAAATTAGTACACATATATATAATGATATTTAAAAAAAAAAATTAGGGGGTCATTGCCTCCTAGTCCAAAGCTAGCTACGTCCCTAGGCATAAAGGTGTTTCTTTACTGTGCCCGTAAATACTAACCATTTTTTATTTTTTATTATTAGCCTTTTCGACAACACTAAAAAGCATACAAAACCAAGAGTCTTTTGGCTAAATATTGCTAAATTTAAAACATATTTGTGTTATAGGTACTGTTACAAGTTATTTAGGGGAATGAGGAGAGAGATTGAATTTCGGCAACAGTGTTGCCGAAATTCAAGAAAAAGTAGGAGAGAGAATGAGAAAAAGGGAGGAAAGAGAAAAACTTGAATTTCGGCAACAATGTTGCCGTAATTCATCTGCCCAATTTTTCTCACCTGCCCGGATGTGTGAGTGTGAGAAGTGCAATGAGTGAGTGCCCAAAAAAAAAAAATAATAATAATTGTGGCAATGGTATTGCCGAAAATGGTAGGGGGAAGAAAAAAAAACTGAATGCCAAAATTTGGGGAAGAATTAAAGAAAAATATAATGTGCTACGTACACAATATTTTCACAATAAATCACAAGTAACTAGTTAAATTTAAATTTAACATTGAGATTACTATTTTAATCTAATAATAACAATAAGTAACAACCTGATACTTAGAATTTGTTGTAAAAATGTTGTAAAAATTGTGTGCACTTAATTGAAAAAAAAAAATTTTAAAATTTTTTTTTTCCCCAATTATGGCAATGCCATTGCCGAAATTGCGGGGAAAATTTTCCCCCCAATTCTGGTTGGGAAAAAAGTTTTTATTTTTATTTTTATTATTTTCAATTAAGTGCACACAATTTTTACAACATTTTTACAACAAATTCTAAGTATCAGGTTGTTACTTATTGTTATTGTGGGGCCCGTGGGCCTGGAAGTCTCGGCCCACCTCTAGGCTGGCCCAAGGCCCATGCCGAGGATCGATGGCTGTCCCAGGCAGTTGTCTAGGGGCTTTTAGCCCTCTGGGCCACGCCGAGGACGACCCTCTCCTCGGCATACCTATCCTAATCCCTGGTGGGGGACAAGCCCAGTATAGGCGGTCCCATCCGCACTTAATGCATCTACCTAACTCCCCTGGCAATCTTAATGCTGAGAAGACTCCTGAACGGCGGAACCTTGGGTGCTGCGACCCACAGTAAGGTGGGAAACGTGGCTGATGGGACAGGTCCTTAAGCAGCGGTCTAGATGATTGACAGTTGGAAGGCTAGGATTGAGGAAAAGAAGGTATATAATGCAAGGTGCCCTTCAGAATGAGGGGCTCCTCGGCCGTCCGAGGAGCAACCCCCAAGCCAAAAAGAACAAGGCTAAGCCCTCAGGAAGGAAGAACGCTTCCGGCGAACCGGTGGCAAGCCTGTTAGCGCCAAACCCTACGTCCCACTCTCTAAATAAATGTATTGTTGGGGGATCTACGACAAAACGAGCCCCTACAGTTATTATTAGATTAAAATAGTAATCTCAATGTTAAATTTAAATTTGAACTAATAATAACTAGTGTAGGGGCTCGTTTTGTCGTAGATCCCCCAACAATACATTTATTTAGAGAGTGGGACGAAGGGTTTGGCGCCAACAGGCTTGCCACCGGTTCGCCGGAAGCGTTCCTCCTTCTTGATGGCTTAGCCCTGTTCTTTTTGGCTTGGGGGTTGCTCCTCGGACGGCCGAGGAGCCCCTCATTCTGAAGGGCACCTTGCATTATATACCTTCTTTTCCTCAATCCTAGCCTTCCAACTGTCAATCATCTAGACCGCTGCTTAAGGACCTGTCCCATCAGCCACGTTTCCCACCTTACTGTGGGTCGCAGCACCCAAGGTTCCGCCGTTCAGGAGTCTTCTCAGCATTAAGATTGCCAGGGGAGTTAGGTAGATGCATTAAGTGCGGATGTGACTGCCTATACTGGGCTTGTCCCCCACCAGGTGCTGCCTTCAAGAGTAGTGGCTAGCTCTCCGTAGGCTTGGGTCCGAGGACCATGCAAGACCTAGGCACAGGTGCTGCCTTCAAGAGTAGTGGCTAGCTCTCCGTAGGCTTGGGTCCGAGGACCATGCAAGACCTAGGCACAGGTGCTGCCTTCAAGAGTAGTGGCTAACTCTCCGTAGGCTTGGGTCCTGAGGACCATGCAAGACCTAGGCACAGGTGCTGCCTTCAAGAGTAGTGGCTAGCTCTCCGTAGGCTTGGGTCCTGAGGACCATGCAAGACCTAGGCACAGGTGCTGCCTTCAAGAGTAGTGGCTAGCTCTCCGTAGGCTTGGGTCCGAGGACCATGCAAGACCTAGGCACAGGTGCTGCCTTCAAGAGTAGTGGCTAGCTCTCCGTAGGCTTGGGTCCGAGGACCATGCAAGACCTAGGCACAGGTGCTGCCTTCAAGAGTAGTGGCTAGCTCTCCGTAGGCTTGGGTCCTGAGGACCATGCAAGACCTAGGCACAGGTGCTGCCTTCAAGAGTAGTGGCTAGCTCTCCGTAGGCTTGGGTCCGAGGACCATGCAAGACCTAGGCACAGGTGCTGCCTTCAAGAGTAGATAAGTAATTAGTTTCCCCATAGGCCTGAGTCCGAGGACCGTGCAGAGCCTTGGTTCTGTCTAACACTTGGTCTTCTGAAGTAATTAGTTTCCCCATAGGCCTGAGTCCGAGGACCGTGCAGAGCCTTGGTTCTGTCTAACACTTGGTCTTCTGAAGTAATTAGTTTCCCCATAGGCCTGAGTCCGAGGACCGTGCAGAGCCTTGGTTCTGTCTAACACTTTCATCTTTCCGCAAGTAGGGGTTTGTCCTCGGACCGTTTTTCTGGGGACGATCCCTCCTTCGGTCGGACAGTGATTTTACACGTGGCGTTGATCTCGCCTCCAGCTCGAGTTCCCATCTTTTATCTGGGAAGCGTCTCTTGGCCGTTCGTGTTCTGCGCCTGACGCTTCGGTGCGCGAGACGCGCCTTCATTAATGGTCTCGTGAATCAACAGAAGTACAACGGTCTGCGGCCCCCTTGGAATTTGGTGGCTTCATTATTGTCCGCCGCTTCAGTAACCCACTTTTCGAATTCTGCGTGAATTAATTCTCACCAACCCTCCTCCTCTATATAAGGCCTTCTGGGGGGATGGTTTCTTCATACTCCATGAGCCTCCCAACTCGAACAGAAAGAACACCATTTTTCCACTCCCCATGCCCCTTTAATAACCCCGTCGGAATTGTGACCGGAGTTAGGAGATATGGGGCTAAGGGCTGCCGTGGCCGCAGCCCCCACTGGGTTTCTGGTGCGGCAGAGCCTAGGCGTAACACCGGCAGTGTCGTACGCGGTGGCCAGGTGGGACGTTGTTGAAGTACCTAACGTCTCTCCCTGGAGCGCACCTTCGGTGGAGAAGACACGCGAACTCATGTCATGGCTGGCGCCTGAGTGTTGCCGTCTCCAACGGCCGGCGCTCGGGAGGATTGGAGAGCATCAAGGGAACATCACGGGGGAGGACATTCCGGTGCCCCTGCATCTGCTCCTCACTTTGTTCAAGCTTCCGCCTTGAAGCGAGCCAGCCTCAGCCCCCTTCCCCACTTTTATTGTCAAGCTCTCCCGTTCTGCTGATGCCAATAAAAGCACAGGTTGACACTTCTCCCTCCCTCTAGCTAGTTGTAGAATCGGACTGCCTGAGCCTCTGATTGTAGGATTAGCTTGTAATAAAGCTTGTAAAACAAGCCTGTCTGAGCCTCTGATTGTATTTTGTAACTTTCTTTTTCATGAAATAATATCAGACTCTTTTCTCATTTCTCTTTTGTTTTGCTGTTCAATCTTCCATCTTGCTGCGACTGTATTTATTTATTTTTTTTTTGCGAAGTGACTGTTTAGAACGATCGCCGGTTGCGCCGGTCGGCGCACTAACCCTCCCCACAGACAGCGCCAATTGTAGGGGCTCGTTTTGTCGTAGATCCCACAACAATACATTTATTTAGAGAGTGGGACGTAGGGTTTGGCGCTGACAGGCTTGCCACCGGTTCTCCGGAAGCATTCCTCCTTCTTGAGGGCTTTTCCTTGTTCTTTTTGGCTTGAGGGTTGCTCCTCGGACGGCCGAGGAGCCCCTCATTCTGAAGGGCACCTTGCATTATATACCTTCTTTTCCTCAATCCTAGCCTTCCAACTGTCAATCATCTAGACCGCTGCTTAAGGACCTGTCCCATCAGCCACGTTTCCCACCTTACTGTGGGTCGCAACACCCAAGGTTCCGCCGTTCAGGAGTCTTCTCAGCATTAAGATTGCCAGGGGAGTTAGGTAGATGTATTAAGTGCGGATGTGACCGCCTATACTGGGCTTGTCCCCCACCAGGGATTAGGATAGGTATGCCGAGGAGAGGGTCGTCCTCGGCGTGGCCCAGAGGGCTAAAAGCCCTTAGACAACTGCCTGGGACAACCATCGATCCTCGGCATGGGCCTTGGGCCAGCCTAGAGGTGGGCCGAGACTTCCAGGCCCACGGGCCCCACAACTAGTTACCTGTGATTTATTGTGAAAATATTGTAAAAATATTGTGTACGTAGCACATTATATTTTTTTTTTAATTCTTCCCCAAATTTTGGCATTCACTTTTTTTTCCCCTACCATTTTCGGCAATACCATTGCCACAATTACTTTTTTTTTTTTTTTTTGCACTCACTCATTGCACTTCTCACACTCACACATCCAGGCAGGTGAGAAAAATTTGGCAGATGAATTACGGCAACACTGCTGCCGAAATTCAAGTTTTTCTCTTTCCTCCCTTTTTCTCATTCTCTCTCCTACTTTTTCTTGAATTTCGGCAACACTGTTGCCGAAATTCAATCTCTCTCCTCATTCCCCTAAATAACTTGTAACAGTACCTATAACGCAAATATGTTTTAAATTTAGCAATATTTAGCCAAAAGACTCCAAAACCAAAGCATCAGCCACCTCTTGCTTTCGCTAACAGACATGCAATTTCTTCTGAGTGGTTTTAAATTTTTTTCTAAAGAATATATTTTTTCATCTGTTAATTAATTTTAAGAACTAAGGAGGGACTGTGGATAAGACCACTTAAATATTATCCATTAATCCTATTTTCATTTAAATAAGAGTACTTTAAATAAATAAATAAATAAAAAAATTCACAGGATTGAAACGAGCACTTGGACAATACTTAACTTTTTTTTTGAAAAATAATTACAACATGCTGCTAATTCCGCAGCACACTAACTTGAACGAACATTATGGTCAAAAAAATTGATATGATTATTTTAGAGGAGATGAATTCAAGTTATTCATTTATCATTTACCTTTTTGCAACTTGTTGTGCAAGTAGCACCTCTAAAAGTCAAAACAAAATTCATAAATACAAAATTTATTAAGAAGTCAAGTGAATTCAAGAAGCTATATTTTTTTTATCTTTTCTTAAAACCTAATAATTAATTTTTTGAAATCGAATATTCTAAACTTGGAAGTTGTCTTTTCATGTGTCCAATCCATTCAAGAATCTCCTAAATGATTCATTAGATGAATAAAAAAACGAAATCATTAATCTTGAGGCAAAAACATTATGTAAAAGAGTATGAGGTTTTGTCATGTGATGCATTATTTAGATTTCTCATTATTTAATTAGCTTTCCACCTCACAAAATTTTGCATTTAATTTTTTCACAATTTTTTTTTTGGCATTTAATAGGATAAATACATTTATCATTACGTATTAATTATCTTGCATGGTATGCTAATTATTCATATATGTATATATAAAATTGGAACATGACTCTTTGTTCACTTTTTCGTAATTCCAAAATAAACTATATTTTGTAATTGAGAATGATTTAATTATAATATTCACAAAACCCTCCAAGTCTAGTAGTATTTATGTTCTCAAGCCCTCCAAGCTCTTGCTATCAACGGACTCCATGAGTCCTGTAGGGTCAATTTTTGCTGTCCAAGCCCAAGAAGGTATGGATTTTGAGCCCACTGAACCCAAGACAATAAATTTGTAGAGAGTGGGTGAAAGAGCTAGGCTAACAACGAAATAACAGTATTAAACAGCAATGTTTGTGGATGAATTTGTATTAGTATGTGCTCGGACAGATGTAAATGCAACGTCCGAGGAGGTGTTTCTCATTCATAAACTTAGGTTACAATTTTTGGAGCTACAGTAATGGAGTACACTCTTTCCTACTTCTGATTTTTCGATCCCCCTCTATCAGAGGCATCCCTATCTTATATAGTACTCACTTCCTACATCTTCACCGTCCACTTGTTCATCATCAAGACGCCCACTTGAGTGCATGTCCCATCATACTCCCCCTTTAGCCTTGTGTGAGTGGCGGTAGCTGAGAATGCACTGTTCAGGGGTCTTCTCCACATAAATGCGGCCAGGAAGGTAGGTGCAGTGCATTTAATGCGGTGGTTGAAGCCGGTCTCTTAGATATTTCTCTGTTCCTGTTATCATCATGCGTGTCCGAGGTGCACTTCCCTCCTTACATTTGTCAGAAAGATCACTTGAACCTCCCATACACCTGTCGGGCCACACTTCTTCGGATCCGAGGGTATTGGACTCCTCGGACATATGGACATCTCCTCGGATCATACACGTGTTCCTCTCCAGACATGCTCCTTTTATATGAGCCTCTGATTGAATGTTTTCATCTCTTCGGACGAACAGTGGTCTTCAAATAGGGTCTTGGGCCCAATACGTTGGGTTGGGCTTTTCTCCCCCCACAAGTCCTTTCTCCACTCTAACTTCAAATTTGTAATTTTGCTCCAATGCAACTTCAAACCTTCACAATTGAATATGTGGTGATTCCAATGGTTCCTAAATACGAATCAACTCACACATTTTTGAGGTTGTTGTAGAAAGTAATGGCTTTAATATCCCAAATAACAATCAACTCAGAAAAATACCATGGTATGTGGCTATGTATAGAGGAGAAGGTAGAGAGAAATGAGTTTTTGACCTAGAGTTTATCTTGGCTCTCTAACACTTCAATTGGGAATTTTTTATTATGAAAATTTGTGAAAAATGATGCTTAAATAGGTGGGCAAGAAGCTGGCACTCTAGAGAAATTCTTAACAAATTTCTCTCAAGTTCTGACGATTTCGCTTGAGCCAATATCTTCGAAGTGTTTGTCAAAACAGCTATGTAACTGCTTTTCAAAATCCAAATTCGCCTAACACCTCAATGTCACTTGAGTGAAAATCTTCAACTTGGAATTCTAAATTCCAGCTTCACACATATTCTACCCAATACAAAATAAACTTCCACACAAAATTTACAACTCAATGACAAAAAGAAAAACATACAATCAATTTTTCATGGAATTTTCTAACACAATATAAGATTTAACAGATTAAGCTAAAAGCATTCTTGTTCCGCCATCCTAGATGTTGTTTATCTTCTTTTATTTTTCTTGCCAAGATGAACTGTGGGGAATATCTTGTTTTTCCCCAATCCTTTTTGATTACTAATGAACTTCTTTATCTCGTATCCAAGCCTCTTTAGATTCAAAAAGACTTTAGACCACTAGATTCTTCCCCAAGGTGTCCAAAATTATTGGATTTTGCTCAAAGAGAATGGTTGGGAGGTGCTTGACTTAGGCTTTATTGATCACTATTGGCTACAACACAATCGATTCATTCCTCTAATGAACCCCAAATCAATCAATCCGAAATTATCCACAAAGTTGTTCAAGATGTCTCTAGAAGATTCAGCCACTGAACCTTTGTATTTTTTTAAATTGGCTAATTACACTGTTAAAATCTCCTACGCATATTCACTGGTCAACAAAGGATTCAGATATTTTCTTGAATTCTTTCCGAAAAATTTTCCGTAAAGAGATTTTTTTTTTTTTGGTAACAAAAAACCGAAATATTAATAAAATGCAGGTTTGGGCAACAACCTCATTGTCTACATTTTTCAGCCTAAATAGAGGCCCTCAGTTCTATGGAAGATTTTTTTTTTTTTTAGATATACCAATTGTTGAGGGTGGGGGATTTAAACTTGAACGTCTCTGTTGGAAACAGCAAAAGATATCAGTTGAGTTACTGGCAGGATTGACACAACAAATTTGGAGGCTTAAGGTGAGATATTTAGGTGGGAGGGACATTTTCTATTATTTAAATATTAATTAAATAATATTAATTTAAATTTTGATTTTTTATTTGAAATCTATTTTTCTTGCTATCTAAGATAAAAGAAAATTACTAATTAAGTTTTTAAATTCAAGTTCTGTTATCATTTCTGTTTTAGTTGATAATATGGTTAATTCATTTAATTATTCTTGTAAATATTTATAATTGAAAAATATTTACGAATAAAGAAAGCACAATTTATAATAGAAAAATGATAAATTAACTTGAACAAACTAAAATTTCAAGTATAGAATACTAAAATTGGATTTATCAAAAGCACGATTGCAACTTTACAACATAAATTCTTTTTATAGATAATTTCAACTTTACAAAATAATATGGTCACTTAAAAAAAACACAAATTAATTTTAATAAAATGTAAATTATCATAAATTTATAATAAAATTTATTAAATTAAGATAACACTCGTATATATAACATATTATACGATTTTCTAAAATCGATGGGTAAAAAAGCAACAAAAGTTTTACCCTGTGTGGGTTGAATTAAGAGAAGCACTAAAATAAAGAAAACAAGGGACCTGCCCACTCAATATTGAAGTTTGAATTAAAATAAGCAAAAAGTTAATGAATGATCTAAGGGCATTGGCTAATTAAATATTTTTATAAACTTTTCGTGAGAAAAGAAAAAAGTAACTGACTTTTTTGACAATTTTTTAATATTTTTTTATAAAAGTGGTATCAAAACTTTTCTAAAATGATATATTAATAAATGTCCTAAGGTTACTTGTTAACTGGACCCTTAAAACAAAAAATATATAAAAAACAAAAATTTCAAAAGTTGCTTAATGGTAAAACCATAAAAATATTGGGTGATGCAAAAAATTGAAAATGTAAAATGCTCTTTGTACTATATTTTTGCCAAAATTAAAATATAGAGTAGCACAAAATTATGGAAATTTTCACCAAAAAAAATATTACTGATGACAAAAATCGCTGGCTGCCAGTATTAAAAATTCAGAATTTGCAGGCCTATACATGTTTGTGTTTTGTCCCATATGACAAAAGCTTTCTCAGACTTCCATTTAATCCCTCCACAAAATTCACCATTTTTTTTTTTACACATATCCAAGCTATATTCCACACATGTACGAGGAAACAATAGGTCCCCCATGGCTCCGTCCATGTCTAGCAAGATTCCAAACACGTATTATTGTTCATTTTAAACATGGTTCTCCATTTTCTTAGTACGTCGATTCAGGTTCATCAACAAAAAAAAAAAAAAAAAAAAAGTTCGTCGATTCAGGAAAAAGAAAGGACCTAATGTGTTTCACATTTTTTTATTATTATTTTTGAATGTGTGTGAGGACAGCGCTAAATTAAAGCATACAAAACGAAAGCATCGATCATTGGAGGCTTGGAGCCACCCTTGCTTTTATTCCCGCGCAATGATTTCTATTGGTTGGTTATAAAAGAAGAAAATAAAAATAAAATTTCCTGGGTTAAGCAATTTGAAGGCAGGAGAGTGGATTGGTCAATAAGGCCTCGTAAATATAATCCATTAATCCAAAATTCATCTATATAATATCATATCATCATAGATTATATAATAAAAGTTAGGTTTAAAAACTGTGATTGCATCAAGTGACTTTACTAAATTGTAAAATTTTTTTAAAATAAATATAATTTTTTTTCTCCTATAATTTCTATGCTAATAAAAATTTTACAACAAATTTACAAAGATCATCATAATGAGGTTGGTCAGGAAGACAATGGTAGTCTTTACACTATTGCTCTTCGTTTTCGATTACTGAGACAACAAGGTTATAACATTCCAAGTGGTAAATCCTCTTTTTTTTTTTATCTATTATTTATTCATTAGATTGCACTACTTATTTGTGTATATTATTTTAGGAAACTTAAAGCTAGCACTTATCCCAAAAACAAAAAACAAAAATGAAATATAAGCTAGTTGCATTCTCATATTTGGCTCATGTCATGTATTGGTTGGTGAAGCAGATATCTTCAACAAATTCAAAGACAAAAAGGGGAACTTAAAGGAATCGCTTATTCATGATGTGCAGGGAATGTTACACTTGTATGAACTATGAAGCTACGCATATGAGGGTGTATGGAGAAGATATTCTTCATCTAAGCACTTATAAAAAAAAATCCTTAATTAAAAAAAAAAACAGCAATATAATACACTTTTTAGATTTAGATTATATATATATAAATTTTTTTTTCTTATCTTTTTCACCTATAATTTTTAAGTTGATAAAATAACTTAGAAATTATATATATATATATATATATATTTCTTTGATAGAATAGTCCATAAGTTTTATTCTAAAATTTTTTATTCTAAAACCGTGTAACGTACGAGGCTTAAACTAGTCTATAATATATATATATATATATATTAATAAGCAAAACTCAGAGAAAGTCCAATTAGAATTCAAATTAGAGTACAATTTTGTGTCACGTGTTCTAAATTATTTAATTTTAAATAGAGTTTTATTTCCTAAATCTAAAATCAAATGTAGGACCATATCATAAATATTCATCTAAGTGAGTAATTGAGTTAAAAAACCAAAGAGTCTAGAATAAATGAATCATAAAAAAAAGTGCTTCACAATAACAAATATTAAGAAGTAATAAAAAATAAAAAATTAATAAATAAACATTGACAGTTTTACATTTTATACCTAATAATATTTTTACAAAACTTTTTAAAGAGTTAACAAAATATTAGAATGGCTATCAATAGAATTTAAATTTTATCTCTCTCTCTCTCTCTCTCTCTCTCTCTCTCTCTATATATATATATATATATATGAATTATACTATGTATCTTATTGTATATCTTTAAGTGTATTCATGCATATGCATGAAGTTACAATCTAGTCTATATATATAATTAATAATAGATGAAGCTAAGAGAAACTCGAATTAGAATTTCAAATTAAAGTTCCAATTTTGCGCAATGTGTCCTTATAAATTACATATTCTTAAAAAGTTTTATTTCTAAATTTTAGAATCAAATGTGAGATCACATCATAAATATTCATCTAAGTGAGTTATTAAGTACTGTAGGGTCAGATTCTGCAGCCCAAGCCCAAGGAGGTATGGGTTCGAAGCCCACTGAACCCAAAACAATAAATTTGTAGAGAGTGGGTGAAAGAGCTAGGCTAATAATGAAAAATAACAGTATTAAACAGCATAGAAGATGGGGAGATTTGAATAAAAAAGTGCTCGGACAGTGATGAATGTCTCGTCCGAGGAGGCGATTTTCATTGATGAACTTAAGTTACAAATGTTGGAGCTACAATAAAATTATATGGTCTTTTCTCTCTCTTAATTTTCGATCCCCCCCCACTATCAGATATTCCCCTCTCTTATATAGTACTGCCTTTCTACATTTCCACCGTCCACTTGTTCATCATCTAGGCGCCCACTTGAGTGCATGTCCCATCACACTCCCCCTTTAGCCCTGTCTGAGTGGCGGTAGCTGAGGATGCACTGTTCAGGGGTCTTCTCCACATAAATGCGGCCAGAAGGGTAGGTGCAGTGCATTAAATGCGGTGGTTGAAGTCTGTCTCCTTGATATTTCTCTGTTCCAGTCACCTTTTGTGTGTCCGAGGCCCCTTTTCTCCCTTGACACTTGTCAGATAGATCCCTTGACACGTGCCGGACAAAAACCTCGTCGGATCTGAGGGTATCGGCCTCCTCGGACATATGAACAACTCCTCGGACAGTGCACGTGTTCGCCAGCGGGCATCCTTTCACGGGGGCCCGTGTCCTGGTCTCCTCGGACTAACAGTGGTCCTCGGATAGGGCCTTGGGCCCAATAAGTTGGGCTGGGCTTTTCTCCCCCACAATAGCCCCTCAAAATTGTAGTTTTTCCTTCGCATCCGAGGAGAAAAAGTAGGATTTTGACTTGCCACGGAGCAAGAACTTGGGAATACGCACAACTGAGCTGGCACGTGTGTGAACGTGGGAACAGACGCCTCATTAATGCCGCTGCGGTTTCCTTATTCCCAAAGCGCTGCATTAACTGCACCAGGTGACGTTTTGTCCTTCGCATCCAACGGTGGCTGATTGATCCAAGGGCTGTGGTTTTTTCTTCAAGGTTTGGGCGGGAGTGCCCCTGACCCTTCGCTTGACCCCGTATAAAGCCTCAGAGGAAATCATTTCCTCCTCACTTTTCCATCTCCAGACGCTCCAGCAAGAACAGACGCCTCACTCCGCCCAAATCTCTCCGTCCAAATCTCTCAGTCGCCGGTGCCAATCTTGCTCAGAACCCTCACGAGTCCTCCTACGAGCCTGCGATCGCTTCTCTGGACTAGCCCTTGTAAGTCGTCGCCCTCCGAATCTTTTAGTTTTCTCTTCGGCCAACCGTTTTACTTAAGCATCATGGGAAAACTCGAGTACATGATGGACAGCCCTAAGCAAATAGAGGCGTTTAGGACCACGTATCGCATCCCCCCTAACGTGGGTGTGAGGTATTGCCCCCCAGAAAAAATACTAACAGACCGGGAGACGGGGGAGGTGGTTATCCCCCTCATCGCCTTCAAAGAAGGGGGAATGACAATCCCCATGGGTCCCATCACCACTGCCTACCTTCGGAACCATAGGCTTACTCCCTGGCAGTGCGCGCCCAATATGTTTAGGATCCTAGGAGCGATTGAGGATCTTGAGCGCCATATGGGGTTGGGACTCACCTGGCTTGACGTGGTACATATGTATGAATGCCATAGCCAGCAAGACGCTGGGTATTATTTGAAATCCAGGTCGGATGTTGTCAGGCTCATTTCCTGCCTTCCCAAATCCAACAAAGGGATGAAAGACGACTACGTGATCGTCTCGGGCGCCTGGCGCAACGGCCCTGGTTGCCCAACCAAGCATGGGAAGCCAGGTGTGACATAGAATTAGGCGCACTGACCATAGGCTTAGGGCCCCCGTCTTTTAACTGTTTTTGATTACTCTTCGGTCGCTATTTCCGAGCTTCTAACCATTTTTTCTTTTTACTTGCAACAGATAAGGAACAAGTTTCTCCTCGGATCAGCTTAACGAATGTTGCTGCTCTCAATTTCCTTCTGAGGTCAGAGATCTTCGTGAGCGAGGACAGGCAACTACGGTCTGCTCCCCTTATTCTCGGATATACAGGGAAGCCAAAGGGTTATCAACCGGTCGGCAACGCAATCGTCCAGGGAGACTATCGCCTTGCGCGCATTGACGTTGGTCGGAAGGGCTTCTTAGCGCCATACGATCTTGAACCTGTACCCCGTCCAATCCCTCGGGCTGCACCTCCCCTTATCCAACCACTTCAGCAAGTTCCCCTCGGACAGGAGATTGAAGGTGAGGGGGCTGGCTCTTCTACTTCCTCGCTTGAAGAACAAATAGACGAATTTCGGTTTGAGGGAGAAGCTTCAAGGGTAAACCAGGTGGTAGAGATCTCAGACGCCGAGGGAGAAAACTGCGAGCAGTCAGGCGTCCAACTTAACTTGTTAGCCACTCATTTAGAGGACTCCTCGGACGAAGATATGGATCTGAGGAATTTGATGAAGGGGAGAGGCAAAAGGTCAGACCCGAAAGATGCTGGGACATCTAAGACGGTGGTGTCACTTCCTCCGGTGCCTACTCAGATCCCTGACCCCAACTTGAAGCCTATGCTAAAACTGCAGAAGAAAAGACCCCACACTGAGGTGGAGGAAAAACAGGTGCCACCAACCAAGGGGGCCAAGCAGCAAAAGGTGGCACAAGACAACAGAACTCGCAGGGCTCCGTCTACTGAAAGTCGAGACGAGGGCACAGTGGCAGAGGTGCGCCGAGGAGGAGGGGGACCGCGGATCTGGTCTCCAAAATTGGAGTTGGAGGGCGCTCCAATCCTCTGGGAGACCTCCCTCAGGAATTACGATGGAGGAAGGGCCGGCTACGTTACTGAGGCCCTGCAGCAACCGCTTCTCCTCCCTCATGACATGGAGTCCTTCAGGCGTTTCAATCAGCCGGAGCTCTTTCGATCCCTGAAGAGGGATTTGGCCATCGTAAGTAACCTCAATCCGACTAGCTGAATCATTGACTTTTGCCTTTCCTATTTTTCCGTGTTTGACACTAGTTTCCATCACGCAGGTAACTCAGCAGATTTACGTGGCCGAGGAGTGGGAGAAGAAGAATCGCCTTGAAACCCAGGCGGCGATCTGTTCCCGAGACGAGGCGGAGAAATCTCTGGGCCAGCTGAAAGACGATTATACCCGTCTGTCCGGGGAGCTCGCGGATATGACCAGTCAGAAGAAAAGTCTTGACGCTGGAATAAAAAATGTTGAAAAGCAGGTTGAGGACCAGCGTAAGCTGCTAAAGGCGACAGAGGCCGATCTGAAGACCGAGAGGGAGCTGGTAAACGGGCTAAGGGATGAACTCCGAAAAGCCAAAGACAGCGTCCGCTATGCCGAGGAGAAAGCCCAGTTGGCCCAGGAGGCGATTGAGGCTGAAAAGAAGGCAGCTCACCAGCTGGGGGTAGAGACGGCCACGTCCCAGCTCTTAGAGCAGTTCGCCTCGGTCAGCCGAGATTACTGCAACATAAGTTGGGGCAAAGCCCTGGATGCAGCTGGAGTCCCTGCCGACTCAGAGCTGAGGCTGCCTGGGAGCGTATACTACGATCCTGATATCCGAGAGCTCCCTGGAACTGACCCCCCTCCTGCTCCACAGCTTCCGGAAGCTTCGGAACCAATCTTGGTCAGCGACGCTCCACTCACTGTGGGAGCAAGCAAGGAAGCTGGTCAGCCAAGCGGCAAGGATAAGCCAGCTGAGCCAGCCAAAGAGAAAGGCCAAGGGTCAGGCGAAGAGAAAATTCCTTCTGAGCCCAAGGACCGAGCCCCTGACGCAACTGCTCGGATAGGCCAGGCTGCTGACCCCGTGCTCCCTTCGGCAGAGAAATAGATGTATAGGGCTTTCACTTTTTTGCACCTGTGTTTTCTTTCCTTTGTCCGAAGAATTGTAAACCATCTTTTTATTAATGGAATAGATTTTCATTCGTCTATGATGTCTTTAAATACATGTCTTACCAACTATTATCGTTATATACAACTGTACATTGCACTTATAACCAAATAATGCAAATAAATCTATTTGACACATCATAACTAAGATTATTAATGAAAAGAATAGGCCCACCAAGAGTTATTAATGAATTGCATGTCTTTCCAAGTTAAACATAAGTTGTCATTCCTCGGTTTCAAACTAAACACGACTAGGGGAGAGATTTATAAATCAGAATCAATTTAAACGCGTGGGGGTGTGGACTAACCTGTCGTCCGGTTTAAAGATTACAGGATTCGAATGTGCTCGAGTTAACTAACCCTAGTCATCTGGTCCGAGGACTACGGGCATGACTGGATTTAAGCTTTAAACACTAGAACTGCAACTGAGTGCTAACTAACCCAAATCATCTGGTCCGAGGACTACAGGCATGATTGGATTTAAGTTTAAACACTATAGAACTGTAACTGAGTGCTAACTAACCCAAATCATCTGGTCCGAGGACTACAGGCATGATTGGATTTAAGTTTAAACACTTGAGAGAAAACGGTGAATGAGTGTTAACTAACCCTAATCATCTGGTCCGAGGACTACAGGCATGATTGGGTTTAAGTTTAAACACTATAGAACTGTAACTGAGTGCTAACTAACCCAAATCATCTGGTCCGAGGACTACAGGCATGATTGGGTTTAAGTTTAAACACTATAGAACTGTAACTGAGTGCTAACTAACCCAAATCATCTGGTCCGAGGACTACAGGCATGATTGGGTTTAAGTTTAAACACTATAGAACTGTAACTGAGTGCTAACTAACCCAAATCATCTGGTCCGAGGACTACAGGCATGATTGGATTTAAGTTTAAACACTTGAGCTAACGGTGTTAACTAACCCAAATCATCTGGTCCGAGGACTACAGGCATGATTGGATTTAAGTTTAAACACCTAAGCTGGTGGCGAATGAGTGTTAACTAACCCTAATCATCTGGTCCGAGGACTACAGGCATGATTGGATTTAAGTTTAAACACTATAGAACTGTAACTGAGTGCTAACTAACCCAAATCATCTGGTCCGAGGACTACAGGCATGATTGGGTTTAAGTTTAAACACTATAGAACTGTAACTGAGTGCTAACTAACCCAAATCATCTGGTCCGAGGACTACAGGCATGATTGGATTTAAGTTTAAACACTATAGAACTGTAACCGAGTGCTAACTAACCCAAATCATCTGGTCCGAGGACTACAGGCATGATTGGATTTAAGTTTAAACACCTAAGCTGGTGGTGAATGAGTATTAACTAACCCTAATCATCTGGTCCGAGGACTACAGGCATGATTGGATTTAAGTTTAAACACTGTAGAGCTGTGAATGAGTGTTAACTAACCCTAATCATCTGGTCCGAGGACTACAGGCATGATTGGATTTAAGTTTAAACACTTGAGAGAACTTTACGCAGCGAATTGGTATATCAACTGAAGAGAAGACTTGATTAATAAAAGTACCTCTTGAGGTTATTTACATTCCAAGGGCGGGGGATTACATGACTATCCAAATCTTCTAAGAAATATGCTCCAATACCAGCGCCTGAAGTGATGCGATATGGTCCCTCCCAATTGGGTCCCAATTTCCCCCAAGCTGGGTTCTTAGCGGTGCCCACAACTTTCCTCAGCACCAGATCACCGGGCTCTAAAGGCCTCAACTTCACGTTAGCGTCGTAGCCTTGTCTGAGCTTTTGTTGGTAGTGTGCCAACCGAACCATTGCATTCTCCCTTCTTTCCTCGATTAAGTCTAAGCTCTTCCGTAGCTGCTCGCCGTTGTCGGCTGGACTGAATGAGCTAGTTCTTAGTGTTGGGAACCCTGTTTCCAGAGGAATGACAGCTTCAGCCCCATAGGTCATCGAGAAGGGGGTCTCTCCGGTGGACCTGCGGGGCGTAGTTCTGTAAGCCCAAAGCACATGTGGCAACTCTTCTACCCATTTGCCCTTTGCATCATCTAGCCTCTTCTTTAAGCCGTTCAGAATGACCTTGTTGGAAGCTTCTGCTTGGCCATTACCTTGGGGATAGGCTGGAGTGGAGTATCTGTTCGTAATTCCCAGCTCGCTGCAGTAACTCCTGAATGCCTTGCTGTCGAACTGTAAACCGTTGTCCGAGATGAGGGTGTGAGGAACTCCAAACCGTGTGACAATGCTCTTCCACACGAACTTTTGCACATCAACGTCTCTGATGTTGGCTAGTGGCTCGGCTTCAACCCACTTGGTGAAATAGTCTGTTCCGACCAGGAGGTACTTCTTGTTTCCTGCAGCTTTGGGGAAGGGTCCCACAATATCCAAGCCCCACTAGGCAAAGGGCCATGGGCTAGGTAGTGGATTGAGGTTTCCCCCTGGCTGGTGAATGTTCGGGGCGAAGCGCTGACACTGATCGCACTTTTTGACGTATTCGTGTGCCTCCTTCTGCATGTTAGGCCACCAATAGCCTTGGGTGAGGGCTCGGTGAGCCAAGGACCTGCCTCCGGTGTGGCTCCCACAGATTCCCTCGTGCAGCTCCTCTAGCAGTGCCTTAGTCGCTTCAGGATGTACGCACAACAAATATGGTCCCGAATAAGAGCGCTTGTATAGCTTCTGGTCTTCGGACAACCAGAACTTAGTCGCCTTCCTCCGAACTTTATCGGCTTCTCCCTTATCTTCGGGTAATGTATCTTCTTTGATAAATTTGATTAAAGGGTCCATCCAGCACGGTCCGACCCTGATCTGGTGAACCTGGACTCCCCCTGACTTTGTCTCTGTAGGCCTGTGCAGGTCCTCGACGAGGATGACCCTCGGCAGGTCCTGTGCCGAAGAGGTGGCTAGCGTGGCCAAGGAGTCAGCATGTGAGTTGCCACTCCTGGGGATGTGCAGCAAACTGAAAAATTCGAACTCTGATTGTATGTGTTTAACACGACCTAAGTATCCCTGCATTCTTTCGTCCTTTGCCTCGAACTCGCCTTGTACTTGACCTACTACCAGTCTTGAGTCCGAGAACAGCTCTACGGACTTCCCACCCATTCTGCGGACCATAGTCATCCCCATCAGTAGGGCCTCATACTCTGCTTCATTATTCGTTGCCGAAAAGTCCAACCTTAGCGATTTCTCGATAATGATTTTCTCGGGGGATATCAATACCAGCCCAACTCCAGAGCCTCTTTGGTTCGCCGCGCCATCGACATACACTTCCCAATGGGAGGGATTCTGTTGAGAGACCATACCAACTGATTTTTCATCCATGCCCGACGTGGGCTTCACCTCTTCTAGCTGGGGCTCCGTGAACTCAGCCACCAAATCTGCGAGGACCTGCCCCTTGACCGATGTGCGGGGCATGTATCTTATATCAAAAGCCCCTAAGATTGTACCCCACTTGGCAATCCGACCAGTGTAATCGGCACTTCGGAGTATTGCTTTGAGTGGGAGTTGTGTGAGAACGATCACCGTGTGGGCTTGGAAGTAGTGAGGTAGCTTCCTGGTGCCAAGCACTACTGCTAGGATAGCCTTCTCCAGTGGCAAGTAGCGAATCTCAGCCTCATGCAGCGACTTGCTTACGTAATAGACGGGCCTTTGTACACCAGAGTCGGACCGTATCAACACCAGGCTCACCGCATAGGGAGCTACAGCGATGTAGGCGAACAGCACCTCGTCTGGCTCAGGACTGGACATGATTGGTGGCCGAGACAGATAATCCTTGAGTTACTGGAACGCCAAGGCACATTCCTCAGTCCATTCGAATCCCTTCCATTTGTTGAGTAGAGAGAAAAAGGGCCGACACCTGTCTGCTGATCTTGAGATGAACCGATTGAGGGCAGCAGTCATTCCGGTCAGTTTTTGAACTTCCTTGGGATTCCGAGGAGCTCGGAGGTTGTTGATGGCCTTTATCTGGTCGGGGTTGACCTCAATTCCTCTGTGGGTGACCATGTATCCCAAGAACTTGCCGGACCCTACCCCAAACGAGCACTTGGAGGCATTTAGTCTTAGCTTGTATTTCCGTAGAACCTCAAAAGTACTTTCAAGATCTTTCACATGCTCGGCTATAACTTTGCTCTTCACCACCATGTCATCTATGTAAATCTCGATGTTCTTGCCCAGCTGTGGCTCGAACATCCTCGTCATCATCCTCTGGTAGGTGGCTCCCGCGTTCTTTAGGCCGAACGGCATCACTTTATAGTGGTAGTTGCCAATAGGGGTGACAAAGGCAGTTTTCTTCTGGTCCTCCGGGGCTAATGGTATCTGGTGGTAGCCTTGGAAGGCGTCCAGGAAGCTCATCCGAGGGTGGCCGACAGTGGCATCAACCAGCTGATCGATTTTCGGCATAGGGAACGGGTCTTTGGGGCATGCCCTATTCAGGTCCGTGAAGTCAACGCATACCCGCCATTTCCCACTCTTCTTCTTCACCACCACGGTATTCGCTAACCATTCGGGATAAAAAACCTCTTTGATAGCCCCAGCTGCTTTGAGTTTCGCCACCTCGTCCCTCACTGCGTCAGCATGCTCCTTGGATGGGCGCCGAATAGGTTGCTGCTTGGGGGTAACCAGCGGATTCACCTTCAAATGATGGCATATGAACTCGGGGTCCACCCCTGGGGCCTCGTAAGCACTCCAGGCAAACACGTCGAGATTTTGCTTGAGGAATTCTACTAGCTCCTCCTTCTCTTGAAGAGGCAGCTGAGATCCGACTTGGAAGAACCTGTCAGGATCATCCCCAATGATCACTTTCGTTAGATCCTCGCATCGAGTGCCTTCATCCAATTCTTCACAGGGCAATCCCCGGGACTGTAGTTGCTATAAATTCCTCCCAGCTACGTCCGAGGACTCGGCTGGGGCCTCATGCTGAATGGCGGCTATCAGGCACTGCCTAGCAACAGACTGATCTCCTCGGATTTCATGTATCTGTCCTCCTGATGGATATTTGACCTTCTGGTGCAAAGTAGAGGGGACAGCCCCAAGTGCGTGAATCCAAGGTCTGCCTACGAGTGCCGTGTAGGGCGAATATGCGTCCATGACGATGAAATCCAGCTCTACCACCTCGGAGCCGGACTGCACAGGTAAGCGTATCCGGCCTTTCGGAATGACAGGCCTTCCTTCAAAGGTGAAAAGGGGGGAATCATACGGCGTCAGGTCCTGGGGTTTTAGGCCTAGCCCCTTGTAGAGGTCCGGGTACATTATCTCCACGGCACTGCCCTGGTCTACCATCACCCTCCTTACATCGTACCCTCCTATTCTGAGGGTGATGACTAGTGCATCATCATGGGGTTGGATGGTGCCGATCATGTCCTCGTCCGAGAATCCCATAATCAGCGGGGCACCAGACCTAGCTCTCTTCGGTCCTCGGCTCGACTCCCCTGCGGGTGGTCGGCCTACTGACATAACTTTCACAGGCCAGGACCCTGTTCTCCCAGGCGCAGCGAAGACGACGTTTATAGTTCCAAGCGGCGGCTTTGGGGGGTCATCCCTCCGTGGCCCCGAGCCTGTCTGCCCTCGGCCGCTGGAGTGGTGCAGAAGATGTTTCAGTTTACCATCGCGGACTAACTGGTCCAGGTGATCCCACAGACTCCTACAATCTTCCGTTGTATGCCCATGGTCTTGGTGGTACTGACAGTAGAGATTGTGGTTGCGCCTCTCGGGGTTTCCTACCATCTTGTTCGGCCACCTGAAGAATGATTCATTCTTAATCTTTTCCAAGACCTGATGCACTGGTTCTTTGAACACGGTGTTGACCGATTGAGGATTCATTGATCCTGATTGTCCGGCGAAATCCCTCCGCGGTTTATTGTAATTGTACCGGTCCGACCGCGAGTCTCTCCTCTCCTGAGGGATAATCTTCTCCTTTCCCTTGCCCTGCTGCTGATCTTCTTCAACCCTCTTATACTTCTCTATGCGGTCCATCAGTTGACGCACGTTTGTGACTGGTTTGCCAGATAGGGATCCCCTCAAACCGTGGTCAGTAGGGAGGCCGAGCTTGAACGTGCTGAGGGCCATTGCATCGTTGTTGCCCTCCACCTCATTGAACATCTCCCAATATCTATCTGAATATGCCTTCAAGGACTCGCCTTCCTGCATGGACAAGGATAACAGGGAAGAGAGAGGCCTAGCCACTCTTCGGCACGTGACAAAACGGGAGCCGAATGCCTGAGTGAGCTCTTTGAAGGAGTTGATGGAGCCCGCCTTCAAGCCATCAAACCATCTCATAGCAACTGGCCCAAGACTGGAAGGGAAGACTTTGCACATCAGAGCTTCATCTCTGGAGTAGACAGCCATCCTCTGGTTAAAATGACTCACATGCTCCACGGGGTCAGTTTTACCATTGTAGATGGTGAATGTTGGCTGGTTAAAGCGCCGAGGGAGTCTGGCCTCCTCTATCCTGCGCGTGAAGGGTGATCTAGATATCTGATTTAGAGCCCTGTTCATGGCATCATTCTCCATGTCCTCGCGTGATGGGCTCCTACGCTCCCTTTTACGATGGGACTCCTCCACATAGGTGTAGGACTCGCTAGCTGGTGTCTTGGACTTGTGTTGGTAAGAGACGTCCTGCTCGTTATCAAGATCATCTTCAGAGTACGAGGAAGCCCGCTTCCTCTTTACGTGTCGCAACTCCCTCTTTAGTTTTTCCACTTCCAGTTGTAAGTCACGGTTCTTCTCTGCATGGGACATGTGACTCCCGCTCTGTGATTGGCTCTGGCTAAGGCGCACAGTGTGTACACTGCCCTCACGGTTTTGTCTCTTCTCTAAGTTGCCAAAGCGGTCCACGTGTTGGGACGCCCTGGATTCTGCTTGTTGTTCACCTTGTTCTGCCATTGTCAACTGTTTATTCCACTCTTGCACAAGCTCTCCCCACAGACGGCGCCAATTGTAGGGTCAGATTCTGCAGCCCAAGCCCAAGGAGGTATGGGTTTGGAGCCCACTGAACCCAAAACAATAAATTTGTAGAGAGTGGGTGAAAGAGCTAGGCTAATAATGAAAAATAACAGTATTAAACGGCATAGAAGATGGGGAGATTTGAATAAAAATGTGCTCGGACAGTGATGAATGTCTCGTCCGAGGAGGTGATTTTCATTGATGAACTTAGGTTACAAATGTTGGAGCTACAGTAAAATTATATGCTCTTTTCTCTCTCTTAATTTTTCCCCCCTCACTATCAGATATTCCCCTCTCTTATATAGTACTGCCTTTCTACATCTCCACCGTCCACTTGTTCATCATCTAGGCGCCCACTTGAGTGCATGTCCCATCACACTCCCCCTTTAGCCCTGTCTGAGTGGCGGTAGCTGAGGATGCACTGTTCAGGGGTCTTCTCCACATAAATGCGGCCAGAAGGGTAGGTGCAGTGCATTAAATGCGGTGGTTGAAGTCTGTCTCCTTGATATTTCTCTGTTCCAGTCACCTTTTGTGTGTCCGAGGCCCCTTTTCTCCCTTGACACCTGTCAGACAGATCACTTGACACGTGCCGGACAAAAACCTCGTCGGATCTGAGGGTATCGGCCTCCTCGGACATATGAACAACTCCTCGGACAGTGCACGTGTTCGCCAGCGGGCATCCTTTCACGCGGGTCCGTGTCCTGGTCTCCTCGGACTAACAGTAGTCCTCGGATAGGGCCTTGGGCCCAATAAGTCGGGCTGGGCTTTTCTCCCCCACAAGTACAAAAACCAAAAAGTCTAGAATAAATGAATCGTAAAAAAAAAAAGTGCTTCACAATAATTTAAAAAAAAAATGGACAATTTACATTTTATACTTAATAATATCCTTACAAAACTCTTAAAAAGTTAACAAAATATAAAAATGACTATTAATAGTATTTAAATTATATATATAGGAATTATATTATGCATCTTATTATATATCTTTAAGTGTATCCATGCACTTATCCAAAAAAAAAAAAAAAAAGTGTATCTATGCATATGCATTAGGTTACAAACTAGTATATATTAAAAGCCAAACATCAGAGAAAATCCAATTAGATTTTAATTGAATTATCAATTTTGCGTCATGTGCCTCATCTAATTTTTAATTTCTATGCCAAGTAAATTATTGAGTATAAAAATCAAAGAGTCCAAATACAATTAGATTTTAAATTGGATTTCAATTGGAGTTCAATTTTGTGTCACGTGTCCATCTAATTTTTAATTTTTTGTGGTAAGTGAATTATTGGGTGCAAAAATTGAAGTGTCTAAAACCAATTGAATACAAAATCATATATATATATATATATTTTAAGTGTAAGCTAATAAAATATATAATTTGAACATCTTCTAAAAAAAATATATAATTTGAATCGTGTAAGTTTGATTTTTTTAATTGTACCCTTATGTACAAGGTTACACACTAGATTAATAAATAAGAGTACTTTAAATAAATAAAATAATTGAAAAGCAAGAAATTCGTAGGGTATTACAAGGAGCTCTCAGACAATGCTAATTTGAAAGAGCATTATGGTCAGATAGATCAGTATGATTTTTTTCGAAGGACATGACTACTCCAAGGTATTGATCATGTTCATTTACCTTCCAGAAATTTAAAATGATTAAATTGTTATAGATATAATTTCTGGAAGGATGAAAATGAAAATTGAAAAATGAAATATGGATGTGTGGCCTAGCCACAGCCCACAACTACTGCCAAACTTCTTGTTTTCACAATGTGATTCATGAGGTGGGAGATTCTAACGCATAAGCTATTAATTATAGCTATAAATATGTAAGCACATAACCTCTTTCTCTCACACTCGCCTTGAAGCACACTAAAGGTGTCACATTTTGACGCTAGCTAGCAAGGTCCCTTAGAATATTTGGTAGAGAGAAAATGTATGCTCAAGTTTCTGCAGTAGCTGCCGCAACCAAAACTGATATGCCAGAAATTAATCGTCGATCAGCCAATTTTCATCCCAGCATTTGGGGTGACCGTTTCCTCACATATGCTTCCGAGTTCTTGGTAAGCTGCCCCTCTGAGTGTGTGCACGTACACAGCCTGCATGTTTTCATACCTGTGCAAATGTACAGTAGCGTATATTTTCATTGTTTCAATTACGCAACCTCAAAACCAACTCAATTAAGCCTTAACATCACTTAAAATTGGGCGTAAAAGATCCATTCATAACAAAACGTCTAATTTTTATTTGAGCATATCATCTTCAACTGATGATACAAATGCATATGTTATTCATTGATTTAATTGTTCGTGTAGGAAATTGAGGAAAATTGGAAGCTACAAGTTCAGGAAATGAAGGAAGAGGTAAGGAGAATGCTAACGTCTCCAGTTGAGGATCCCTCACAAAAACTAAAATTGATTGATTTACTCCAGCGCTTGGGTGTGTCTTACCATTATGAAAATGAGATTGAAAAACTTTGCAACAATTACATAGGACACTTTATGATCGTGATGACCAAGAAAATGCAGATGACCTTTATAATGTTGCACTCCAATTTCGATTATTTAGACAACAAGGTTACTACGTTTCATGTGGTAAGGGTTTTTTTTTTTTTTTCCTGATGAAAGTGATTGCTTGCCTTGTTTTGTTTATACAATTTTCCCATTTATAAGGAGACTCAATCTTCACATTTAACGTTGAACATACCCTTAAATGAGATCAAGCATATCAACCACATAAATTTTATATCATTCCACTCATTTTATGTGATGGATCATATGGCAGACAAGTTCTCCAAGTTCAAGGATACCAATGGGAATTTCAAGGAATCACTTACTAGTGATGTGCGTGGAATGTTAAGCTTGTATGAAGCCACACATCTTAGGGTCCACGGTGAAGATATACTAGATGAAGCTCTTTTGTTCACTGCCCCACAACTTGAGTCTGTAGCATCTCGCTTGAGCCCTCCCATTGCAGCAGAAGTAAGACATGCCTTAAAGCAGCCTATCCGCAAAGGACTACCAAGATTAGAGGCAAGACAATATTTTTCTATCTACCAAGAAGACCCTTCACATGATAAATTTCTTCTTACCTTTGCAAAGTTAGATTTCAACTTATTACAGAAACAACACCAAAAAGAACTTCCTGACATTGCAAGGTTAGTGATTAAGATATGATAGAGTAGCAAGTTAATAGTTATAATTAAGTTTGAACATCACTGTATGTTTACAACATGCATGATTCTATTAAATTGTATTTGTATTAGGTGGTGGAAGGACTTGAACTTTTCGAAGAAGCTACCCTTTATTAGAGATAGAGTGATTGAGTGCTACTTTTGGATATTGTGAGTGTACTTTGAGCCAGAATATTGCTTTGCTAGGAGAATATTGACCAAAGTGATAGCCATGACCTCAATATCGACGACATCTATGATGTTTATGGCACACTTGAAGAGGTTGAGCTCTTTACTGAAGCAGTTCACACTCTTTCTCATTTTAGCTATCTAAGTTGTATTCATAATTTATTGTAATTGCTTTACTTTTCTTATGGTTTACATTATTTTGTTAAATTGATTGACATAGATAGTCTACCAACATAACAGGAGGGACATTAGTGCCATTGATCAACTTCCAGAGTACATGAAAGTGTGTTACCAGGCACTCCTAGACGTTTATTATGAAATGGAAGAAAAAATAGGTGAAGCAAAATCATACCGCGTCAAATATGCAATTGAAGCAGTAAGCACCATACACATAAATTTATAATATTATGATACATTAGACGAAACCCTCACAACAATGAAAGAAAAAAAAAATGCCACTAAGGAAATAGAAAGAAAAAAAAATGTTGATGACTATTCAGGGCCATTTTTTGGTTGCCCAACCACGTGTGATTTGTTGGAGGGATGACCTTACTAGGCCCAGGTTCTTTTTGGGGAGTTGCGCCCGGAACTCAACATTGGATCACGTGGTCCAACGGCTACCGGTGTATTATTAAGTCTAACAATCATTAAGGCCAAAATCTAGGAATCACGACAATTGTTGAGTAAATATGTATATGTGTTTGATATGGTAGCTTTGATTAGCTGTAATAACAGTTGAAATAAAGTAATCGTGTACTCAACGATGTAAATTTAAAGATAAGGAAGCAAAGTCACTTATTTTTGTATGGTTTGTAACCCCAGTTGTACAACTTCTGTGAGTTGATAATATCCCAGCAAAGTGCCAGCGGCAGAGAGGCAGTTTGCCAGCGGTTGAATGAGTTTAAGCCCTTTGTATGGTTTATAGCTTCAGCTGTGTAGCATCAGTGAGCTTACAAGATTCCAGTAGGATGCCAGCGGTAGAGGCTAGTTAAGCTTGCCCCTCTTGTCATGCATTTAAATCAGTTTAAGCATTGGTTAATAGTTGTAATAGTAATTAGAATAAAGTAATATGTATTTAAATGTGAAGTAATCATGTAATGATATAAATTAAAAGGTAAGGAAACAGAGTCACTTATCTTTGATGGTTTGCAGCTCAGCTGTGTAGCATCAGTGAGCTGATAAGATTCTAGCAGAATGCCAGCGGTAGTTTGCCATGATGATTTCAAGATTGAAGGGAAAAAATGGGTGCAACTGGAGGGAGAGAGAGTATGCCCAGCTGTGTGTAGGGGTTGGTTAAGCTTGCTCCTCTTATCATGCACTTAAATGAGTTTTTCCCTTGACAATGCTCTTTTAGTTCTTGTGAAGTTATGAATAGTATTGCCTTACATGAGAAGGGCTTTTGTATGGAGTATATGTGCCTTCTAAGAGAAGGGCTTTATGTAAGAAGTAATTATGCTTTCTAAGAGAAGAGTTTTGATATGAGATCTTGGTACCTTCTAGGGGAAGGGCTTTAGTAATAGAAGTTCATGCCTTCCATGAGAAGGACTTTTAGTATGAGTGCTTGGCATCTCTTAAGAAGTATGGAGATGGTAAAATATATAGATGTGTTGTGAGATGTAGTATTTGTAAGATGCGTGATATATGGAAGTGTGAGAGATATGGTAGTTAAAGATAGTAAAAATATGAGATCATAACTGTTGAAGAAGTTGTAGAGATTGCTTTCCAAGATGAGAGATTTTGAAAAAGAAGAGTATGGAGATGTGTTTAGGTATTTGGAGATAGAAGCAGTAAGATAGGTGTAGAAGAGTATTGAGATGTGTTTATGGGCAGCAAAATATATGTATTTTCAGAATGTGGAGAGTGAGACAATGAGTACATGAGAGTAATAGCATTGTAGTGTGTTTAGCAAAGCTGCTGGGATTTTCTGCTAGGATTATATGAAGGCTTATGAATGGCATTTATAAGTTAAGGGCTGAAGAGTTTAGTTCCTAATTTAGAAACTAAAAACCCAAAAGCTTAGTATTTCATTAAGAGCTTCAGAAGATCATTCAAGGGAAAAAGAATAAGGTAGCTTATGAGAGAGTTGTTCTCCATTGGTGTCCCCCCACTTGAGGTGTTGATGAAAGGTCCTTTTTTAGCTGAGTTTAAAGGGGTATTTTTAGCAAAAAATATCAGGCAAAATCTGTCCCAAACAGCAATGAATTTTCAGAGAATCCATCTTAAAATTTGGCCAAAAATGGTATGTTTAGCTTTAAGGTATTCTTGCTATTTCGGGTAAGAGTTGCTGGGGGAAAAAGCAACAGAAAAGGAAGGTATTTTGGCAAGAGAAAGGTAATTTCAATAGTTGGTTTTGGTTTTAGTCAAAAGTAGAAAAATCAGTAATGCTCAGGTTGCTGGTTCAGCTGTCACAACTACTTTGAAAAAGCTGTCCCAACTGTCAGGAAAAGCTGTGACAGCTATCAGGAAAAGCTGTGACAGCTATCATGAAAAAGCTGTCCTAGCTGTCAGGAAAAGCTGTGACAGCTATTATGAAAAAGCTGTTTGCTTTGGGCAGAACCAATGAGGTCAGATGGGTCATTTCAGACTGCTGGAGAGGTCATTTCAAAGATTTGGCTGAAAAATGGTAAGATCTCTTTGAAGGATATTTTGCTATTTTGGGTATAACAGCTGGCTGCTGGGATTTCAGCATTAAATGGCTGATGATGTTACTCCCAACCAGGTGTTAAGTTCTGAATACACTATTGGGATTCAGCTGGAAATGCTTCCTTCTTTGGGTGTTTGTGTTTTTGGTGCAAGGTTCCATTACAACACATAATAGAAGGATTGGTTGAAAGATAATGAAGCCTTAGAGATTTAGTCAAGGTCTCATTGTGTTGTGACATAATCTTGGTGAGCAAGAAGAGTATTCAATGCTTTGCTTTGGTAGCTGACAGAGAAATATATGGTCAGATTGTGGCAGACAGCAGCTGGATATCAGAGATATCATGAATATTTTGTATAGAGAGAGATAAAAGACAGCCAATCAGATTAGGCCATGTGTTTGAACTGGATTTTAGCTGAAAGAAGTAATAAGATTTATGTAGAATAATATAATGAAGTTTTTAAATATGTATAGCAACAGTTGGGGATTGAATGAACAGTAATCTTCCCAGCAGTTAGATGGCTAGAGATATTGAGTATTTGTCACATGATGAATATCAAATTTTAGGAAAAGAGTAATGGGGAATTTTATCATCTAAAGTGCTACGTGATAAGAGATGCTTACCATATGTTACCCGTTACACACGGACTCGTCAGAGTTTAGGGAGTTGAAGGAGACACGCCAAGCAACATGTTTCTTTTATCAACTTTAAACCACTGGAACTTTACTGAAAATACCTCTTGGCCCTCCAAACCACAACTCCCAAAGTTTCCCCAAAGAGACTTATGTGCTTGGATCATAAGCCGAAGGTGAGATGACGTACCTCGGGTTTTGTTGTCATTTTGTGTAAATATGAGCTCTTGTTGAAGAAGCCGCTTGCCATGAGTGTAAGAAAGGTAATATGGGCCATGAGTTTTGATTAATTGCTTAAGCCCGATCCATATGTTGATGTTGATGATGTCATGGAGTTATGATCTCAATTGATGAAGAGGAAATGTGGACCATGGACCCGCCTCGTGAAGTAAGGATCTCGTGGGCCATGTAAGCCCAATCCATGTAGTTGAATGAGATATGAGCTTATTTTGAACTTTAAATAGATTTACCTATGAAATCAATAATATATTGATGTGGCATGGGTTGCCAATGAAGTAATGCCACGTGAGCCGAAAAAATGGTCCTCAACAATGACCATGTAGAAAATTTAGTTAGCCTAATTGCAAACTGCTTGTTGTCTCAGATGAAGAATCAAGTTAGAGCTTACTTTCATGAGGCCAAATGGTTCCACCAAAAACATATACCAACAATGGATGAATATATGTGCATTGCACCTGTTACCTCTGCATATTCAATGTTAGCAACAACATCGTTGGTTGGAATGGGAGACATTGTTACAAAAGATTCATTCGAGTGGTTGTTCAGCGATCCTAAAATGGTCAGAGCTTCTGCGGTGGTTTGCAGACTCATGGATTACATAGTCTCACATAAGGTGTAATATGTTATTTGTGTATGATAATAGCTATAATTGAAAGCCTAATTCGATTATTTCAATGTTTTTCATTCTAACGTAATGATTCAATACTTTTGTAGTTTGAGCAAAAGAGAGGGCACGTTGTGTCGGCTGTTGAATGTTACATGGCAGAACATGGTGGTACAGAAGAAGAAGCAATCAATGAGTTTTGCAAACAAGTTACAGATGCATGGAAGGACATCAACAAAGAGTGCCTCTACCCAACTACTGTCCCCATGCCAATTCTAATGCGAATTCTCAATCTTGCACGCGTGATTGATGTCGTATACAAGAACGAAGATGGCTACACACATGCTGGAATTGTGCTCAAAGATTTCATAACTTCGATGCTTATTGATCCTGTGCCTTTTTAAGCACGGACCCATGCAATATTGCAATAGCAACCATTTGATGATAAGGTTGTAGGAAAATAATTTTAAGTCTAGAAGATAAACTCTTCATTCCTCTGGGTTATTATCTTTAATGTATGTTCATTATATTTCAAAATGAAGTGTTGGTTGGATCAACTCGAGTTATCTCTAGAATTCTCTTATTTATCCATAAATGAGTCATGCTAAAAATTCAACAAAAATTCACAACATTTTCAAATTAGCATTGAAAAAAAATATAAAATTATATGTTTAAATTGTACTATCAATTTAAAATTTACATTATAGACTAAATAAAAGTGTGCAACATTATACACATTGCAAAAAATGTACAATATTATACATATTTACATAAAAGTGAATAATATTGTACATATTTATTTGATGATAATGTAAATCTTATATTGATAAGAAAATATAAACTAAAAATTTTCCTTTAAATAAACTGAAATTATTATGAATTTTATTGTGTAGACTCGGCATGAGTCCAAACCAAGAAAACGACGCGTCACATGCCGAAGCAAATTCAAGTGTTCTGATGGACTAAGCTGTGGTCTAAAATAATTCAAAAAATAATGTAAAACATTTGTTGATTTGTGAAGGTGGTCCATTTGCGAATATATGGTATCTCCCTTACGAACTACGAAGACAATTATAGGTGTACTCTAGACCTATGGATTGTAGGCATCCGTCAAACTAATGACAATGCATCAAAATATTGATTTTATATGCTAGTATCATGGCAAAACGTTGAGCTAATAACCAAAAATTATATAAATATATATATATATATATATGTGTGTGTGTGTGTTTTTTTTTTGACCATTCACATATGAATAACTTTCTCAAAAAAAAAAAAAATATGAATAAGATTTATATATCGGCCAAATTTTAGTATAATCTTTCCTATAGGCCACTAAGCACTAATCACTTCACGTATAAATAAAAAATACAAATCTTGTCCTTGTTCGTTGGCACTATCAACACAATGTTATCTCTTAACAAGCCAGTTTTGGCAACTAATGGCAACTCTAGGAATTTTTTTTCTTAGATAGTAACTAAAAAATTTAAATTATACAAAATTCAATAAAAAAAAAAAAACAAATTAAATATATTGACATCACAAACACAATATTTCTCTTGATATTGTTTTTTAGAATAAACTAAATCAGAGATCAATTTATGTAATGGGTTGAACAAGTTACAGATTTGATCAGTTGTTATAAATTTTAATTTTAATTTTTTTTTTTGAATAGATTTTTTGTTGAATAATTTGTTTACAAATGTAAAACCAGAGTATGATATGTTTTTCTGGTTGTGACTTTACCCAAATTTTCACCGGTGTTTATGTTGTGAGTTGTGACTCTATCCAAGAGGACCAAGACTGAAAAGATTTTCTCTTCTATCTGCAAAATCTCTTCCATAAATGTGAAACTTTAGGACAATTTTTTGCGGTCCAAATTTTCATCAGTGTTTAAGTGGTGAGTTGTGATTGCATCCAAGAAGGTAGGTACGCACTTGGAAACAATCTATACCAAAAAATGTATACGTCCCTTCTGACAAGTTTTTAAGTTTAATACATCTAATAGTGCATGCATTTTGCTATTTCCTATGCCAAAATGCTAAAATTTAGCCATTAGCACATCCAACGCAATTGCTATTATATATAAATATATAAAATGAGAATTTGTTAAGTACTATTAAATACTTCCTCCGCCAAAATGCTAAAATTTAGCCATTAGCACATCCAACGCAATTGCTATTATATATAAATATATAAAATGAGAATTTGTTAAGTACTGTGGGGCCCGTGGGCCTGGAAGTCTCGGCCCACCTCTAGGCTGGCCCAAGGCCCATGCCAAGGAACTATGGCTGTCCCCGGCAGTTGTCTAGGGGCTACTTAGCCCTCTGGGATGCGCCGAGGACGACCCTATCCTCGGCATACCTATCCTAATCCCAGGTGGGGGACAAGCCCAGCATAGGCAGTCACATCCACACTTAATGCATCTACCTAACTCTCCTGGCAGTCTTAATACTGAGAGGACTCCTGAACGGCGGAACCTTGGGTGTTGCGACCCACAGAAAGGTGGAGAACGTGGCTGATGGGACAAGTCCTTAAGCAGTGGTCTAGATGGTTGACAGTTGGAAGGCTAGGATTGGCCAAAAAGGGTATATAAATGCAAGGAGCCCTTCAGAGTAAGGGGCTCCTCGGCCATCCAAGGAGCAACCCCCAAGCCAAAAAGAACAAGGAAAAGCCCTCAAGAAGGAAGAACGCTCCCGGCCAGCCGGTGGCAAGCCGGTTGACGCCAAACCCTACGACCCACTCTCTAAACAAATTTATTGCTGGGGGATCAACGACGGAATGAGCCCCTACAATTGGCGCCGTCTGTGGGGAGGGGTTAGTGCGCCGACCGGCGCAACCGGCGATCGTTCTAAACAAATCACTTTGCAAAGAAGAAATAGACAAGTACAGTTGCAGCAAAATGGAAGATTCAACAGCAGAAAAAGAAATGAGAAAAGGGTCGGATATTATTTCATGAAAAGAAAGTTACAAAATACAATCAGAGACTCAGGCAGGCTTGTTTTACAAGCTTTATTACAAACTAATCCTACAATCGGAGGCTCAGGCGGTCCGATTCTACAACTAGCTAGAGGGAGGGGGAAGTGTCAACCCGTGCTTTTATTGGCATCAGCAGAACGGGAGAGCTTGACAATAAAAGCGGGGAAGGGGGGCTGAGGCTGGCTTGCTTCAAAGCGGAAGCTTGAACAAAGTGAGGAGCAGATGCAGGGGCACCGGAACGTCCTCCCCCGTGATGTTCCCTTGATGCTCTCCAATCCTCCCGAGCGCCGGCCGTTGGAGACGGCAACACTCAGGCGCCAGACATGACATGAGTTCGCGTATCTTCTCCACCGAAGGTGCGCCCCGGGGAGAGACGTTAGGTACTACAACAACGTTCCACCTGGCCACCGCGTACAACGCCGCCGGTGTTACGCCTAGGCTCTGCCGCACCAGAAACCTAGTGGGGGCTGCGGCCACGGCAGCCCTTGGCTCCATATCTCCTAACTCCGGTCACAATTCCGACGGGGTTATTGAAGGGGCATGGGGAGTGGAAAGATGGTGTTCTTTCTGTTCGAGTTGGAAAGCTCATGGAGTATGAAGAAACCATCCCCCCAGAAAGCCTTATATAGAGGGGGAGGGTTGGTGAGAATTAATTCACGCAGAATTCGAAAAGTGGGTTGCTGAAGCGACGGACAATAATGAAGCCACCAAATTCCAAGGGGGCCGCAGACCGTTGTACTTCTGTTGATTTACGAGACCATTAATGAAGGCGCGTCTCGCGCACCGAAGCGTCAGGCGCAGAACACGAACGGCCAAGAAACGCTTCCCAGATAGAAGATGGGGACTCGAGCTGGAGGCGAGATCAATGCCACGTGAAAAATCACTGTCCGACCGAAGGAGGAATCGTCCCCAGAAAAACGGTCCGAGGACAAACCCCTACTTACAGAAAAATGAAAGTATTAGACAGAACCAAGGCTCTGCATGGTCCTCGGACTCAGGCCTATGGGGAAACTAATTACTTCAGAAGACCAAGTATTAGACAGAACCAAGGCTCTGCATGGTCCTCGGACTCAGGCCTATGGGGAAACTAATTACTTCAGAAGACCAAGTATTAGACAGAACCAAGGCTCTGCATGGTCCTCGGACTCATGCCTATGGGGAAACTAATTACTTCAGAAGACCAAGTGTTAGACAGAACCAAGGCTCTGCATGGTCCTCGGACTCAGGCCTCTGGGGAAACTAGCCACTGGACTACTCTTGAAGGCAGCACCTGTGCCTAGGTCTTGCATGGTCCTCGGAACCAAGCCTACGGAGAGCTAGCCACTACTTATGAAGGCAGCACCTGTGCCTAGGTCTTGCATGGTCCTCGGACCCAAGCCTACGGAGAGCTAGCCACTACTTATGAAGGCAGCACCTGTGCCTAGGTCTTGCATGGTCCTCGGACCCAAGCCTACGGAGAGCTAGCCACTACTTATGAAGGCAGCACCTGTGCCTAGGTCTTGCATGGTCCTCGGACCCAAGCCTACGGAGAGCTAGCCACTACTTAAGAAGGCAGCACCTGTGCCTAGGTCTTGCATGGTCCTCGGACCCAAGCCTACGGAGAGCTAGCCACTACTTATGAAGGCAGCACCTGTGCCTAGGTCTTGCATGGTCCTCGGACCCAAGCCTACGGAGAGCTAGCCACTACTTATGAAGGCAGCACCTGTGCCTAGGTCTTGCATGGTCCTCGGACCCAAGCCTACGGAGAGCTAGCCACTACTTAAGAAGGCAGCACCTGTGCCTAGGTCTTGCATGGTCCTCGGACCCAAGCCTACGGAGAGCTAGCCACTACTTATGAAGGCAGCACCTGTGCCTAGGTCTTGCATGGTCCTCGGACCCAAGCCTACGGAGAGCTAGCCACTACTTATGAAGGCAGCACCTGTGCCTAGGTCTTGCATGGTCCTCGGACCCAAGCCTACGGAGAGCTAGCCACTACTTATGAAGGCAGCACCTGTGCCTAGGTCTTGCATGGTCCTCGGACCCAAGCCTACGGAGAGCTAGCCACTACTTATGAAGGCAGCACCTGTGCCTAGGTCTTGCATGGTCCTCGGACCCAAGCCTACGGAGAGCTAGCCACTACTTATGAAGGCAGCACCTGTGCCTAGGTCTTGCATGGTCCTCGGACCCAAGCCTACGGAGAGCTAGCCACTACTTACGAAGGCAGCACCTGTGCCTAGGTCTTGCATGGTCCTCGGACCCAAGCCTACGGAGAGCTAGCCACTACTTACGAAGGCAGCACCTGTGCCTAGGTCTTGCATGGTCCTCGGACCCAAGCCTACGGAGAGCTAGCCACTACTTATGAAGGCAGCACCTGTGCCTAGGTCTTGCATGGTCTACGGACCCAAGCCTACGGAGAGCTAGCCACCAATCTTGAAGGCAGCACCTGTACCTAGGCCTCGCGTGGTCCTCGGGCCCAAGCCTACGGGGAGCTTGCCACTATCTTTTAAGCAGCCCCAGGATCTTCTATAGGAGACTAAATGCTTACCGACGGATCGAAGCGCCGAACTGACAATTCGGGAAGGGATCAACCGGCGGAAGGCCTTCTGGGGTATGAGGGCCGTGGATATCAAAACCCTCCTCCCCGTTCAAGGGAACGTGCAGCAGGATTTTGAGGGGCTATTGTGGGGCCCGTGGGCCTGGAAGTCTCGGCCCACCTCTAGGCTGGCCCAAGGCCCATGCCGAGGAACTATGGCTGTCCCCGGCAGTTGTCTAGGGGCTACTTAGCCCTCTGGGATGCGCCGAGGACGACCCTATCCTCGGCATACCTATCCTAATCCCAGGTGGGGGACAAGCCCAGTATAGGCAGTCACATCCACACTTAATGCATCTACCTAACTCTCCTGGCAGTCTTAATGCTGAGAGGACTCCTGAACGGCGGAACCTTGGGTGTTGCGACCCACAGAAAGGTGGAGAACGTGGCTGATGGGACAGGTCCTTAAGCAGTGGTCTAGATGGTTGACAGTTGGAAGGCTAGGATTGGCCAAAAAGGGTATATAAATGCAAGGAGCCCTTCAGAGTAAGGGGCTCCTCGGCCATCCGAGGAGCAACCCCCAAGCCAAAAAGAACAAGGAAAAGCCCTCAAGAAGGAAGAACGCTCCCGGCCAGCCAGTGGCAAGCCGGTTGACGCCAAACCCTACGACCCACTCTCTAAACAAATTTATTGCTGGGGGATCTACGACAAAACGTGCCCCTACAAGTACTATTAAATACTTCCTCAGTTCTAGTTTGTTTATCCTCTATTCCATTTTGAGATATCTTAAAATATTGTCTTGTTTCTAAAAATAAAAGTTATTAATTTACTATTGTAGGGGCACGTTTTGTCGTAGATCCCCCAGCAATAAATTTGTTTAGAGAGTGGGTCGTAGGGTTTGGCGTCAACCGGCTTGCCACCGGCTGGCCGGGAGCGTTCTTCCTTCTTGAGGGCTTTTCCTTGTTCTTTTTGGCTTGGGGGTTGCTCCTCGGATGGCCGAGGAGCCCCTTACTCTGAAGGGCTCCTTGCATTTATATACCCTTTTTGGCCAATCCTAGCCTTCCAACTGTCAACCATCTAGACCACTGCTTAAGGACTTGTCCCATCAGCCACATTCTCCACCTTTCTGTGGGTCGCAACACCCAAGGTTCCGCCGTTCAGGAGTCCTCTCAGCATTAAGACTGCCAGGAGAGTTAGGTAGATGCATTAAGTGTGGATGTGACTGCCTATGCTGGGCTTGTCCCCCACCTGGGATTAGGATAGGTATGCCGAGGATAGGGTCGTCCTCGGCGCATCCCAGAGGGCTAAGTAGCCCCTAGACAACTGCCGGGGACAGCCATAGTTCCTCGGCATGGGCCTTGGGCCAGCCTAGAGGTGGGCCGAGACTTCCAGGCCCACGGGCCCCACAATAGCCCCTCAAAATCCTGCTGCACGTTCCCTTGAACGGGGAGGAGGGTTTTGATACCCACGGCCCTCATACCCCAGAAGGCCTTCCGCTGGTTGATCCCTTCCCGAATTGTCAGTTCGGCGCTTCGATCCCTCGGTAAGCATTTAGTTTCCTATAGAAGATCCTGGGGCTGCTTAAAAGATAGTGGCAAGCTCCCCGTAGGCTTGGGCCCGAGGACCACGCGAGGCCTAGGTACAGTTGCTGCCTTCAAGATAAGTGGCTAGCTCTCCATAGGCTTGGGTCCGTAGACCATGCAAGACCTAGGCACAGGTGCTGCCTTCATAAGTAGTGGCTAGCTCTCCGTAGGCTTGGGTCCGAGGACCATGCAAGACCTAGGCACAGGTGCTGCCTTCGTAAGTAGTGGCTAGCTCTCCGTAGGCTTGGGTCCGAGGACCATGCAAGACCTAGGCACAGGTGCTGCCTTCATAAGTAGTGGCTAGCTCTCCGTAGGCTTGGGTCCGAGGACCATGCAAGACCTAGGCACAGGTGCTGCCTTCGTAAGTAGTGGCTAGCTCTCCGTAGGCTTGGGTCCGAGGACCATGCAAGACCTAGGCACAGGTGCTGCCTTCATAAGTAGTGGCTAGCTCTCCGTAGGCTTGGGTCCGAGGACCATGCAAGACCTAGGCACAGGTGCTGCCTTCATAAGTAGTGGCTAGCTCTCCGTAGGCTTGGGTCCGAGGACCATGCAAGACCTAGGCACAGGTGCTGCCTTCTTAAGTAGTGGCTAGCTCTCCGTAGGCTTGGGTCCGAGGACCATGCAAGTCCTAGGCACAGGTGCTGCCTTCATAAGTAGTGGCTAGCTCTCCGTAGGCTTGGGTCCGAGGACCATGCAAGACCTAGGCACAGGTGCTGCCTTCAAGAGTAGTCCAGTGGCTAGTTTCCCCAGAGGCCTGAGTCCGAGGACTATGCAGAGCCTTGGTTCTGTCTAACACTTGGTCTTCTGAAGTAATTAGTTTCCCCATAGGCCTGAGTCCGAGGACCATGCAGAGCCTTGGTTCTGTCTAATACTTGGTCTTCTGAAGTAATTAGTTTCCCCATAGGCCTGAGTCCGAGGACCATGCAGAGCCTTGGTTCTGTCTAATACTTTCATTTTTCTGTAAGTAGGGGTTTGTCCTCGGACCGTTTTTCTGGGGACGATTCCTCCTTCGGTCGGGCAGTGATTTTTCACGTGGCATTGATCTCGCCTCCAATTCGAGTCCCCATCTTCTATCTGGGAAGCGTTTCTTGGCCGTTCGTGTTCTGCGCCTGACGCTTCGGTGCGCGAGACGCGCCTTCATTAATGGTCTCGTAAATCAACAGAAGTACAACGGTCTGCGGCCCCCTTGGAATTTGGTGGCTTCATTATTGTCCGTCGCTTCAGCAACCCACTTTTCGAATTCTGCGTGAATTAATTCTCACCAACCCTCCCCCTCTATATAAGGCTTTCTGGGGGGATGGTTTCTTCATACTCCATGAGCTTTCCAACTCGAACAGAAAGAACACCATCTTTCCACTCCCCATGCCCCTTCAATAACCCCGTCGGAATTGTGACCGGAGTTAGGAGATATGGAGCCAAGGGCTGCCGTGGCCGCAGCCCCCACTAGGTTTCTGGTGCGGCAGAGCCTAGGCGTAACACCGGCGGTGTTGTACGCGGTGGCCAGGTGGAACGTTGTTGAGGTACCTAACGTCTCTCCCCGGGGCGCACCTTCGGTGGAGAAGATACGCGAACTCATGTCATGTCTGGCGCCTGAGTGTTGCCGTCTCCAACGGCCGGCGCTCGGGAGGATTGGAGAGCATCAAGGGAACATCACGGGGGAGGACGTTCCGGTGCCCCTGCATCTGCTCCTCACTTTGTTCAAGCTTCCGCTTTGAAGCAAGCCAGCCTCAGCCCCCCTTCCCCGCTTTTATTGTCAAGCTCTCCCGTTCTGCTGATGCCAATAAAAGCACGGGTTGACACTTCCCCTTCCCTCTAGCTAGTTGTAGAATCGGACCGCCTGAGCCTCCGATTGTAGGATTAGTTTGTAATAAAGCTTGTAAAACAAGCCTGCCTGAGCCTCTGATTGTATTTTGTAACTTTCTTTTCATGAAATAATATCACTCTTTTCTCATTTCTTTTTCTGCTGTTGAATCTTCCATTTTGCTGCAACTGTACTTGTTTATTTCTTTTTTGCAAAGTGATTTGTTTAGAACGATCGCCGGTTGCGCCGGTCGGCGCACTAACCCTCCCCACAGACGGCGCCAATTGTAGGGGCTCGTTTTGTCGTAGATCCCCCAGCAATAAATTTGTTTAGAGAGTGGGTCGTAGGGTTTGGCGCCAACCGGCTTGCCACCGGCTCGCCGGAAGCGTTCTTCCTTCTTGAGGGCTTTTCCTTGTTCTTTTTGGCTTGGGGGTTGCTCCTCGGATGGCCGAGGAGCCCCCTCCTCTGAAGGGCTCCTTGCATTTATATACCCTCTTTGGCCAATCCTAGCCTTCCAACTGTCAACCATCTAGACCACTGCTTAAGGACCTGTCCCATCAGCCACGTTCTCCACCTTTCTGTGGGTCGCAACACCCAAGGTTCCGCCGTTCAGGAGTCCTCTCAGCATTAAGACTGCCAGGAGAGTTAGGTAGATGCATTAAGTGTGGATGTGACTGCCTATACTGGGCTTGTCCCCCACCTGGGATTAGGATAGGTATGCCGAGGATAGGGTCGTCCTCGGCGCATCCCAGAGGGCTAAGTAGCCCCTAGACAACTGCCTGGGACAGCCATCGATCCTCGGCATGGGCCTTGGGCCAGCCTAGAGGTGGGCCGAGACTTCCAGGCCCACGGGCCCCACAACTAATATTCATATTATACCCCTACTTTATTTTCAAAACTATTTGAAAAGAAAACTAACAAATATTTAAAAAATCAATCTAATTGGGGCACCTTTTTAGTTGCCTCATTAAGAACAACTCTTTAAAAAAAAGCTGATAAATTTATTTAAATATAGTTTTGTAATCTTATACATTTTTATAAGGTTGACAAGAAAATAAATAATGTTCCTTTAAAAAGTTTAACTTCTCAAACTAGACAAACAAATTGGGACAAAAGGAGTAAATCTTTATGAGTTATTGTAATGTTGAGGTTCCATTTTATTGTTATATATCTTTTTTGTACCATTAGGATTTGTTAGAGTATCAACATCAACTGGGGATGACAATTTTGCCTTGCCCTGCAAAGGTGGTGGGGCAGGGATGGGGCGTAATTTTAGCCCCACACCACGGGGTAGGGCGGGGCAGGGATGAGTTTAGGCTTTTTAGACCCACCCCGTCCCATTCCATCCCTACCCTGCCCCACGTTGATAAGGGTTGAATTGTAAAATTTTCATACTCTAAAACCCTACTATTTAAACGAGCATATTATCAACTTATTTAATTCTACCTAACATGGTTCTATACCTCTTTTTTCTCTTTAGCAAAGTTGGAAATAAGGTACCAATTTTAATGTTTTCTTTTGTCTTTATTAGAAACAAATTTATATTCCATTGAATCATTGATTTTGTACTATGATATTTTTGTTTTTATTGTGATATTGTCTTGTTAAACACTTGGATAATATTATTTAGTTTTTGCTAAAAATTAGTTTGATTTGATGGATGAATTTATTTGTAATTTCAAGTATATTTTTATTAATGAAACAGGTTTTATTAAAAAAAAATGTAATGTTTGTGAACAAATCAACAAGAAGTAGAGTTTTACAGGGTGGGGCGGGTCTTAGCAAGGCCCTAAAGGGAGGGGATTGGGCAAGAAAAGTTTCCCCGTCATGCGGGGCGGGGATGGGGCAAGACAAAACTATGCGGGGTGGGGGCGAAGACCCCATCCTTTGGTCCCGCCCTGCCCCATTGCCATCCCTAATATCAACTGTGCTAAAATAATATATATAACACATTAAAATAACCTAATAAAACTCCTGCAATAAAAATAAATAAATAGATACAAAACTAACCACTGCCCACTGCCCACCGCCTACCTCCACCAGATTGGAACCCCACCACCACCATAACCCACCACTATTGCAGACCCACCACCACCCAAAACCATCCAACCACCACCAAACCATTGTAACCAAAATCATCCCAGAACCACCGTAACCCACCAAAATTAGCCTCCAATAACCTATCAAAATCAACTGACAACCACAACACCAAAAAAAAAAAAAAAAACCAACAACAACAACATGGGAGGTCAATTGAGAGAGATTCAAAGGTGGGAGTTCAGAATGCCAAAAACTTTTAGCAAAATTTTTCTGTATAAGAGAGATTTGAAGGTGAGAGTCTGGAACAATGGAAGGTCAGCGGCATGGCATGGTGAATTAGGGCGTGAACTCAGCAGTGTAAAGTGTTGGATAATGACATGAGCTCGGCGGCTTGGCGTGGTGGACAACATGGTGAGCTCTGCGGAGTGGCTAAGAGAGAGAGAGAGAGAGAAAGAGAGAGAGAGACATTTGTACTGAAGAGAGAGAAGTTTTATAAAATAGGAATAAAGTTTTTTGCATATCTGTCCATACCATTCCAAAAGAAAGAGAACTAGCATCAAGTGTGCTAAATGCTAAATATTTAGCACTTAGCACACCAAATACACAAAAAAAATAATCACCTTCATGAGATGTGTCAAATGCCAAATTCATTTGGCATTTGTTTCATAGCTCTTTTGATGATAAAAGTGTACGGTCAGATGTACTAAACATATTTGCTTATTTTTTATTCAATGCTCTCTCTCCCAAGTAACATCTAATGTGATCTCTCTCTCCCTTCCTCTCTACCTCTCTCTTCATTAGTCCCCATGTGCTCCACATATTTGCTTTTGTTAATTTTTTTTTAAAATAGATGAGAGGTTTGTTTTATATTATTTTAATGTGTTGTAATCTTAAAATAGAATATGTGATGTAGGGTGTATTTTAAAATTATGTGTTAAAATATATAAAGTAACTTTTTGATGTGTCAAAGTAGCATTTTTTTTAAAACATGGGATGCTTAATGCTCTAAGATATTGTAGCAAATATCAAAATTATTTGGCATTTAGAACATTTGATGTTGGTTGACTTTTGATGTTTGGTATGGCAAATGCTAAATGGTATTATTTTGTTTGGTGGTTGGTTTTTGGTGTTTGGCACACTTGATGCCAATAGTGTTATTTTGTTGTCATTGGTCCAAGTATGTTGAGAATCACGCCGTGAGTGGTAGGTCATACTATTTCATTTATATTTAAGCAATCACGCAGTATCAAATAGAATTATGAGAGAATTTTAATCCAATTTTGACCTAGCGGTCAAAATTTCTTCAATCAAATCCAACTTTTTATTCATTTTGTTTTTTCATCATCCTTATTCTAGTGGTGAAGCCAGGAATTTATCTTTGGAGGGCCATATATAAATTTTTTTTGTATGTATGAAATCTAAAATAGTAATGTACAATACTTCATAACTCAATATTTGCTATAAACAACAACTAAATACTTGTTAATTTTTTTTTTGAAGTGCTAAATACATGTTAATATATACTGTATATTTTAGTCAAACTAATCAAGTACATTTATAAATTATAATGCCATACGGTATATAATATATTGATTATTATAATAACAAATAATATATTATAGGAAAAAGAAAGCAAATGAAAAGTAAAGTAAAGAAAAAAAAATTGAAAAGTAAAGTAACACAAGAGCACTATATAGGGTTGAGGGGCTTACGAAAGCTTCAAGCTTGTCTTCCACTCTTTCTTGTCTAGATTAGTCACACAAAATTTTTACTTTTATATTGTAAACAAAAAACTATGGCAGCAATGGGAAAAGGAAAGAACTGGAAAAAAAAGAAAAGAAAAAGATAGCAAATACCAACGGAGACAAAGAGAGCGAAAGAGGGAGAGAGTCACCTGTGAGAGCACTGTAAGCAAAATTTTCTACAATTGTGTGGAGGACTTCGTGGTGCGGCGAATCATCAAATCTGCTGATCTTTCAATTTTTCTACTGCTGTGGTACAAGTAATCCCTAGATGTGTTGGAATGAAAATTAGGATTTTTTCCCTTTTATTTTTTGAGGTAATTGATAAAATATCTATATGTTCATTTTAAAGATGCTGAATATTTAATTATTGTAATTTTTTGACACACATATATTTATGGATTGCATTCTATTTTACAATATTTTTACAAAATATTGATGTGGCCAACTTTTTATTGGTTTTCATCTAGGTTAACCATTAATATCACATTTTCATTTACCAATAATCACTCATCACATCAGTAGTTTGTAATATTTTTTACAAAATAGTTTGTATCTCTAGTACTATTCTTCTGTTTAAATGGAAGTTACATTTATTTTTAGACTTTCTTTTATATATATATATATATATATATATATATTATTGGGTATAGGGGCCAAAATATGTGTGTGTGTATATATATGTATGTATTTTATTGGGTATGGGGGGCCAAAATGATAAGGTTCTTTTAAAAATTTTCAAATTATTTAGGACAATTCCAAAAAAAAAAAAAAAAAAAAAATCCTCATTGATGGTCTGTATTAAATTACTGATTGTCCCAATAGCTTAAGCTATTAGGATATGGTTAATTAATTATTTAACCAATGCTTCTAACACTCCTCTTCACATGTGGGCCGAAACTACCTTTTAATAGGTGAGGCTGTGAGAATTTAAATGGGAGGTAAAGTGGAGAAGATAAGGATCGAATTTAGGATCTTATGATACCATGTTAAATTACTGATTGTCCCAATAACTTAAACTATTAGGATATGATTAATTTAATCATTTAACCAATACTTCTAACAGTCTACCACGTCCAAATAGCTATCGTCATTCGTAAGCACAATGTCTTATTATCCATACATTCTCTTTGCCTAAATTAAAATAGTTCTAATATCACATAAATTACTATAATTTTTGCCACAATGATCTTACGTGTCAAATTGTGATTAATTATTTGTCATTTTCACATGAATTTATCATTTTTTTCACTATTTATCGTTGCCACTTAAGCAATTGTGGTACAAATTGTGTCATTTTACATAGTTTTAGAATTTGTCCTCAAATTACCGTTAGTCCACGACTTGAAAGTTGTTCTATACGTAAGTGCCTGAAGTCCACAACTTCTCACAGTAGTCGTGGGCCTTGATTTTTCAGAATTTGGAAAAATGTGGAGCACTGAGCAATCAACGCCCGAATTTTCAAACATTTTGAAAACGGTCTAGAACAGTAGGTCCCTCAATTACGATTGATAAGATTTTACGATTTCAAACGTGGGCTGTGTTTATTATGCCCTTCAAATCAAGATTCAATTGTTTTTAAATCAGGATGATCGCTCTTTAAATACTGTGTGCTCTTTAAATATTGTTTTTAAAAATGTGTAGCTATCATTTTAGGGTAAAAACTATAAACATGTGCGTGCGGACCCCAGACCAAGACCACCTCGTGGAGAATTCTAAGTTGGCAGTGGAAATCTGTAACGACGAAATCTGTTTAAATCCTTAGACCAAGACCTCTTCCTGTTGACCGCTGTTTACCTTTGTGTGCTTCATATTCTCAACATTACTCGTTATCCGCATGTACGTGTCTTAGCTCAATATGTATGTAGTCGTACGTGGACGTCGGTCTAAGTTGGCTGTAGGGCGACCCTGGCCAAATACAAACACAAACAATCGCAAATAATAATAATAATAATAATAATAATAATAATAATAAAACTAAAATGTTAATATTAAAATCCAGATGTGTATAATTAGTTTCTAAATTATTAACTTATTTTCTTATAAAATCAATGAAATAGAGTCATATATATATATATATATATATATATATATATATATATATTCAGCGGTGATAAACAACAATATAAATAATCATACAATATCATATAATACAAGCAAGGAATATAATCAACCATTGATAACACAATAATAATGCTATATGTTAGGTTCTAAGACTTTAGGATCTAAATGTATTAGAATTTTAATGTGTAATGTTGGCAAACCATAATCAAAACTTAGAATCTAGATTTAAGCTGTTCAAAGTGTGTTTATTTGTAAAGTTGGAATCGAGTGTACTGCAGGATTTATTGGTGTAAATCTGCAAGGCTCGATCGATCGAAAATTAGACTCGATCGATCGAAACTCGCGCAGAATATTGTTTTTTCTGTAGAATTTCCAACTCAGCCCAAACTCATATGACGTGCAGGGTTTTATGTTTTGCTTTAAGTATAAAAGGAAAAACCCTAGCTACATTTTAGATGTTGTTGATATGTTGTGTGTGTGAATCTTCAGTGAGATCTAGAGATGTTTACCTTCATACACACTTAGGGTTATCAAGATCAAGATTGATGTCGAGAACTTGGTGATCTCTTCAGTTGCTGTTTCAAGAGTTTACAGAAAAACACAAATGAGAGTACTTATGGTTGCTGTGGATCAAGGAAAGAAGTAGTCCGTGGACTCGAAGCTGTCACGTGGTCGTGGTAGTAAGTTTTTTACACGAGGTAGTAATAGGATGTTAGTGGTCTAAGTCTTATTGTAAAACTTCAATTCTTTCATAGTGGATCTATTTTGCCTTGAGGATAGCTAAGTTAAATCCTCCCCAGGTTTTTTACCGGTTTGGTTTTCCTAGGTTAACATATCGTTGTGTTATTTACTTTTCCGCATCGTACATGTGATATGATTTGAATGTGTTTAACCTAGATCTTATTAATGAACTTGTTAATCAACTTGGCTTAATATTAGGTTAAACAACTTGTGTTTTAAGGGGTCTAAAAATGTACGCCATAATTGGGTGGTGCCTCACCTCTATATCTCAAACCCCACCCCCCCTCTCCATTTTCTATCTATCAAATAATAATAATAATAACAAAAAGTTATGTTAACAAAAATACACACATATATAAACATATTATCAGTGTTTATATATGTCAAGACTATTGTAATATAGTATCATTGACTGTTCTTTTTGATAAGGAGAACCAATATATAGATAATCAATTTAATTTGATATTATACCCAAAAAAAAAAAAAAAATTAAAGAGAAAAACATCTTATTTCCTTTAAACACAATTTATTCCATGGTTTTAGATGCTCATTTTCCTAATTCCAAACCATAAATAATAGATATCAATGATTAACTAATTAATGGAATATTACCTATCATAATTTGTTGACAAGATATTATAATTTTTACGACTAAGTGTGCGTTTTTTTTTTTTTTTTTTTTTTTCATATAATTTACAATAAGTTTAGTAAATAAGAAATTAGTAAAATGCATCGAAGTGCATTTATTTTTCTTTTTGAGGTCACCCAAGAAACAAGTTGTTCATGTATGTACTCCCTTTACCTTTTTATTTAAGATTGTGCAACAATGGTTAAGAGCTTTGTAGCTCAATTAGGTGGTACCTCTTGGTGTACGTATATACTTGAAAAAATCGGTAGTCACTGGCACCCAGTAATAAACTATATGTGTACGGCAGCCCATACCAAGGCCCTTATTTCTTATGCGAAGATGCGGCCCATAATCCTATTCTCTCTCTCTTTCCGTAGGCCCAACCCAAATCTGCACAAGTCACTGGCCCAAGTTTTGCCACCTTGTTTGTGCTCGGCAAGTCCTTACCGATCAGTGTTGTGGACGGCGTCCAAACGTGCCGTCCGGCAGATGACCGGCAGCGCCTTTGGATGCACCACTGCCGAGCGTATCTGCGGAAGTGGGAACCAAGTTCCAAAGCCCTCCTCACCATTTCCCACTCCCACCTAACCACCCACTTATGATTAATAATACTGGACCACTCGTTGCACTAACTAGAAAGTAATCATAACCTCTCCACTAACTTTGAACTATAAATATGAGAAGTTTGGGGAAGATAGGGAGTTGGAAAAATTTACTGAAAAAGAAGGAGAGATAGATAGAGAGCAGAGGGAGAAGAAGGTGATTCAGGCAGTTAAGGAGAGAAAAGTGATCTCATTGAGTCTCCTCGCCGAGAACGACCCAGTGTAGGAAATCCAAACCCATCATACAAGTAAGTTGTGAGTCTGAGTGAGGCCTAGCCCATCAGCCTCATTTTTGGCGTGCATAATTGGCGCCGTCTGTGGGAATCTCCTACAATGCCGTAGTTCTACTGAGACTCAATCCCGGGGAGGCTGATGTTCGGGAGACGCTTCGGGAGTGACACTGAAAGTGGTTCAGTGGGATCTTCTCGGGGATCCTCATGGCGAGAAAGAAGGCAAAAGAGACGTGAAGACAGGGATCGTGAACGAGAGGAGCAGTCCGGCCTCGAAAAGGGGTCGTACTAGACGCAGCACACGATTTCGAATGCCTCGGGGCACAGATAATTCGATGAAAGAGACGAAGAGCTTGAACGGTTGCACAGGCTAGTGAGAGACCTGGAGTTGGAGGCAGAGAGCAGGCATCATAGAAGGGATGGAGACAATTGAGAAAGAAGATCCAATACTGGGGAAGATCGTCATCAGACGGGGTCCAATCAATCTAGGTCCCACAACCTCCGAGAATGCTCCCATTCCCGTGAATCTCGTCGGCGAAGGGGACGGTCTCATTTGCGGGAATCCCGCCAACACCGAGACCATTCGCGGTCGCGGGAGTACGTAGACCGAGGTTCGGATTCCCCAGAAGAGCAATGGCCCCATTATGCGACCATAGATGTGATGAGCTGCGCGCTACGTAGAGTTGCTCGGTCACCATTCTCGGCTGACATCGAGAGGGCCCCAATGCCGGATAGATTCATGCGCCCTCCATTCAACTCCTATGACGAGAAAATGGACCCAGTAGAGCACGTCAGTCACTATATCCAGATGATGTCTCTGCATACCCACAATGACGCACTGATGTGCAAGGTTTTTCCCTTAAGCCTTGGTCCCACCGCTTTGAGATAGTTTAATGGGCTACGGAAAGGCTCGATCCACAATTTCGCCAAGCTGATACAGGAATTCGAGATCCGGTTTGTAACTTGCAATCGGGTGCCACAATCGGTAGACGCACTGCTGTCCATGAAGATGAGGGTAGGGGAAACCCTCCGTAGTTATGCTAGTCGGTATTGAGAGCTTTACAACGAAATCGGCGGGGGGAACGAGAAGATTGATGCGAGCACTTTTAGGATGGGATTGCCCGAGGATTCCGGGCTGAGGGAGTCATTGACTAAAAAGCCTCCCGAGGATATGAGGCAACTGATGAGGCATATCGAAGAATATAAACAGCTGGAAGATGACCGGCTGTAAAGCAAAGGCAAAGCACCAATGACAAATCGTCCTCGACAGGGTGGCTTTCAACAGAGGATCCGGGGAGACTTGAGGATCCAAGAGCCAGAAGCGCCGACAGGGGAGGTAAATGTGACGTTTAAGGAGCCAGTGCACAGGATTGTAGACAAGATTAAACACGAGCCGTACTTCAGATGGCCGAACAGGATGGGTGGTGATCCCTCTAGAAGGAATCAGAACTTGTACTGCACTTACCTTAAAGATAAGGGCCATACTACTGAGCAGTGCCGAGTGTTGAGAGATCATCTCGGACAGTTGGCCAAGGCTGGGTACTTAAAGGAATTTATGGTGGACTCGGGGGACTGAGGAACAGGGCAGGGTGCTACGCAGAGAGGCAACCCCCTCCCACCCCCACTCGGGATAATTGAGGTCATCCACGCTCCCCTGAAGATCCTCGCCCCGGTAGGAAGAAAAGGGGTATTAAATGTGGTCCCAGTGGAGGGTAGCTCGGGTGCACAACCAGCCGGGAAGAAGATGAAACTTACCCGCGAACCCATCGCTTTCGGCGATAATGATTTAGAGGGGACGGTTCAACCGCATGACGATACTTTGGTGGTAACTGCTCGGATAAGCGGCTACTTGGTGAAAAGGGTGGTAGACCAGGGAGCGGGGCCGACGTGATGTATCCGAATCTATTCCGGGGGCTCGGATTGAAGGATGGGGACCTCTCTAAGTACAATACGCCATTGGTCGGGTTTGATGGTAAGATCGTAATACCTGAGGTGCAACTCTCTCTGCCCGTGAATATGGAAGGCAAGGAGGTGATAGTAACGTTTACAGTAGTGGCTTCTTTCTCCTCGTACACTGCAATATTAGGAAGAACGTGGATCCACGCAATGAGGGCCATCCCATCCACCCTGCATGTGAAATTGAAGTTTCCTATCGAGCATGGTATTACTGTGGTAAGGGGAAGCCAGCAGACGGCTAGACAATGTTTAGTCGCCATAGGTAACTGAAGGGAGGAGATAGCTGATCAGGCGGAGCATGCCCAGCAGAAGGAAACACCACAGGGGGCCCCGTTATAGCAATTACAGGATGACCGAGGAGAGCAGAGGGGTGTTTGTGTTGAGGAAATGATGAAGGTAAAGGTACTTCCAGATGCCGACAAGTGCTTCCATATAGGGAAAAGCATGAACGAACAGGAAAAAGTAGAAATGTTGTTACTCCTAATACAGAATGTGGATGTGTTTGCATAAAGTCCATATGAAGTGCCCGGGGTGGATCCCGAGTTCATTGTCCATAGACTTAGAGTTGACCCCTCGTTCCCTCCTAAGAAGTAGAAGCCGAGGAGATCGGCCTGGGAGCACGCTGAGGCGGTGAAAGCGGAAGTCCAAAAGTTGAAAGATGCTGGGGCGATAAGGAAAATTTTCTTCCCGGATTGGTTGGCAAATACCGTGGTGGTGAAGAAGAAGAACGACAAATGGAGGGTTTGCGTAGACTTCACGGACCTGAACCAAGCATGCCCAAAAGATCCTTTCCTCGTGCCAAAGATTGATCAATTGGTGGATGCCACGTATGGGCACCCGAGGATGAGCTTTCTGGATGCTTTTCAAGGGTATCACCAGATCGCCTTGGTGCCCGAGGATCAAGAGAAGACGCCATTTATCTCCCTGGAGGCCAATTATCATTACACGATGATGCCCTTCGGACTAAAGAACGCCGGGGCCACATACCAATGAATGATGACGAGAATGTTCTAAGACAAGATAGGGCGTATAGTTGAAGTGTACATTGATGACATGGTGGTGAAGAGCAAGCAGGAAGCACGGCACATAGAGGACCTTCAGGGGGTTTTCGAGGTTCTCCGACAGCACAAGTTACGTCTTAATGCTGAGAAGTGCGCGTTTGGTGTGGGGGCCGAAAAATTCTTGGGGTATCTGATCACTAAGCGGGGAATAGAGGTCAACCCCGACCAAATTGAGGCTATGAAAAGACTGAAGCCACCGAGCAATTCGAAAGAAGTGCAAGTGTTGATCGGGATGCTAGCCGCCCTTAATCGGTTCATCTCCAAATTCGCAGATCGCTGCCGACCATTCTACCAACTTCTGAAAAAGTGGACTGGACTTTAGTGGAACGAAGAATGCGACAAAGCTTTTATGGATCTGAAGGATTATTTAGCGCAAGTGCCCATGCTAACGGCACCAGAACCAGGTGAGGATTTATTCATGTACTTGGCAGTGTCTGAGCACATCGTGAGCGCCATGCTACTGAGGGACCAAGGAATCCAGCAACCCGTGTACTACATCAGCAAGACTCTAGTTGATGCTGAGACGATATACTTACCCCTGGAGAAGTTGGTGTTGGCCCTAATACATGCTACAAGAAAGCTGCCACACTACTTTCAGGCTCATACGGTTTACGTCTTAACCGAGTATCCCTTACAGTCACTATTGAAGAGGTCAGACTTCATGGGCGGAATAGCAAAATGGGGAACTCGGCTTGGTTCTTTTGACATACGGTACAGGCCCCAAAGTTCGGTGAAGAGCCAGATCCTTGCAGATTTTTTCGTCGAGTTCTTGCCGAAAGGGAATGGGGAGATAATTTGCCATGTGGAGGCTCGCTCGTGGAAGGTATTTGTGGACGGGGCGTCGAGCTCCACGGGGGCCGGTGCAAGGATTGTCATAATCACCCCGGAAGGAATACGGTTAGAGCACTCATTTAGGTTGGGCTTCAGAGCCTCCAACAACGAGGCAGAATACAAAGCATTGCTGGTCGAACTGAGGACAGTTTCAAGTTTAGGTGCCTGGGAAGTGGAGGTGTATTCAGATTCACGTCTGGTGGTTAATCAGGTGCAGGGCAGTTTTGAAGCCCGAGATCTTTGGATGAAAGCATACCTGGAAAAGGTGAAGCAAGCTATAACCAACTTCAGCACGGTAAAGGTTTTCCAAGCGGCTCGAACGTAAAATAGACATGCCGACTCCCTCGCCACGCTGGCATCATCAGTAGCCGAAGAGATACCCCGGCTAATCAAAGTTGAGCTTGTTCCAAAGCCAAGCGTCAGGGTAGTAAGTGATCCGGGAACTGCAGGGATCGATATTACAGCAATCACAACACTTGGGCCGTGCTGGATGGACCCCATTATTGACTTCTTGGCAGAGGACCGACTCCCGTGTGACGAAAAGGAGGGCAGCAAGATCCGTAGAATTGCTCCTCGGTATTGGCTATCAAAAGACCGGACGTTGTATCGGAGGTCCTTTGGGAGGCCATACCTTTTGTGCTTACGCCCAGAGAAGGTGGGCGAGCTCTTGGCCAAGCTGCATGATGGATTGTGCGGCAGTCATGTAGGAGGACGTTCATTGGTGCACTGGGCAATGACTCAAGGGTTTTGGTGGCCTCAAATGTAGAAGGACGCTGTCGAGTATATACGTAAGTGCGAACAGTGTCAGAAGCATGCCCCTCTAATCCATCAGCCCGCAGGCCATTTGAACCCAATCAGCAGTCCCTGGCCTTTTGCACAGTGGGGGCTAGATATCATCGGCCCATTCCCCCGGGCGACAGGTTATCGAAGATTCGTTCTGGTGGCTGTCAACTATTTTACCAAATGGGCGGAGGCAGAAGCTTTGGCCAATATACGGGACGTGGATGTAAAGAAATTCGTGTGGAAGAATATAATCACAAGGTTTAGGGTGCCGAACTCTCTTATATCAGAAAATGGGCTGTAATTTGACAGTTAGACCTTCCGTGAATTCTACGGTGATCTCAACATCAAAAATAGGTACTCGACTCCAGCATATCCCCAGGGTAATGGCCAGGCCAAGGCTGTAAATAAAGTAATTGTGAATGGGCTGAAAAAGAGGCTGGAGGGTGCGAAGGGAAACTGGGCTGAGGAGCTGCCCAAAGTCTTGTGGGCATACTGGATAACTCCCAGGAGGTCCATCGGGGAGATCCCATTCTCCCTCACGTACGGAGCGAAAGCCGTGATACCAACCGAGGTGAGTCTGTGCAGTGTGCGAATCACGGGATTCGATCCCGCCCAAAATGATGAGATGATGGTGGGATGCTTGGACAAGTTGGAAGAATGCCGTGAAGTGGTGACTATACGGCTCGCAGAGTATCAGTAAAAGCTCGCCCAGAGATATAGCCGAGATGTAAGAACGAAGGAGTTTAGCGCCAGGGATTTGGTTCTGAGAAGAGCCATGTGGAATATGCGAGATACGAACGCTGGGAAGTTGGCGTAAACATGGGAAGGGCCTTACAGGGTCACTACCGTCGCTGGCGCGGGGGCGTATTACTTGGAGGACCTAGACGAGAGGCCACTGCCCCGGCCGTGTAACGTCCATAACCTTAAGAGATTCTATCACTGATGGGCAATGCTGTAAATTGTGAGTTGAATCTAATATTGTACGGGTTTCGCTAATGAAGGTGATGGCGTTTATCCAGGCGAACTCTTTCCATTTTGTTGTTGCTTCTCTGTTCGACTTTCATTTCCGAGCACGGAAGAACCTTAAGCCACGAGTCTTAATAAGGACAGAAACCTAATTCTCGGTTCGATCCGTATCACCGAGCAGGTGGAAACCTTAAAAGTTACTTTAAGGACAGAAACCTGCTTCTCGGTTCGATTCGTATCACCGAGCAGGTGGAAACTTTAAAAGTTACTCTAAGGATAGAAACCTGCTTCTCGGTTTGATCCATATCACCGAGCATGTGGAAACCTTAAAAGTTACTCTAAGGACAGAAACCTGCTTCTCGATTCGATCTGTATCACCGAGTAGGTGGAAACCTTAAAAGTTACTCTAAGGACAGAAACCTGATTCTCGGTTCGATCCGTATCACCGAGCAAGTGGAAATCTTAAACTTTAAAATTACTCTTAAGGACAGAAACTTGATTCTTGGTTCGATCCGTATCACTGAGCAGGTGGAAACCTTAAACTCAAAAATTACTCATTAGGACAGAAACCTGCTTCTCGTTTCGATCCATATCACCGGGGCAGGTGTAAACGCTATGGACGGAAGCCTAACCTTCGGATCATATACTCACATCGAACTGTTGGAAACCTTAAACTACCAATATTCGTAAGTTCGAGAAGACCCACACATCCAATTTCATTACCATCATCCCAAGGGGCTAATCCCCTCTAGGTACAAGTGACTCCGCCTGAAGCAATTCAATCTCTACCCAGTGACGAATCGAGATTGGGCCACCCAGATACTCACGGCACATTCACAAAACGACTAAAGAATGCAATAACTATTGTGAAACAATGAAAACCATCATACGATAAATTAAAGCAAATGTTCTAGCCATAAAACACGGTGGCCACGTAAATGTCAAATTCGGCAAGGGAATATTGTTCAGTCACCACAACCCGGTGACATAGGCAAATTAACCTTAAAACTGAAGTAAAGAAAAGAGGAAATATTTTAATCAATAAAAGGCAAAACATAAACGAGGGGGATAAGGCTCGACACTCAAGATGTAGGGTCGGCAGGCTACTCCCGGGCTTCAACTTCGGTTGGCTGCAGTTGCACTGGGGGCTGAGAGGGGTTGTTGATAACTTCCACTTCATCTACCTCCACATGAGAGTCAATCTGTTCTACTAACTCCCTCAGGCTGGACGTCTCTTCTTCGTCAGCAGGCCTCGAAGGATTTTATGCAGCAGGAGCTGTGTCTGGGAAGGGGATCTGGCCAGGATCTCTCAAGGGGGAGTCTTCGGGAACTCCCAAGACCTGCAGCGCGACCAGCCAGTCCTCCTCAAAGCCCAGCTTCCGAGCATCTTTTATGACAGGCTCAGCCGAGTTCTCTGCATCAGCAAAGCCCTCATTGTACCATTTGTTTTCGCTTGCCTCCAAGGCTGCCCTCAAGTCGGCCAATTCCTCGGCATGCGCAGTATTCGTGCTCATAACCTCTACCAGCTTGAGTTCAGTATCCCCCAACTGGGCCTGCAGTTCTGAATGCTTCTTTTCCACAGCCGTTTTGACCTTCTCGGCCACGACAGCCTTCTTTTCCGTGGTCGCAGCAACCATGGCTTTCTCCTTGGCATTCACCTCAGCCACATCCTTTAGCGCCTTCTCCCGATCAGCATCCTCCGCCAAATCTTTCAGCCGCTCATCGAGTATGCACGCCAATTGAGCGGCCTGACAAAACAACGAGGACAAACATTAAGCCCGAAAAACGGAAAAATGATGACGAGGAACAAAATGGCAATGCCAACATTAACAGGTGTAAAATATTCTCTCTTGCTCCCTATTGGTACTGTTCTTTTGTTTTTTTTGCCGCGTGATACATGTTGGTCTCTCTTGCTTCCTATTGGTACTGTCCTTTTGTTTTTTTGCCGCGTGATACATGTTGGTTTCTTAGTTGATTTTGATTTTGATTTTTATTTTTGGTGATGGTTTCTTTAAAAACATAAATGCCGCTGGCAAGGTTTTAACCGAACAAACCACCAAGTTACTTCACACTTTGATAACTATATTGGAAGCTAAATTATTTATTCTGAAAATAAATAAATATTTCAATAAATAAAGTATATATATATATATATATATTTTTTTTTTAAATCAATAGTTATAATTATAACTACAGAGGACACACACAGGAGCGGAGGTATGCCTCACACCTTATTTTAGAGCTGACCCCCAGATTATCCCAAAAAAAAAAAAAGCAGACCCCCAGATTATCAAAAACAGAAAAAAGAAAAAAAAGAAGAGCAGACCCCCAGATTATCAAAAAAAAAAAAAAGAACTGACCCCCACGAGAAAAGCTTGGCCCTATATCTCAAATTCAAAGTTTTCATCTTGACTTTTCCTTTCGTCCTTTAAGCATGTCGGCCATATATCACATTTTCACTTTTTTGAGTGAGACCATATCTTATATCTATTTTAAGGACCCTGAGTGAGAAGATATCCCATATGAGAAGATATCCCATATTTATTTAAGGACCTAGCTAGGTTGTATTGGTGTGAAAATTATCATCGGAGAGTAGGGACCGTAAGGGTATGATATTAGACTCTTTTTTTGACAACACACAGTATTAGACTTTTAGTAGCAACTAGTGACAGGAAGCAAATTCGAGATAATTTTTGTGCTAATGGGCATCTTGTCGATGAAGTCCAAACTCTTCTAATCATGTGTAGGTTTTAGAGTTTTAGAGTCCCTTTGAAAATCATTTATTTTACTAAAATAAAATTTTTTTTACTAAAAGTACGTAAATAAATAATTATTAAAAAAAAATCCTAAACTAAACTAAAAGCTGACTGCTTATGCTTTACCGCAGCATAATATGACTATATGGATGGTGGGGAGTCCTCCTTTACTTACGGTCATTAATTGCATTTGTTTTTTGGTTTCTTCTTCTATATTGTTCGCTTCTTGTTCTACAATTCATATTAGTAACTTTTTTATTAAAACAAAAGAGACTAACATTAATTTTAAATTAGAGAGGTACTTGATACAAATTACAGCATTGGCATGGAAAATCTAATTGAAAATTCGAAATGACACTTAATTAATGCAAAATTAAACTACAATTATAATTTAATTTAAATCCTTAGTATTGAACTTTTCATTTAAAACATTATGTAAATGTTTCACCAAAAGTATTATGGTGATGTCAAAATTTTTGAATGTTCCCTTCCCATCTTTTTTAACTATTTGGTTTGTTAATATGTTGAACTTTTCATTTATTATATCATGACTTCCCTCAGACTTTGTAAAAGTGAGATCTAAAGTGGGATCCACTAGGTACGGCTCGGTTTGGTTTTAGTTTGTAGTCAAATTGCTAATATTTGCATTTTTTTTCCCATCTTCAAAGGTGGATGTCCCTTTGGGCCTGCTTGCCTGCTTGGGTATACGATTCCGCTATGTGAAATGAAGAAGTTTGAGTTTTCTGACTTCTTAATCTTTATTCCCAAAGGACATTTATTTCTCATACGTCCTCCAGAATTGATGACTGAACCATAGGAAAATTGGGAGGTTGCACATCTCGATTCTTGACCACTAATTCTAAATTATTTTTGGCCGCAGTACTGCCTGAATAGAAACTCCTTTTGGTCCTTTTCTACAGTAGAATCACACTAATAATTCAAAACTTAGTGAATGGCCATTGCATCTACCTCAGTAATAAAACAATTCATGTGAGGAAGCTTCACATACATACATACATATAGTACTAGGTGCCGGTTACTATGGATTTTACGAGTATATATACGTACAATGCAATAATTAATAGTTCATGCAACGTGTAGAAGTAACATTTTAGTAATTGGGTAAAACTTTGGTATAGTATTGTAGGTGCAATATATTAAGTTCCTCAATTAACTTTAAACACTTGGTTGCATTAATCAATAAAACACAAATAATATTGCCTTCATGGCTAGCAAATCCATACACTGTTAATTGATAGATTCATGGTAACCTAAAAAATTCTGTGTTGGTGCTGGGATGGTGTTTTTTCTAGTATGTTTTGTAATGGAGTTTGTCTTTGATTTGGTTGGTTTTGCAATTGCAACCTGTTTTGTTTTAGTTCTTTGGCCTGGTTTGTTATCATGGTTGTTGGGTGAGTTGACTTGCAAATGATCTACTGTCTACTGTTTTGGGTGGTTATGCATGTTGCCCTATTTGCCAATTTGGAGTTGGTCATTTGTTTTTGTAAAGTTGTGATTTACAACTATGTTTTATGTTGGCTTTATTCCATGACAAAAAGTGTTGTAATTGCCTTAATTTATTTCCTTGTATTTTGTGGGATTTTATTGTATTGGGTTTAGTATCAAGTTGGTGAAGACTCTAGCTTAAATGAAGAATCAGTGGATCTCGCGAGTGTCTCGCTGGAAGCTAACCCGCGAGAGAGCCATGTGAGAAGCACATGCTGGAAGCTGAAGAGTCATGCCAGGCTGTTGTTTTCACGAGTGTCTCGCGGGTAAGGCCTTCCTGCGAGATAGTCGCGAAACATTCTGCCTGAAGGTTTTTAATGAGTGACTTTCTTACCCTTCACCCATACTATATATACCCTCATTACCCACAAATGTTTGAAGAGGCTATTCAGAGAGAAAAACCCTAGAGAGGTTTTCTAAAACGCACACACCCATCTTTTGAGAGAGAGCTACTCATCCTTAGTGAGAAATTATTATAGCCTCTTCTCCATCCCTCTCCCATTATCATACCTTGAGAGGAGATTTGTACCCAAACACAACTCACACCTATTCAGAGTGTAGAGAGTGTTTTGGAGCTGCTGGGAAGCATTGGAAGAAGCCGATGATGGCAGATGCAACATGGAGCTTGTTGCGGGATCCGGAGAACTAAGACAAGACACGGTTCTGAGAAGCCTTGTTGGAGTAGGAGCTTGGAGGGCTTAGGTACATCGGGTAAATTAGGCTTGGAGGGTCTCTTGCTAACCCATGTATCCCAACTGATTGTCTAGTGGATCGATTTCCGCTTGGAGGGCGGCGGAGAGGTTTTTCGCCGAGTTCTTCGGTTTCCTCTTCGATAACACGTCTCGGTGTTATCTGTGTTTGCATCTCTCTTCCCTACTCATGTTCATTTCATTTTTACTGCTTTGTTGCTTTAATTATGGATTAGAGTAGTTGTCTTACTCATACGCTTGTGTTTACACTATTCCGCACTTAGTATTAAGTTAGTGTAAAATCAACCAAGTCGTAACTTTAATTTGGGGGTCTAAACTGCTCGTGTGTTTTCGACACATTTCCGAGCTTTCAATTGGTATCAGAGCGGGTACACTTGTTTTGGTTTCATTACCTAAGTGTGATCCTTGACCCCTTGTGTGTTTTGCCATGGATAATGCTTTACATGCTTGTATGGATGTTGTTGATTGTAACATGCCATGTGTTTGTGAAAATGCCTCTATGAGTGTTTATCCTCATGATTGTGATGCCATGTTACATGAATCTATGTGTGTTGTTGATATTCCTAACATCAAACTCTTGAAGAAAAATGCTAAGAAGTTTCATAAGGATTTAAGCAAATTATTTTGTGAAAAGGATGATTTGATTGCTAAGCTCAATGAATCCAACAAATTGGTTGCGAAATATAAAAAACTTGCTGAAATTTCTCTTGAAAAGCTGAAAGAGTTTGAATGTTTGAATATGAACTTAGATGCTAAATTTGTTTTGTCTAACAAACTTGTTGATGATCTTAAATGTGAAAATGAATCTCTTAAGATGCATGCCAAGTGTTTGATTGCTGAACCTATTGCTAAAAAGGAAGATAATATATGTTGCAATCATGTTGTGGTACCCGATACTGTGCCTATTGTGTGTTCTACCTCAAAGGACAAATCGGTGTACATTCCTCCACACAAAAGAAATCAAAAAGTGGAGAGAAAGGCTCTTAAGCCACAGCCCCTGTTTAGGTCTCAACCTAAGGTTTTGGATGGATCTAAATTTGTTCCAACTTGTCACCATTGTGGTGTGATTGGTCATATAAGACCTCAATGTCATAAGTTGAAGAAAGAACAAAACCATGTTGCTAGATCCATTCCCAAAAAGCCTAATGGACTAAACACATTGTTTGTCACCATTGTGGTGCCTTTGGTTATCTTACACCTCATTGCTCTAAGTTTCAAGCTTTTAAAAGAATCAAAAGAAAAGAGAAACTTGAGCTTCTTGGAAGTTGTGCTTTGCATGCTAAACCGGATTTGATTGAAAATAGCATATTGTTAAAGAAAGTGTTTAATGCTCTTAACTCCTTGACTATGTGCATCTCCGGTTCTCATTCTTCCAACCCCCATCTCACTTCTCATGAGATACTCATTCCAAACAATCATTCCGTTTGGATGATGAATGGTTCTTATGGTTGAGCTTTTGCTCATTTGGTCCTTGATCTAATTCTTTCGATCTTTGTAGGACCCTTCATGTGTTGGTTGTCATATCTTCATGCATTTTGTACATCTTGCATTTCTTTATATGCATTGTTTTGCTTTGATCTTACTTTTATGTTTTAGTTTTGTGTGAGTAAAAATCCAAAACCACATAAAAAGTGAAAAATTCAAAAAGTTTGATCGTATATGTTTAAGCACATTTCACATGTGAGTTTGGCCTAGTACCTTCGTACTAATAGCGTAGTGCATTTACGAGCTTAACTTGTTTTGTATGCACATTTATCTTTGTGGAAGAAATTTTGAAAACTATGTGTGATTGTTGTAAATAGATCTTCAAGCTTGTTATGAATGATTGGTCAATAGTCTTGATGGTCTTGATACTTGCATAGACTTGTGTCTATATCTCTTCCCACTTTATTTCTATGTTTTTGCAAAAGAGCTTACTAAATGTAAATCTCCAAATGAAAAGAGATATCGAGCTGCAAAAGCCTGTCGCACATACTAGTATTTGACTAGGAAAAAGGGAAAGCGACTTTTGTTTTGAAATGTATGGTGCTCAAAAAGCCAAAGGCTAATTCCAAATGTTGATATATCAAAAATATCAAGCACCGATCTCAAAAAAGAGATGTATTATCCAAAAAATGGATCAAATGTTATGATTTATTCAGAAGCCAAATGAAAAGCTTCTAAATTGTGTAATCAATTTGTGGGAGGTCATATATACTCATTTCTATAATTGAGATAGTCCACTTGATTTCGTATCAGTTGTGTATGACTCGATTGAATTGATCATTGAAGCTTCACTCTGGTCTAAGGACTATTCCTCACTTGATTCTCACACACAACACACAAGTTTAATGTTCAATGAATGCCTATTTCATTTGTGTGTGTGTGTACATGTTCAAATGTGATGTGTGTGTGCTCAACCATATGTGGTTCAAACCAAAAAGATTTTTATTCTTTTTGTTTGCTTTTGGAAGTGATTTGTATCACCCATGTTTTTCAAGGTTTTTAAATTGTTTTTGTGTGAAAAACATGTTTTCTGGGTGTTTTCGTGACCTATTTCATGTATAGGCTCAACTGGGAGTTAAATGGTCCAATTTTAAAGCTTTTTCAGCTTTGGACAAAGAGTTTCGCGACTGTTTCGCGAGTAGCTCGCGAGTAAGGCTTACCCGCGAAAATTTTCGCGAGTCAGCTTCGCGCGAAAATTTCCAGATCAGCTTTTTAAAGGGCATTTCGTGGGTTTTTTGTTTTAAACTTCTCCCAAACCCCTGTTTTAATGTTTCAACATCAAAACCCAACTAATTTCAAGTGTTTTACATTCCATAAACATCTCTAAGGTAATCTTTAACTCTTTTTCATTGATTTTGATGCTTAGATTATGTTTGGGGGTTTTATGTTCATAGTTGGGATTTTCTCAAATGGGAGTTGGAAAACTTATTTTTTTTGTCAATCTTTTTTATTGGGCTTTGTTTTAAATGATGATTTGTTTTGGATATTGGCCCCGTGTAGCAAAAATAAAATGTATTTCGGCAAGTTTTTCATATGTTCATGCATTGTTTAACATACTTGTGTGGTGTGTGCACTCTAAGTGTTTGATAAAATGCCTAAATGGCATTTTCTCGTTGTTTTGGACTCCAATGAGTACCAAATTTTGGGGATCACCATAATTATTCATGTTTATCATGTTTTGATCATTGGTGGTGTGTTTTATACACTTTGCCCAGTGAGTGCTTATTCATGCATTGGTCATGCATCTCACATGCACACTAGATGCACATTAGTTGCACCTTTGCTGCACACACTTGAACACTTGACATGTTTTGCATTCACTCATGCTAGTTAAGTTTTTTTAGACCTTTTAGCACATATAACATGTTCTTTGTGTCTATGTCATGCCTAGGTCCTTAGCATGTCATGTTCTTTATGCTTTGTAGCATTTTTTTTAAATGTTTTTGTCTTATGTTTGAGCTTCATTCTCTCATTCATCTTGCACCCCTCATGCATCATATCTTCTTTTCTTTCCCTCCATCCTCTTGATTCATTTGTCTATTCGTGACAAAAAGGGGGAGAGTATCGTCATTTTCTATATGACTCATGTGTACACTCTTAGGGGGAGAAAACCATAGGGGAGATGCATATACCAAGGGGGAGAAGACATATTTTTTTTTTTAGAAAACCTTGATTTACTTTATACTTGTTTTCTCATTGCTTTATGGTGCTTTGTTATGCTTTATTGCTCTCATTGCACCGTGCTTATGTGTTGGGCATGCTTTTATCCTTTTGCTATTGTGCTTAAGTACCTCACTCTTGTGCCCTTGTAGGATTGTTCCTAGATGCATATATGTTTTTATGCATTGGTTGAGTGTTTGACATGCAAATGATAGTTTGCAATTAAGCTTATTAGCTTGCATGTCCGGATGTTTATTCCTTGTGTGAATGAGCATTGTGATCACTATTGTATAGTGATTGCGTGTTTGGTCTAGCCATGGTCTATTGCTTTATTCTATTTTGCTTGATCGCATTTTACTTGTTACATTATACTTGTCTTTTTATAACCTGATTTACCTTGAGGGTCTAATGTGTTTTGTGCAAGTGTTTCAGGTTACAGGTATACATGTTGCAAGTTCATCACAGCTTCTAGATTTAGGTGTGAGTGAGTTTTGCCATTATTCCCAAACTCATGTTTAAGTCTAGAGTCTGTTATAGGGTGTTTTGTTATGGAATAGTCAAAGGGGGAGATTGTAAAGTTGTGATTTACAACTATGTTTTATGTTGGCTTTATTCCATGACAAAAAGTGTTGTAATTGCCTTAATTTATTTCCTTGTATTTTGTGGGATTTTATTGTATTGGATTTAGTATCAAGTTGGTGAAGACTCTAGCTCAAATGAAGAATCAGTGGATCTCGCGAGTGTCTCGCTGGAAGCTAACTCGCGAGAGAGCCATGTGAGAAGCACATGCTGGAAGCTGAAGAGTCATGCCAAGCTGTCGTTTTCACGAGTGTCTCGCTGGTAAGGCCTTCCCGCGAGATATTTGCGAAACATTCTGCCTGGAGGTTTTTAATGAGTGACTTTCTTACCCTTCACCCATACTATATATACCCTCATTACCCACAAATGTTTGAAGAGGCTATTTAGAGAGAAAAACCCTAGAAAGGTTTTCTAAAACACACACACCCATCTTTTGAGAGAGAGCTACTTATCCTTAGTGAGAAATTATTATAGCCTCTTCTCCATCCCTCTCCCATTATTATACCTTGAGAGGAGATTTGTACCCAAACACAACCCACACCTATTCAGAGTGTAGAGAGTGTTTTGGAGCTGCTGGGAAGCATTGGAAGAAGCCGATGATAACAGATGTAACATGGAGCTTGTTGCGGGATCCGGAAAACTAAGACAAGACACGGTTCTGAGAAGCCTTGTTGGAGTAGGAGCTTGGAGGGCTTAGGTACATCGGGTAGATTAGGCTTGGAAGGTCTCTTGCTAACCCATGTATCCCAACTGATTGTTTAGTGGATCGATTTCCGCTTAGAGGGCAGCGGAGAGGTTTTTCGCCGAGTTCTTCGGTTTCCTCTTCGATAACATGTCTCGGTGTTATCTGTGTTTGCATCTCTCTTCCCTACTCTTGTTCATTTCATTTTTACTGCTGTGTTGCTTTAATTATGGATTAGAGTAGTTGTCTTGCTCATACGCTTGTGTTTACACTATTCCGCACTTAGTATTAAGTTAGTGTAAAATCAACCAAGCCGTAACTTTAATTTGGGGGTCTAAACTGCTCGTGTGTTTTCGACACATTTCCGAGCTTTCAGTTTTCCATAATATTCTGTTGCTTATCGAAGAAATATAATGACCCCTATAACTGTTTTTTTTTTTTTTAGAAGGCATATGGTTACAAGTAGGGGTGTTCATCAAACCGCATAAACCACAAAAATCGCACCAAAACCACCCACAAAATGGCATAACCGCACCGCACTGCAAGTATTAGTGCACTGCACCGCACCACATCGCATGGTGCAGTGCGGTTTGCGGTTTTATAATAAGAAAACCGCACAAACCGCACCGCACCTTCTCTATATATTAATAGATTTATTTATTTTTAATATTAAATATATTATTAATAGTTTAATAACCCTAGTTTTCAAAAAAAAAAAAGTTTAATAACTCTAGAAAGTGTTGACTAGAAAAGCCAACCCAAAATAAGAAAAACTAGCTCAATAATTTAAAACTTGGCCCAAAAAAAGGGAAAAATTAGTTTTGGGCTTAGTAAGAAAAGCCCAAAATTTGAAAAATATACCGACTTCAAACCGCATCTTATACATAGTATCGCACATATGACTGCAAAAATAAGGTGTGGTGCGGTGCGGTTATAGTTTTGGCTAAACTCTAAACCGCACTACATTGCATTGCACCGCACATGTGACCGCAAAAACAAGGTGCGGTGCAGTTATGGTTTTAGCTAAACCGCATCGCAAAGTGCGGTGCTAAAAATGATCCAAAACCGCACTACACCGCACCGCGAACACCCTTAGTTACAAGTTTACGCAAATAAACTCATAATTCAATCATTGCAGTGCTATATATTAATTTAATAAATTCATTGGACATGTTAAGAGTCTTATAGTTCAATGGCATAACTTAATTCAATAGTTGGAGGAAGAGGGCTACAATGGATTTGAAAATACTAAAAGGTACCACCTAGTTGAGCTACAAAGCTCTTAACCATGGCAGCACAATCTTAATTAAAAGGTAAAGGGAATACATACATGAGCAATTTGCTTCTTCGATGACCTCAAAAAGAAAAATAAACGTGCTTTAATACATTTTGCTAATTTCTTATTTTCTAAAATTATTGTAAATTATGAGAAGAAGAAAAAAAAAAGCACACTTAGTCATAAAAATTATAATATCTTGTCAGCAAATTAAGACAGGTAATATTCCATTAATTAGTTAATCATTGATATCTGTTATTTAGGGTTTGGAATTAGGAAAATGAGTATCTAAAACCATGGAGTAAATTGTGTTTAAAGGAAATAAGACGTTTTTCTCATTAATTGTTTTTTTTTTTTTTTTGGGTGTATAATATCAAATTAAATTGATTATCAATATATTGGTTCTCCTCATCAAAAAGAACAGTCAATGATACTAAATTACAATGTTCTTGACATATATAAATAATGATAATATGTTTATATGTGTGTGTATTTTTTGTTAACATAATTTTTTGTTGTTATTATTATTATTATTTGATAGATAGATAATTGGGGGGGGGGGGGGGGGGGGGGGTGTTGAGATATAGAGGGGCACCACCCAATTATAGAAATATTATTGTGTTATCAATGTTTGATTATATTCCTTGCTTGTATTATATGATATTGTATGATTATTTATATTGTTGTTTATCACCATTGAATATATATATATATATATATATATTTATATATGTGTGTGTATATATATATATATATATATATGGCTCTATTTCATTAATTTTATAAAAAAAATAAGTTAATAATTTAGAAACTAATTATACACATCTGGATTTTAATATTAACATTTTAGTTCCCAAAGAGCGTTCTTTTAGATCTTCAAAAGTCGAATCCAAAGAACACATATTTAGATCTCTAATGGCCGAACCAATATACTAACTTATTTTAAGATGCTAATAAGTTGTGTTAATATACATAATAGAAAGAAATTATAAAAAAGAAAAGTAAAAACATATATTGTTAAGGAGAACAGTCAAATACCACTAAATCACAGTGCTTTTGGCATATATAAATGTTGACCTTATATTTATATATATTTTTTAACATAATGTTTAATTATTATTATTATTTGCAATTGTTTGTGTTTGTATTCGGCCGGGGTTGCCCTACAGCCAACTTAGACCGATGTCCACGAAGACATATATATTGGGCTAAAGAGCTAAGACACGTACATGCTGATAACGTAATGTTGAGAATATGAAGCACACAAAGGTAAACAGTGGTCAACAGGAAGAGGCCTTGGTCTAAGGAGGAAAACATATTTCGTCGTTACAGATTTCCACTGTGAATCTCAAACCTTTGACTACTTATGCTTTACCGCAGCATAATATGACTATATGGATGGAGGGGAGTCCTCCTTTACTTCCAGTCATTAGTTGCTTTTGTTGTTTGGTTTCTTCTTCTATATTGTTCTCTTCTTGTACTACAGTTCATATTAGTAACTTTTTTATTAAAAAAAAAAGAGATTAACATTAATTTTAAATTAGAGAGGTACTTGATACAAATTACAGCATTGGCATGGAAAATCTCATTGAAAATTCGAAATGACACTTAATTAATGCAAAATTAAACTACAATTATAATTTAATTTAAATCCTTATTATTGAAATTTTCATTTAATACATTATGTAAATGTTTCACCAAAAGTATTATGGTGATGTCTAATTTTTTGAATGTTCCCTTCCCATCTTTTTTTTTTTTTTTTTTTTTTTTAAGAAAGATCTTTTTTATCTATTTGGTTTGTTAATATGTTGAACTTTTCATTTATTATATCATGACTTCTCTCAGACTTTGCAAAAGTGGGATCTAAAGTGGGATCCATTAGGTACGGCTTGGTTTGGTTTTAGTTTGTAGTCAAATTGCTAGTATTTGCATTTTTTCCCATCTTTGAAGGTCGATGTCCCTTTGGGTCCGCTTGCCTGCCTGGGTATTCGGTTCCCCTATGTGAAATGAAGAAGTTTGAGTTTTCTGATCTCTTAATCTTTATTCCAAAAGGACATTTATTTCTCATACGTCCTCTAGAATTGATGATTGAACCATAGGAAAATTGGGAGGTTGCTCATCTTGATTCTTGACCACTAATTCTAAATTATTTTTGGCTGCAGTACTAGATGAATAGAAACTCCTTTTGGTCCTTTTCAAAAGTTAGTGAATGGTCATTGCATCTACCTCAATAATAAGACAGCCCATGTGAGGAAGCTTCACTTATATATGCGTGTCTACGTTTATTCTTGTTAAAACACATTGTGCGCGCCAAAACTGAGGCTGATGGGCTAGGCCTCACTCGGACTCACAACTTACTTGTATGATGGGTTTGGATTTCCTACACTGGGTCGTTCTCAGCGAGGAGACTTAATGAGATCACTTTTCTCTCCTTAATTGCCTGAATCACCTTCTTCTCCCTCTACTCTCTATCTATCTCTCCTTCTTTTTCAATAAAATTTTCCAACCCTCTATCTTCCCCAAACTTCTCATAGTTATAGTTCAAAGTCAGTGGAGAGGTTATGATCACTTTCTAGTTAGTGCAACGAGCGGTCCAGTATTATCGATCATAAGTGGGTGGTTAGGTGGGAGTGGGAAGCGGTGAGAAGGGCTTTGGAACTTGGTTCCCACTTCCGCAGATACGCTCGGCAGTGGTGCATCCAAAGGCGCTGCTGGTCATCCGCCGGATGGCACGTTTGGACGCCGTCCACAACACTGATCGGTAAGGACTTGCCAAGCACAAACATGGTGGAAAAACTTGGGCCAGCGACTTGTGCAAATTCGGGCTGGGCCTGCGGAAAGAGAGAGAGAATAGGATTATGGGCCGCATCTTCGCATAAGAAATAAGGGCCCAAGTAGGCCCTGGTTTGGGCTACCGTGGAGACTCACTACGTCGCTCCTCTGTCTCGTAGGACCTTTCCCTTGACTGGTATAAGCCGCTTCCTTGGGATGACGCCTTTGGAATGTAATTAGGGTCAAAGGACAATTTGTCCCATTCCCTTTTTCGGTGCTAGCCCCTCAGCTCAATTTCCAAGTCATTCACCTGCTTTCGCAGTTTCTCTAGTTCCCTTTCACGATCACCTTGACGAGAGCACTCGGGAATGTATGACACTGATCTATCCCCTTGCGAAGACCCTTCGTTAAAATCCATCCTCGTCACATGACTATCTTGTATATGTTGCTGCTCCCTTCTCCTCTCACTCTCCAAACTCCGCTGGCCCCGAGATGAGGCCCTATAGCAATTTCCTGCGACAGAACCTTCTCCAGCCCGTGGGCCTTTCGTAATTTACTTACACCAACCAAACTCGAAGCCCCTAATACGAGTAAGATCCCCATAGATGGCATCAATTGTGGGCTGTAAGAACTGCTTGAAGGAGCAAGTACTTGGACCCTTAACTTTTTTGTTGGTGGGCTTTACTCTCAATCTGAATTATGGGGCTCCAACTTAGGCCTAGTTGTACCCTCTCAAGTGCTAATCTCTCACAAATTCACTTTCTTCTTCCCTCTTTTCCCAGTATTTCCTTAATCCCTCATCTTACTCCCCATTTTCCAACCCACCCAACAATGGCCTAGTTCCCCTTTTATATCCATGAGTGAGTGGGGTGACCATCACTTTTATTACCACTCACTCACTTATTCTCACGTCTCCCAGAATCCCAAAGGATCCTCATAAAATCAGAGGATTCCCTTAGAACTTGTTCTAGACACCGGTTGAGGCTCGGTAGTGGATTCTTTTCACAATCTTTAGCTCTCGGTTACCAACCCCATTCGAACCGAATATAAGTTTTTTATGATTATTCCAGATTCCCCTCAGGATGGGTCGGGTCCAAAGTGAAGAACCCCAAGACAGTCCTTCTGTCGTACCCCAGGCTCATCACACTCAGTGGGCCCTGGGCCTTGTACCGGGCCTTACTTATATGGTTGGCCCAATCCTCTGGGCCTGGTTCACCCACACTTGCTATTCTTCATAATCTGAAACTTGAGGGGTGAGTTGACAACTCAATAAGTAACCAAAGTTCTAATAATTAAGTTGGATCAAGCAAATAGATTAGTAAAATAGTAAACTGTACATAGATATAATATTTCACTCATAAAAATATATCATAGATTGATTAGAAAATAATCAGTTTTCCATATATCAAGAGCTATAATGTACAATAGGTTCCAAAAACATAAGAAGTTTCATGGGTTTAAAACAATTCAATAACTCAAATAAAAAATTCATATTCTTAACAATCTTTTTTGACTATGGTCACGCTATATCCCCATGAGTGGGCATTAGATTTAGATGAAACTAGTTCTATGGTAATGTATATCCACTATTAGTTGGGTTCAGAAACATGATAGACTCGTAATGCCCTATTTGAAACTAGCTTCAGTACCAATAAATAACCCTCATTCGTTGGGTATTAGGGTCAAGACATAGTCAGATTGTCCAAATTCATATATATATATATATATATATATATATATAAATCATTGTTCAAACACATATATTTCATTCAAATGCGTATATAAATATATATATATATATATATATATATATAGTAATCAAATATATTTATGATAATTCTTTATTTATTTTTACTTTAAATCAATGTAGCCAAAACAATTGAAATAAAATTGTAATAATTGTGAAACAATATTCAGTAACTAAAATACAGTAGTATAAGCAAAACAAAACTGATTAGGAAAAAGGTTGCTTACATTACATGAATTGAGATCTAAGTGTGTATTGAACAAGAACAATAAGAACATAAACCCAGGAATTTATAAAATAAATAAATAAATAAAAACCATTCAATTCCGAATTTTCCAAAAAAGACCGAATCACATTTTGATAAATGAAGCAATCAAATCAAATAATTTAAAAAAAAAATTACAAACCCAATGAAAGGTGGAGAGATAGCCACAGTGATAGATAATGCCATAGTGATAGACAACTCATTGAAAAAGAAAAAAACCTGGCTTTTGGGTACTAGTGACTGGTGATAGAAGAAGAAATGAGCAAAATGGAAAAAAGGAAGGAGGAAGAAGAAGGTAAACACAGATGAGGAGGAAGAAGAAATGCTAAAAGGTTTGTGCTTTTCATTTCATTTTATGTGGATCTATCGATTTAGTGTGTTTTGGGATTGCAATTTCAAATTTGGGGTTGAGAATGAGAGATAAAAAGACAGAGAAAATGGCACAAAGTGGCAAAACAACTCAAGATGAACTGATGAAGTGGTTTAAGTTTTCTTAGGGAAGAACAAGAAAAGGAATGAATATTTTGGGTGTGGCCTGTTATGGGTCTTTGATGATTTTGTTGGGTTTGAGAAAATGAGGGCTTTGGGATTTATGAATTTGTATTTGAGCTAATTTTTTTGGGTTTTTTTTTTTTCCCAAGAAAATTTATAGGTTTATGGGTTTGTTGGAGATTGGTTTGTTTATTGGATTTATGGGTTTGATTTGCTGGAGAATTCGGCATTGTATGGTTGATTAGTTTTTTTTTTTTTTTTTTTTTTTTTTTTTTTTTTTTTTTTTAATTTCTGGGTTTGTGTTCTTAAATCTAAGTTTGTGTCCTTAAATTTGATTGCTTCATTTATTGAAATGTGATTCGGTCTCTTCTAGTGAATTTAGTGTTGAATGGGTGTTTGTTGGGTTTTTTTTTTTTTAATAATTTCTGGGTTTGTGTTCTTAAATCTGGGTTTTTCTTGTTGTTCTTGTTCAAGACATACTTAGATTTCAATTCATGTGATTTTTGGTTTTTAATTCTGTTTTTAATTTTTTTATTTAGTTGAAATTAATAAATTAACTTTTTTAATTTAGATGCTAATGTGGTATTTTTTAATGCCAAAATAAAAATTTTTATTACTATTTTAATAGTTTTTTCTACCACCTAGGATTTTGTCGTTAGAGAACTGACAAAAAGGAATAAAATGGATGATGTTTTTTTCTAAATAAGGACTAAATACGGTAAAAATAAAATGTATGGACCAAAATGGGAATCATGGCAAAACATAGGGACGAAAAATGCTTTTTTTTTTCTTTTTTTCTTTTTTTTTGTAATATAAACCATGCAACCTTCTCTCTACCCTTTCTAATATAAGACCATAAATGTGTTTTAATTTTACGGTGGCTAGGGTTTTTGACATAAGGTGTATATGTATATATATATATATATTGCTAACCACAATATCAAAATTACTAAGCTGCCCCTATAAAAAAAAATCTCCTTTTTATTTTATTTTTTTTGAACTGGCCGGGTATTAAAAATTGTTTGTGAATTTGGTCGAACACGTTACAGGAATATATCTAGATAAAAAAAGAAGAAAAAAAAAATCAAACTTTATAATTCAAGTGTTTTACTATATTTTCCTTTTAAAAAATTGTTTTACTTTATGCTCTACCAAATTAGAAAAAAAGTATGACACATATCATATTAGAATTATTAATGAAGTATAAAATAAAACATTCAAGATGAGATAAAATTTAGCAGCAAAAAAAAAAAAAAAAAAAGATGAGATAAAATTATTGTATTGAAAACATTTCATTTTGTAAGGATTTTTTTTAAGCAGACGTGTAAAATTATGAGATCACATCAAAACACATCAAAAAAATAGCGATGATAAAATTATGAGAGAATTTTGATCCATTTTGAACTTAGAGGTCAGGAAAATGAGTGGTTTAGAAACTAAATAGTCTAGTTATAAGGCACACACTAACACTATGCCTATCATAATACGTACTCAAGTTGTCAATTAAAAGAAAGAGTTAACATCATAAGTTTTCTATATCAAGGGAGTCCATAACTTATACAATAAATGGTGGGCCTTGATTTTTCCAAGATTGGAAAATGTGTAGTATTATTCGCCTGATTTTTCAAACAGTTGACAACGTTGAAGACTGTGCTGTAGGGTCCCTTAATTACGGTTGATAGAATTTTTGCAGCCACTCTTGTCTCCTCCTTGAATAGTTGAATGTATACCAAGACCAGAACCTGTTCGCAAAGACTATAAATTAGTCTAAGCGTCAGTATAATTGTATAAATGTAATGACGAAATATGTTTTACTTTCTTTTTTTATTTTTTATGTAAGTATTTACTATGATCGATGAATACTAATCTTTCAACCATCCAGTTGGCCACTATTTCCCTGGCTGCTCGATGATTTTTTTTTTTAATAGAATTAAGATATTTAAACTAAAAAAAAAACTTAATATAAAAAAAAAAAATTGAATATATCAAATTAAAAAAATACGTGGACTTTTACAATTTTTTTTTTGTACAATTTTTCATATTTTGAAATTGTTACATTATATTTCATTATCCATTTTATTTTATTAAGTTTGTATAACAATTTTTTTATGCAATTTTCATTATCTATTTGTCATTGTTTTTATAAAATTAATTTAAACTAAATTACAAAACTCAACATATTAGTTTTATATTAATTATTAACTCACATAGCCACACTGATTTATACATTAACAATATATTAAGTGTTTACTTAATCAATCAAATTCATAGTCACAAGTCACCCAATAATGAATTTTTATGTTTTAATAGAAATAGCTAAGGAGGGAAAAAGTTCCAATGGTGGGAACAAGATTAGCAGTTGTAACATCTTGAAAAAAAAAAAGTTTTAACAAGAATAATAAACATATAGAAGAATAGCACATAGACGCATAATATATGGATTTTACTAATGTGAAGCTTCCTCGCATGCATGGTTGCTGTCTTATGTACACTGATGCGGATGCATTGACCATTCGATAACGTTTGAAATAATTTGGACTGATGAGTTTTAGATATAGCGTTTAATATTCTTCGATCAGGTGCAGAGAATCATTATGTTGAATGGGACAATAGCAATTTCCCAAATTTTCTTATTGTCTGTTATGGAAGAATTAAGCACAAGTGATAGAAAGATCAGAAAACTCGCATGGTGAAACCTCTACGAAGCTCACGTAATGGAACGGGGATACGCCCAGGTAGATAATTATTGCACATGTACGTTAGCAGTTTTGACTACCAACCAAAAAAAAAAAAAAAAAAAGAAGACCAATAATAAGAATTATCATTAAGTTATAATGATGTTTGATTTGGAAGAAGTTTAACTCAAAATCGGTTTAGAGTCATCTTCCTCTGACCTACTATGTGACGATTGATAAAAAGATCACCTATATTTAATTTTTATCACGCATGAATTTTATAATAAATCATGTAATTTATGTAAATAATCCTTATAACTAATCTTATAAATCATTATATGGTAGATCAGAGAAAATAGCTCCAAAAATTTGGAGCTATACTTTGTCTTTTTTATTCTGTGTCAAGTGTCATTTTGATCAGCCTCATTTTTCTTATTTTGGAGGAAGAAAAAAAAAATGTGGTCGGACTTATTAGCATGAGGTATACAATAAGAGAATAGTATAGAAAAAGAAAGGAGTATGGTCTATCCATAGATATTTTGCTGCGAAAGGAGACAAAGTTTGACAATCTTGTTTTCTCCTGAAGAATAAGTGACACCCTTCCCAGCACGCGGCCTCATGCACGAGTTTATTATGTCATAGAAAGCTTCATCCCTCATGCAGGCATGCATATATATATATATGGAGACATTTCCTAGCACCAACTCCATTGCAATCCAAGAGCTACATCATGTCTTTATCATTCCAGTATTATATTTAGCACCTCCAATTCACATATTTAAACTTACTTTAAGTTACAAGGCAGTGATAATCGAAAGTTCTCTACACCACTGAATCTTTCAATTTGTTTATAATTTAGTACATTTATAGAATTTCTTCTAATTTGATTTTACTCCAAAAATTATAAACAGTTTTGAATACTAAATTTAATGTCTAAATGGGGGAAAAATGTATCTGAAATCGTAGCTAATACAAAATTGTTTTCAATTAGCAATTGACTAGGAAGCAATCGAACTAAATAACCAATACTACTACTTTTATTTTATTTTTTATAATTCGATAGTTATGAGAGGAGGGATTAAAACTCTAAATATCTTCATTGAAAACATTAAAAAATGCTAACCAATTGAGGTATAAGGCTCTTGATAATACCACCTACTTTTATTAAATCAAATAACACTTTTTTCTTCTTCTTTTTTTCTAATAAACAGATATGTAAATATGTATTATACATGATTTTTTTTTAAATAATAATAATTTACGCATGAAAAAAGTTTTCTTCCATGACGGCTTGGAGAAATTTTCACCAGTCTACATTATGACTCATAAAACCATCTATGTACATTATTTAAATAGAGTCACATAAATCATTAAATTAGTTATGTAACTAAAGTATATATAAATGATCTTATCAATTGTCAAATGGTGAGTTTGAAAAAATTTCTTACAAACTAGTTTGAAGGTGAACCTTTTCTTATAAATACCTTGTCACTTAAATTAGATTACTCTAGTTCTCTTATATAAATAGAAGTAAGGATTACCAAGTGTAGAACAAAATAAAAATAAAAATAAAAATTGATCAAAAGGGACATGTACACACATATAAGCATGCATCTACAACATAAGTGAAAACTTCAGATTTTGAGATTATCAATTTTCTCTTTTAAACATTTTTTCTAAAATTAATTTAGAAAGATTGAATTAAATTAAACATTAACAAAGTCCTATTTCTATAATATTTTAATAATTATTTTATAAGATAATTTTTTACTGTTTTTAAATATCTAAACTTTTGATTATATATATTTTTTTTCTTAACTTTTGATTATATTTGAATACAAGGGATATAAAATTTCCCCTGTCATGGAAGAGAGAGGGATAGCTCGTAATTAGGTAAAAGGAAATTAATAATTTTTTTTTAGGATAAATAGACTTTTCAAAGTAGAAAAAAAAAAGAAAAGAAAAAAAGAGTAAACTTATTTATCTTTGGAATAAGTAGACTTTTCAAAATCTTGAGTCGTCTCAATACAGCTACCAGCCTCCCCCACCGTCTCCATCAAGTGCATTATGACAACTAAATGTGTTGAATCGTGCGCACGATTCAACATATTTAGCTGTTAGCCAAAAAGTAATACTCAAATGGTTATTCTAATGACATGTTTCATCATACTTAAAGTGTGCATGAAAACATTATACTTAAATGATAATTCTAATGACATATGTTTCATCATTCTTAATTGTGCATCAAAAAATTATACTATTTACTGATTATTCTAATCAATAAAATTATACATCGATCTTTCCATGAAGCTCACTCACCGACCTTTCTCTCTCCATTGCTTATAAATACCGTGGCCTTGAAGGCATTTTACATCACGCTCAAGAAGTTCACAGAGAACAAATCCCATCAGACCTTATCACTCAAAACATAGACTCATTCTTGAACTTAGAAAAAATATGTCTACCCAAGTCTCAGGGGCTCCATCCCAAAATGGCAAATCAGAGGTTGTTCGCCGAACAGCAAATTTCCATCCAAGCATTTGGGGTGACCGTTTCATCAACAATACTTCAGAGGTTAAGGTAACATGATTATTTATGAAGATTATGTAGTAAAATTTATAATATTTTTAGCATTTTTTGTTACAATATAATTATTTGTTCATGTAATTCATGGTGTAGGATATTCATTTACGTAAAGTACGTGAAGTTGAAGAGCTAAAAGATGAGATGAGAAATGAGCTCTTTGCCATTATGGATCATCTTTCACAACAGCTGGGCTTAATTGATGCACTCCAGCGCCTAGGCGTCGCTTACCACTTTGAGAGAGAAATCCAAGAAGCTCTAGAACATGTATACACTTCTTTTAATTACAAAAATGATGTTGATGATCTCTACAAAGTTTCCCTCAGTTTTCGGCTGCTACGCCAAGAAGGATTTAAGGTTTCATGTGGTAAGATGCGAGTATGATTGATTTCTTCATGTAATAGCGAGTTAGCGATGTTTTTTATTAAACAAGTTTGGTTTTTTCTAAACAGATGTCTTCAACAAGTTCAAAGACGAAGATGGTCAATTCAAGGAAAGCTTGACCAGCAATGTTGAAGGCATGCTAGCCTTCTATGAAGCTACACATCTGAGGGTGCATGGAGAAGACATTCTTGATGAAGCCCTTGAGTTCACTACCACTCACCTTAAGTCCACAGCATCCCTTATAGGCAATCCGTTGGCAGCACAAATAACTCATGCCCTAAAGCAGCCCTTGCACAAGGGCATACCACGGCTAGAGGCTCGGCGATACATTTCTGTCTATGAACAAGATGCTTCACATAACAAAGTTTTGCTCAAGCTTTCAATATTAGATTTTAATCTAGTGCAATCATTGCACAAAGAGGAACTTAGTGATATCACAAGGTAATTAGTTCTAAAATCATGATCCAAAAAGACAAAGTACGAATATTTTTGGACATGGTGAAGGGAATACTATAGATTTTACTATATAAACCTTGCAAAATAACGTGTTATAATAAAAAAATTAATTCAAACTTCATTTATTAGATTGGTGAAGTGGTATATAGTAGTAATCATATTCTTGATAACAACAATTTATTAATTTTTTGTAGTAAAATTTAAAGCAACCCTATCATTTTGTTATATATTTTTGATTACTTACAATCAATTAATATTAATTGTTATATTCAAATTGTAGTTGGTGGAAAGATTTAGATTTTGCAACGAAGCTACCTTTTGCAAGAGATAGAGTTGTCGAGTGCTACTTTTGGATAGTCGCGGTCTACTTTGAGCCCCAATATTCACTTGCAAGAAAAATACTAACCAAAGTTATTTCCATGACATCCATTCTAGACGATATATATGATGTTTATGGCACACTTGAAGAACTCGAGCCCTTCACTGAAGCAATTGAGAGGTTTATAGATTGAATTAATTAATATATATGTTAAGACTATGATGTATAATGTCAGTCTAACTTATTTAATTGGTACATGATATTTTCAGGTGGGATATTAGCTGCATAGATCAACTTCCAGAATACATGCAAATATGTTATTGTGCACTCTTTGATGTATTTGAAGCAATTGAAAATGAGTTGGCCAAGAAAGAAAGATCATACCGTGTTAGCTATGCAAAAGATGCTGTAAGCGTCAAGCAACTATACTTTTCATGTTTTTTTGTCTACTTTTTCATGCTACGTACTCATTTCGTTCATGTTGTTTAAACCTTAGATGAAACTTTTGGCCCGAGCCTACTTTGATGAAGCCAAATGGTTCCACCAAAATTACATACCAACAATGGAGGAGTATATGAATCTTGCTCTAAGAACCGCGGGTTACCCTATGCTTACAACTGTGTCTTTCCTTGGCATGGGTGACATCGTTACAAAAGAGGCATTTGATTGGAGCTTTAGAAATCCCAAGATTATTACTACTTCATCTGTAATTTGCAGGCTGATGGATGACATGAGATCACACAAGGTACACAACCAAAAAATCTTATCAAGTTTCACAAGCTAGTGTGCGAGGTCTATTTCATATGTGTTGCCAACTTTCTACTTACCCTTTTGGAAAACTATGTATGTAGTTTGAACAAGAGCGAGGGCATGCTGCCTCAGCAGTTGAATGCTACATGAAGCAATATGGTGTTACTGAACAAGTGGTCAATGAAGAATTCAACAAGCAAGTCTCTAATGCATGGAAAGACATTAATGAGGAGTTAATGAGGCCTACTGACGTTCCCATGCCTCTCCTTATGCCTGCTCTTAATCTTGCACGAGTAATAGATGTCCTATACAAGGAGGGTGATGGCTACACCCATGTTGGAAAAGAGATGAAAGATAATGTCGCATTAGTGCTAATAGATCCAGTATCAATATGACTGGGGTGACAAAATATGAATCTTCATAAAGAATAAAGGACTTGAATAGGATCCAAGTCTGTTGATATTCTAATATATATAGGGCCCATTTATATTGAAGATAAAAGGAAAATCTTTGCTTTTTTTTTATAAACTACTGGTTTCTTAGTTAATAATGTAGCACTATGTTTATAATGATGATGGGATTTACTGTTGGTATATTTTTATGGGAGATAATAATTATTGTGCCATTCTAGTGGGGTTGGGTACGTAAAGTTTATCTTAAAATCTATCAAGTTGTTATCTTTTGTTTCCCTACACTACCATTTATTATATACTGTGAGGGAGCGAGGGTAATTGGGAGGTTAAGGAAGCTCTTTGTAAAGACAATTGAGAGGTTATTCTTTATGAATAACCAGCTAGTTGCATGTTTATTACAAAGAATCATTTTTTTTTCTTCTTATGAATAATTATTATTTAAAATGAAAAATAATTATTCCTTATTAAAAACTCCTTAATTAATAGTTATTCTTTAATCTATATAACAACTTCAACAAATAAAATTCAAATAATCATTTTTAAATAGTGTGCCGCAACATATCCAAAAAATAAAAAAATAAAAAAAAAAATTGCGTACAACCATTATCCTCCTGGGTTTTGTTTATGCCATCAAGGCATCTACGAATGGAACCATCATCTTTTCTTTAGAATCATCAACGAATGGAACCTGATAATGAAAACCTTGATTTTTTTTTTTCTCGGGCTTTGTCATTAACAATCTCTCTTTCTTCAACATTGAATTTTTTTCCCCTTTTTTTCCTTGTGTTGTGTTTATGCCATACAGGTTACCTCATATACGTAGTCAAGAAAATCACGGTAATCTTGACTTTTATTTTTTGCTAAATATCACTGGATTGATTTTGTTTTTTACTTTATAGAAATTATATATAGTAAACTATAAACCCATTTGTGGCTAGGTTTATTTTGACTTTATCACTTTATTATCTAACAACATGAAATACCCTCGGTTAGACCTCTTTAAACCATTATATATATATATATATATATATATATATATTTATATAAAATCTTTAAACCACCTCAAAACAAAAAAAAAAAAACATTAAAAAAAAAAAGATCAAAACTTTAGAGTTTTGTAAAAATCACACAAACTATATCTCTATGCCACCCCCTCTCTTGTCTCTCTTCAAATCTCATATATCTATAACTCATCTTCAAACACATCATGCTAAAAAATTAGCTATTTATCAAGCTTGTATCAATCAACCACAACTCAAGACATCAGGTGGAGAATGAGCTCGGTTAAAAAAAAAGAGCAATAGTAAACATAAACAACCAAGGACACACTTGAAAAAACCTTAATCCAAAGTCCAAACACAAGGAAAATCCAATATCAAATTTACCTCTAGAGCAAAAAATGCTAGAGAGAGCAATCAATATCTCCTTCCACACCATGCGGGGCCCACAACCAATCTCTGAACAGGGTTTGGTTGTAAGACTCACAGCTTCTTTTTCTGTTATGCTGAGACCGTTTCCTTTTCATTCTTTCAAGTTCAAGCTTTACCAAGTAATGATGCTTGAACCAATGAGTGATCATCTTCGATAGATGCATCTTTCTTTCTCTCTGTGTGTTACCTACCCAAATGGAAGTTCAATTTGTTACCCAAAGTCCTATTCTGGCAAGCATCGGCAATTATAGATTGGTTCTATCATAGGAGGATGAAAGACTGGAAATGTTGTTGGGGAAGTGGCAGTCGAAGGACTCTTCTACTGGAGAGGGAATGGTGGTGGCAGAGGTGAGGAATAAGCTTGGTTAACAAAAACAATCATGAGAGAAGAAAACTCAAGAGAGAAGAAGAAGGCGAAAGTGTCCAAATTTGTTGATCAAAAAGCGTGTTGGGCTGCAAGCTCAAAGCATATGTGTGTCGATTTCTTTTTCCAAGTCTATACAAGATTTGAAAGAGAGGCCGACAAAAAGGATGGAAATCTTATCTGATCACTTTAATGGTGAGAATTTGAGAGGTTACGTTGGAGGAAGAGCCACTAAAAGATCTATTTTAATATCTCACTTTATAATATATTTAATATTTAATATTTTATTTTTTTACCATTTTATTTAAATATGATTTTTTTTTAATCTTTCATTATTTTTCCTCTATATCTCTTTCTTTCTCTTCTTCTTTGTCTCTCTCTTATCTAAAGGTATGTCTAAGTGGGATAATTTTGAAAATTCTCTATCTCTCTCTTATCTAAAGGTATGTCTGGTTGGGATAATTTTGAAAATGATGAAAAAATATGAGTAGAAAATATGAGAAAAAATGAGTGAGAGGGGAGGGAGGTAGAGAAATGATAGGGCCTGGCTACTTTCTCTCAAAACCCACCAAAACTTGATCTCCCCAAATTAAGGAGAAAATGGAAGTGAAAATGAGAAACTATGATTTTGACAAAATTTTCCTTTGCCACCAAAAAAGCAAAGTTTTTTTTTTTTTTTTTTTTTGGGTGCTCATCTTACTTTTTGTCTTTTTGTTAATTTCTTTTTTTTTTTTTTATCTGTTTCTTCCATTCTCATTTTTTTTCCCTTTTTTTTCTCTTTTTTTAATATTATTTTTGGATCCTTTTGGCTTGTGATAAAAAAAAAAAATATAAAAAAAAAAAAAGTGTTTATACACATTTTTTTTTAATAACAAATGAGTATAAAAAATGTTTTACTTTTTGTTTTATTTAATATGAACATAATTATAAATTTATACCAACTTTATTTTTCATAATTTTTCATCTCTCTACTTTTCTTTCCTCCGAACCAAATACATATGAGAGAAAATTAATCCTCCTACTTTTCTATCTTGTCGAATCTGGTGAGATCTCGCCAAATCCGGTATATATCTAGGTGGATCTGATGAATTTTCACTAAATACTTACCAGAAAATGTTTGGAGTTTCTAAATTTTGTTGGGTTTTATGGTTGGGCCCAATGAGTCAAGTTTAAGAGAAGAGAACCTGCCAATCGACCCATCAGAGTCAATTTTTAAAGTCTGAAACCCGCCACCAACTGTCGAAGCTCTCGAATTGGTTACAGGTGGGTGGACACCCCTATACACAACAACCCATGGCCACAACTGAAACCCACCAACGGCAACAAACAACATAAACAAAAGCCACAGATTCAATCAAAGAGAGAGGTAGAGTCAAGAATAGAGAGAGAGAGAGAGAGAGACGAACAAAAGGGAGTCTAAGAGAGGAGAGGGAGCGAGATTGAGTCTAAGAGATGAGACAAACAATTAAAATAAATAAGAGTTGCTACAGTGAACTCTTATTTATAAGAGTTTTTTGTAGTTTAATGTCAACTTTTTTTAGATATAGCACCACCAGTGTAGTATAATTTTATGATTGGAGATGCTAAAATAGCTAAGTAGTTTTAGCATCTCCAATATGAATGTTCTAAAGGGGGGAGGGGGTAACTAATGAGGTGGGTAACGTGATAAAGTCCAAACCACATGTAGGTACTATTAGATTAAGCATAATCAAAGGTGAGTTTAATATAATTTCCCTTATTTTTAATATATATACTTCTTCATATCTAATAATTCAGTGGTTTTGTTTAAGTTAGCTCTACTAGTAAAGTTTATAATGGTTGAATAAGAGATCTAGGGTTTAATCCCTACCTACACCAAAAACGTCTTGGTATCTTGATCTGATGATAAAGAGCAGAATTATCAAAAGCGGATGCCATAGGTTGAAACTTTATAATAATAATAAATGGTTTTTTAGGCCTAATATGGACCCATTGGTATGATATCATTATAGTATTAAATTAATGAGACTTAAAAAAAAATGTAAATATATATATATATATATTGACAAGAAACATTGGAGAACTTTCATTAAACCAAAACAAAGTTCAAGCTTGATGCATCTTTGAGCACTTGATTAGTTATAATGGGCGGGGTGTCCTCAACCCATATATTACAATCTAAAACTGAGATGGCCATCCTAGCCATCAAGTGAGCTGCTACATTCCCCTTTCTACTCACATGGGATGCAGTCCATGACTTAAAACAACAGGGGCTTAAATTGGAACCTTCAATCACTTTTGGATGGACCACGACGAAGTACCAGGATTTAGAAGGGCAGAAATCACCATTTGGGAGTCACTTTCAATTACAATCTCTTTCAAACCCAAATCCCAAGCTAAGTGAATGCCATCCTGCACTGCCAAGGCTTTTGTTTCCAGTGCCTTCAAAGGAAGCTCAAAGCGTTTACTCATTACCCCTATCAGAAGACCCCCTTCATTCCTAATAACCACCCCAACCCCACAGCATCCAACCTCTTTAAAAACTGCTCCATCTACATTAACTTTGTACCAGCCCTGACTGGGAAGAGACCATTGGGGATTGGTGGAACTTGAAGACTTACTTGGGTGAGGGCTTTCCTACCGAATTTCCTTCTGTTGGGAAAATTAGACCCCGGTTGATATAACTAACAAGATTTAAACCCAAGTTGTTAATTAGATTTATTATGAATAAACCTTGTTAAAACAAACAAATATTAATATCATGTCAATATCATGACAAGATATGATGACCTAGGAAAACCAATGAAACAAACTAATTGCATAGTAAAAATCCTGAGGGGAAACCTTTCCAAAAAGCAATTCACTATAGTAAAGAGAAGTTTCAGATCTAGTACAAAACCTTTGTCCATAGACTCTACAATCCTAGTAGATGAACTTACAGTAGAAACCTTCTACCGCTTCAGAACCTCTGAACTCTTTAGTATATGAACGCCACCAATGATGCACGAATCCCCGTACGTGACTAACTCCCAGCAACTTGAAGAAGATGTTGTTGGTTGCAAAGTTCTTCACTTCATCAACAATGAAGATCAAGAAGTACTTCGTTACAAAACCCTAAGGAGCAAAAGAAGTAGTAACTTCTTGCAAAGAGAATAAGGCACTAGGTCACTTTCTACATGTGTTCTCCATGTATAACGGCCTTTGAAATAAGCCTTATATGTATCTAGGGTTGTGAGAAAAGAAACCCTTCACATGCATGTCAGCTAGGGCCAATCAGATCTGAAAATTCTGATTTCGTAGATCTCGACTGATTCAGCTTCTATTGAGCTTCGTTCTTAAATCTCGATAGATACTATTTCTATCGAGGTATCTGTCGAGCTTTAATGAACATTTTTTCTTCACTTGTTTCTTGGTCCAATTTTCATGACTTTAATACTTGACTTGAACTCTTGTTTCTTGAGGTACTAAATCCATCCTAAATCTACCCAATTACAAGTAAAGTGCATTTTGTCAAAGGATTAGCCAATTACATAAAATATGTCCTTAACAATATCCCCCATTGGCAATCTGTAACAAAACCACAACAAAACAAATAATCATGAGAGAAGTCTTAAATCACTCAACTCATAACCATTTGTTGTATTACAAAATAAATCTATCCCTACTACAAACTCTTGAAAAACTTTGCAAGAAAAGAGTTCACGGCATGATAGACTTTCACAACCTATCTTTCTGAAATACTTAGACAAAACTCATCAAGGCATCATGTGTGAAACAGAAATAAAGATTGCGTACATAAATAAACATGTGTATAAAGAGAGAAAAGAAACAACACACATAGAGGTAGGTGAAGAAAACAGACATCATCATCAAATATATATATATATATATATATATATATATATATCAAAGATAAGCACAATGTATGTAAAAATGGTAACATGAGTAGTTTTTGAACTACTAGACTTCCTAGAGTGAGGTCTAACAAAGGATTTAGAATTAGCCAAATCAGTTTGGATTTCATACCTTTATCACCTCTCAAATTGGGGCATAAAGACATTCTTTGATCCAGAAGCCATGGAAGAGGAGGGGCCAAAGGAAACAACATATCCTAAGCCAGTCTTATCAGAACTAGGCTTTTGAGCACTCAATACCTCATCAAGCTTTGCACTAAACATCCTCTCTATTTGAGTTCTAGCTTGACTAAGCTCAACCTCGAGATTCTTGACCTTCTCTTCTAATGAGGTGTTCTCCACAACAAGAGTCTCAACTAACCTTGTAGTCTCATCTAGTTTGACTAACATTTCAGCTTTTTCAGTTTTTACCTCATTAAGCTCTTTTCTACAAAGATGAGAAGTCTTTTCAGATTTTATAAATTCAGTGCATAGCTTATCATAGGCTTCCTGAAGGGTCAACTTCTTGGGTACTTCATCATCAGAAGAATCCTCACTGTCACTAGCACTCTCCATAATCACCTTATCAGTTGTGGCAGCAAAAGCCATAAAGTGACCATATTCATCCACATACTCATCAGAAGAGTCATTCTCAATATCACTCAAGGTAGCAACCAACCCTATACCTTTTGAATTCTTGGTCTTTTCCTTCATAAGATAGTTTGGGCACTCTATCCTCATATGACCAAAACCTTGGCACTCATGGCACTGGATGAAAGGTTTCTCACTCTTACCCTTCCTAAAGGATTTAGATTTCCTATGAGGTTTGTCCTTATCCTTTTTCCTATATTGAAAAAGCTTGATAATCTCATTAGCTATGAAGGTTAGATCCTCATCCTCATCATCATCTTCATCTTCATCTTCGCTTTCATCTTCATCTTCAGAGTCATCAATCTCTTCCTCTATACCCTTAAGAGCCAAGTTTCTACTCTTTCCACCTTTTCCCATTAAACCTAATCACATCTTATAGGTTTGAAAGTTCCCTACAAGCTCAGTCAAAGGAATTTGATCAATTTCCTTCACTTCTTTAATGGCAGTGATCTTGGCATGGAATCTTTCAGGTAGGGACCTAAGGATTTTCCTAACAATTTTGGGTTCCGCAATAAATTCTCCAAGATTGAAGGCAGAATTCACAATATCCTTGAGTTTAGCATAGAACTCATCAAAGGTCTCATCCTCCTCCATCCTTATTTCTTCAAAACTACTAGTGAGTCTTTGAAACTTCACAGTCTTTACTGCCTTGGTACCTTCATAGGTGGTCTCAAGAATGGTCCATGCTTCCTTGGCAACTTCCGTGGATGATATTTTCTTAAATTCCTCATTTGTCACCCTACTAAATAAAGCATTCAAGACCCTATTGTTGAAATTTGCCGCTTTGATTGTCGCTTCATCCCAATCCACCGGTGCTTCCTTTGGCTTAACCCAGCCAACTTCAACAGCTTGCCATACTTTTTCATCAAGAGCCTGCAAAAAAGCTTTCATACAAACTTTCCAGTACACATAGTTAGTACCATCAAACAAATGAGGAATCAAAAGAGATTGTCCACGATCCATGACAATGGGGGTCAAGGATCACACTCAGGAAATTAATCCAATCAGAGTGTACCTGCTTTGATACTACTTGTTGGGAAATTTAGACCCCAGTTGATAGAATTAACAAGATTTAAACCCAAGTTGTTAATTAGATTTATTATGAATAAACCTTGTTAAAACAAACAAACATCAATATCATGTCAATATCATGCACATCGGAATAGTAAATAAGACAAGATATGATGACCTAGGAAAACCAATGAAACAAACTAGTTTCACAATAAAAAACCTGGAGGGAAACCTTCCCGAAAAGCAATTCACTATAGTAAAGAGAAGTTTCAGATCTAGTACAAAACCTTTGTCCCTAGACTCTACAATCCCAGTAGATGAACTTACAACAGAAACCTTCTACCGCTTCAGAACCTCTGAACTCTCTAGTATATGAACGCCACCAATGATGCACGGATCCCAGTACGTGACTAACTCCAGCAACTTGAAGAAGATGTTGTTGGCTGCAAAGTTCTTCACTTCATCAACAATGAAGATCAAGAAGTACTTGGTTACAAAACCCTAAGGCGCAAAAGACGCAATAACTTCTTGCAGAGAGAATAAGGCACTAGGTCACTTTCTGCATGTGTTCTCCATGTATAACGGCCTTTAAAATAAGCCTTATATATGTCTAGGGTTGTGAGAAAAGAAACCCTACACATACATGTCAGCTAGGGCCAAAAATCAAATCTGAAAATTCTGATTTCATAGATCTCGACAGATTCAGCTTCTGTCGAGCTTCGTTCTTAAATCTCGATAGATACTATTTCTGTCGAGGTATCTGTCGAGCTTTAATGAACAGCTTTTCTTCACTTGTTTCTTGGTCCAATCTTCATGGCTTTAATACTTGACTTGAACTCTTGTTTCTTGAAGTACTAAACCCATCCTAGATCTACCCAATTACAAGAGGATTAGCAAATTACATAAAATATGTTCATAACACCTTCATATATTCTACTACCTTTGCCCTCCATGCCTAATTGCATTTTTGTGGTTCCATAAGCTCCATGCCGTGACAGCGAAGAGATCCCAGTCAATTTCAGGTTTTCTTTCCCTAATCTTCCATACTATATCAATGAATTCCCTCAGCAGGTTAGGGAAGGATGGTAGTTTAAGTCTTGAATCATCCTAGACCTCAGAAGTAAGCATACATCCCCAATAAATATGGCCCGAAGATTCGCTTTAACCACACAGGTCGCAACAATCCTCTTGGATGATTCCCCTTACCTTTAATCGATGCTTTGTCAATAGAATGTTCCTGCATGATCGCCACATAAACTATTTGATCTTATTTGGACAATTTTTAGGTTCCAAATCAGTTTCCATAGGGTTCACATATGCAAATTATCAGAGGCACCTCCAACATCAGCCTTGTGACTACGCTCCTTCAACCATTTTTGGGACACCTTGTATGCACTTTTCACCGAGAATCTTCCATTGGTGGTCCACACCCAATTAAGGAGTCACCCAAGAAGCGAGGACTGATGGGCATCCCAAGGATTACCTCGGCTTCATGTGGAAGAAAGGAGCGTTTCACTTTGTCTATGATAGGCCAAAAACGTATTGACCCGTTGTGATAAATTAATTGATTAATTAGCCAAGTTTATTAATTAATCAAATTATCATGCAAATGCGTGGTAGCACAAACAAATCACCAATAACTAAAGTATGCAGCATAAATTAAATTGACACGGTGATTTGTTTACGAATGGGGAAAACCTACACGGCAAAAACCCCACCAGGTGATTTTAAGGTCACCACTCCTGAGAATCCACTATTATCACAACAAACGGTTACAAGTAAAGGAATTCCAGTACCTTATACCAACCTATAGTTGAACCCTTACCCCAATATCCAATTGGACTTGTTCTATTGTGACAATCTCTCCTTGTAATGCACGACTTCTAGTACGTGACTAACTAATTGCGCGGATCCCAGTACGCGACTTCAATCACCAACTAGAGAAGGTTGTTGGCTGCAATGTTCTTCAGTTCATCCAGATGATGAAGATCCAGAAGATGCTTGGTCACAAAATCCTACGGTGTACAAACACAGCAACTTCTTCACAATAAAGATGAACTAGGGCAAATTCTGTCTTTGATCACAATTTGCTTGAACAAACTTTACTCAACACTTGTGCAACTTGTGTCTCTGTTTACGGCCCTTAAAATAATCATTTTATATGTTTAGGATTATGAGAAAAGAAAGTCCAAACATACAATCTCGAATTGGATGAAAAACATATCAGAAATTCCGAGTTTCATAAACCTCAATAGATACCCTATCTGTCGAGCTGCTATCGAGCCACGGGAATCAGACAGCTCTAAGTCTCGATAAATGCTAGTTGTCGAGCTTTAATGAACAACACTTTCTGACTTGAATCTTGGACATACTTGCATGACTTTAACACTTGAACTTGAAACAAAGTTTCTTGAAGCATCAAACCAATTACATAAGATAGTGACCAAGTTCCTAACATGTGAATCACATATGTCCTAACAATCTCCCCCTTTGGCAATCCGTGACAAAACCATAACAAACAAATAAGATATGAGAGAAGTCATAAATCACTCAACTCATATTTACTTGTTGAATAAAATAAAATCTATTCTAACACAAACTCTTGAAAAACTTTGCAAGAAGAGAGTTTATAGCAAGAAGACTTTGACAACCTGTATTTCTAAAACACTTTAAACAAAACTCATCAAGATATCTTAGTGTGAAACAGAAATAATAGATTGCTTACAAGATATAAGAAGCATGTGTATAAAGAGAGAAAAGAAACAACATATGTAAAGGTAGGTGAAAAACAACATACATCAATATGTAAAGGATATAAGTACAATGTATGTCAAAAATGGTCACAAGACCCATGTACAAGATATAATGTATCTAAAAAGGAGAGAAAAGAAAAAGATACATAAAATCCTCACTACATCCCTCAATATCAACACTCCCCCTAACAAAAATCTCCTATACTAACTCTCCCCCTAACTATGACTACTCTCATAACCAAAACTACTCCCCCTTTTTGTCACTCGAGGGTAAGAGTGTCAAGTAGACATCTCATCAACACTAGAAGAGCTAGCATCTCCATCATCCTCATCATCGAAAGCAGTAGCATCATCATCATCATCCTCATCCTCAGAAGCCTCTAGAGTAGGTGGAGGAGAATAAACGAAGCCACCCATAACCGCCTGGCATCGTGTAATACGACCAACATGGGTGTTCACCTGACACAATTCATCCCTAAGAATGTCGAGGCGAGCATCCATGCACTGAATCTACGTCATGATGTCCTCAAGAGTCACACCGCTCGTAAAAGAAGAGGGAGCAGATGTGGATGGAGTTGAAGGAATGGGAGGAGCTGCTGACCCGAACCGCCTTGACCAAAACTGTGTCTCGCTCCGTTTAACGATAGCGGCATCTATAGCACCCATAACAGAGAAGTGGTCAGACATGGGAAAAGGAACAAAAAAAATGGCATAAAATCCTCGTGATAGCCGAAGGGAAGATGAGCTTATCACGGGTTGCTGAATCCCTATACACATCTATGATAGAAAGAATGAAATGAGAGGGAAAATCTATACTAAAATGCTCAGGAAGGGAAAGCAAGAACCGAGCACGAGGCTTTGTAATAGAGTTATAATGAGATAAGGGATGAAAAACAAAAGTCATGCTCAATGCCAAGTTACTCCATGCATGTTGGAGTAAAACTCCTGGATCAGCATGGATGGACATGTGATCGAGACGTCACATAGTGACTCTCATTCCCTACTGTGGCTGATAGAGAGAAGGTCAGTGTCGGAGAAGTCTGACAAGATGACTTGGTGTTTAGAATGAATGCCTTATCGAGAAAAGTTCTCAAAGAAGTCCGATTTGGCCTTTTCATCACAAAATTGGACGTGTGAGGGAGTAGGATCAGCAGAAGTGGATGCCCCGGAACGAAGAGGGTTCCGGGACGGAGTAGATTTGCATTTAGGTGCCATAGAAGCAGACTAACACAAACAGAAGAGAAAGAGGGAGAAAGAGACAATCAGAAAAGTCCCAATCAGTTCAAATATATCAAAATATATTGAAAAGAAAGAACGTATGCATGGGAATGCATGAACATGTGACATGCAATAGAAAAAGCATCATAGGCTCAGCCCAATCCAATCTTACCAGCACATAATCAGTTAAACATATATAACACATATCTAAATGCATGAAAATATAGTTATAATGCACATGAGATGCAATGCATGAAGGTTTTATGATCAAATCTTCAAAACCCATCCCAAAAATTTTGCAAAAACCTCTTTGATTTTGAAAACCCCCAAAAGTTTCAAAAATCCCAAAAACTTAGGTTAAAAATCATGAAATGCATGAATATGAGGGATTAAGACACTTACCAAGTGAGAAAAACTTGATCAAGGCCGAAAATCTTTTGGGAAAGAGGTTTAGAGTGGGAGAGAGAAGTTTTGGGAGGTGAAAAGTCTGGAGAGATCAAGAGAGATCGAGCAAAATGAACCGGAGATCGCGAAGTCCCTTTATATACAAGCTCAGTAATTCTCGACAGATCGAGAGGTGTCGAGCTTTAAAGGGTTCGACAGATGCAGCTATCGAGCAGGTGTCCAAGGCAAAAGGAAGCTCGATGGATCGAGGATCTGTCGAGGAGCTATCGAGGGGACATAAACTTTCTTGATCGATCCACCTAGCTATCGAGAGGTGTCAAGATTGCGATAAAAAGCAACTGAAGAGCTCGATAGATAAGCCAGGTATCGAGAGGTGTCGAGGAGCTGTCGAGATTGCTTAAAAACAGTTTTTCAAGAAGAGAAAAACACAGATATGAATGCAATCAAACATGCAACTCAACCAAGGATCCAAACAACATTTTGAACTCTCAAAAACATCTCTCAACAAAAATTGTTAAGCACATAGATCCCAAAACACACATACACACTAAACAAGTCTAACCAATTTTATATTTCAAAAACAAGTTAAGACAGTTTAGTGAGCATACATTAACACATGTAAACCTTGTGATGGCCAAATCACATTGTACCTGCACATGTATCAAAAGTAGCAAAGAATATTGTGTGTTGTGTGTGAAAAACATCGCAAGATTGCATAAGTGTATACATGTTATGACGATTTGAGATATGAGAAAATCACTTTAACTCACACACAATCATAATTGTTTAATGGGGACTATCACCTTCGAGGTACATTCTATAACTCTCACATCTTCTAGAATACACGCTTGAAATCATATAAAGCATTTTGATCTTTTTGCTTTTTTATTTTTTTCTTTGCATATATATATATATATATATATATATCTTTTGATAAGCATATCATGCATGGTCATATAAGAGATAGAAAAGAAATACCCAATGATGTTAAGCTTTTGACATTGCACTTTTGCTATGCCAAAACATATAGATGTCATTGCTATGTCGAAGCATATAGATGTCATTTCATGATTGGCAGGCAACAATGGTGAGGTGGTTATTTATGCATTTCTCTTAGATTTTCTAGTCATTCCCGTCAAAAAGAGTGATACGAGTGTTAAGTACAAGAGATTACTTAATGTTACTCATCACAAACACGAGCCACAAAGCTCACTTACTTAGCTGTGCATAGAGATGCTCATCTAAGATACACAAAGTACAAAGTTTAGAAAATTTTGTTTCAATGGCCATCCAAGGTACACAGGTACCAATGTACACATATACATACTATTTTTGTATTTTTCAAATTTTCAAAATTTATTTTTATTTTTATATGAAAAAAGAAATAAATTAAAACTGAAAACTAACCAAACAAAAATATCTTAAACAAAACAAAGCAATGCATAAAACTAAATTGACTCAAAATGATAAAGTAAAACACACAAGTAATGCAAAAACAAAAAAAAAAAAAAAAAAAAAAAAACAAGGAAAGGAGAGAAATATGAAGTGACAGAATCACTTGGAGCCTTTTTCCTTCCTCACCTTGGAAGAACCTTTCCGTCTAGCAAATCCTTGACCCGGCAGTGAGGGAGAAGAGTTAAAACTGTTCATGTTTGAAAGGAACATGAGGGCTTTGAGAAGATCTCCAAGAGGAGCGAGAGAGGATGGAAGCTAATTTTGGTTTCCCGATATGATCATGTCGTTGCTCTGTTGAGTGGCTAACCACTTATAGCAATTAGGTCGAGTATGACCGGCTGCTCCACAGTGATGACAGAGATGCTGCTTCTTCTGTTTAGGCTTTTGAGAGTTAGCCTTCTTAGCCCTAGGGGTTTTAACTTCTTTCTTATCCTGTTTAGGGGGTGCTCCTAAGATAGATTTACCCTTATCTATGTTCTCACTAGCTAATTCATTTTTAACTTCATTGTTCTCAGTTTCAACATTATTAGCAGGAGGAACAAAAATAGTAGTACTAGTAGAAGCAATACTAGGAGAAGAGAAATCATACCCTAAACCGGTTCGATCAGAAGCAGATTTCTGAAGACTGAGCATTTCATCGAGCTTAGCGCTTGAAGTCCTTTCCAGCTGAGCTCTGACTTGGAACAGTTCTGCCTCAAGCTTCTTGGTCTTCTTAGCCAAGAAATTATTTTCAAACCTCAATGCTCCAATAGTCTGATTGGCTTCATCAAACTTTGTGGAAAGCTCTTCACGCTCAAGCTCCACATCACTAAGCTTCTTGGTGGTCAACCTATACAACTTCTCATGCTTTTCTGAGACCTTGTATAACTTTGCATAGGCTGTGTGGATATCATCTTTTTCATCCATCTTCTCAAACTTGGACTCCACCAATTCCTCTTCTTCATCCACATCTTCAACAATCCCCTCAGTAGGATTGATAGTGGCAGTGAAGGCATTTAGGATTTCGTCATTCTCATTGTCGGAATCATCATCAGGCTCGGTGTCGCTCAAAGTATCAACAAGTGCCTTGCTCTTCTCAATGGTCTTGAGATATGTGGGGCACTATTGTTTCATGTGACCGAAACCTTGACACCCAAAGCACTTAGGTCCTGAGGGAACAGTGTACTGACCGTCATCCCTAGCATCCTTCTTCCCTTTGTCTTGGCTCTTGAACTGTAAGGAGCTAGATTGCCTACGGTCCTTGTCGAAGCCCTTCCTATTGGAATTCTTCATGAACTTCTTGAATTGTTTGGTGATGTAGGACTTCATCTTGGAATCTTCATCATCTGAAGACTCATCCGTATCACTGCTCTTGGCCTTCAATGCCATGCTCTTGCTCTTACTTGATTTCCCGATTCTTGTCAAACCCAACTCATAGGTCTGCAGATTTCCAACCAACTCTGTCAAAGGAATTTTTTCAATATCCTTTGACTCCTAAATGTCGGTGATCTTGGCATGGAATCTTTCGGGTAAAGATCTGAGCACCTTTCTCACGATCTTGGGTTCAGGAATGGTTTCCCTAAGATTAAAAGCTGAGTTCACTATGTCCTTGAGCTTGGCATAGAACTCATCAAACGACTCATCCTCCTCCATCTTGATCTCTTTAAAGCTGGTAGCGAGCCTTTAAAGCTTTAAGTCCTTGACAGCCTTGATTCCTTCATAGGTTGTCCGGAGGATGGTTCATGCTTCCTTTGTAGTTCAGTGGAGGATATCTTCTTGAACTCCTCATTAGTGACTGCACTGAATAGAGCATTTAATGCCCTGTTGTTGAAGTTTGCCGCCTTAATCTTAGCATCATCCCAGTCAACCGGCGCTTCTGTAGGCTTGGCCCAGCGTATCTCCACAGCTTGCCACATTTTCTCATCTAAAGACTGCAAGAAAGCTCTCATGCGTACTTTCCAATATACATAGTTAGTGCCATAAAATAAAGGAGGTATAATAAGAGACTGTCCTCTATCCATGACAAACAGAGGTCAATGGATCACACAGTAAAGATTAACCCTAATCAAAGTGTGCCTTCTCTGATACCACTTGATAGGCCAAAAACGTATTGACCCCTTGTGATGAATTAATTGATTAATTAGCCAAGTTTATCAATTAATCAAATTAACATGCAATTGTACATGTCAGCACAAACAAATCACCAATTAACTAAAGTATACAGCGGAAAATAAATTAACACAGTGATTTGTTTACGAATGGAGAAAACCTACACGGCAAAAACTCCACCGGGTGATTTTAAGGTCACCACTCCCAATAATCCACTATTATCACAACAAGCGGTTACAAGTAAAGGAATCCCAGTACCTTATACCAACCTACAGTTGAACCCTTACCCCAATACCAAATTGGACTTGTTCTGTAGTGACAATCTCTCCTTGTAATGCACAGCTCCCAATACGTGACTAACCAATTGCGTGAATCCCAGTACGCGACTTCAATCACCAACTAGAGAAGGTTGTTAGCTGCAAAGTTCTTCAGTTCATCCAGACGATGAAGATCATGAAATTGCTTGGTCATAAAACCCTATGGTGTACAAACACACCAGCTTTTTCACAAGAAAGATGAACTAGGGAAAATTCTGTCTACACTAACAATTTGCATGAACAAACTTTGCTCAACACTTGTGCAACTTGTGTCTCTGTTTACGGCCCTTAAAATAATCCTTTTATATGTCTAAGGTTGTGAGAAAAGAAAGCCCAAACATACAATCAGGGATTAGATGAAAAACATACCAGAAATTCTGACTTTCATAAACCTTGACAAATACCCTATCTGTCGAGCTGCAGTCAAGCCACGGGAATCAAACAGCTCTAAGTCTCAATAGATGCTAGCTGTCGAGCTTTAATGAACAACACTTTCTGACTTGAATCTTAGACAGACTTGCATGGCTTTAACGCTTGAACTTGAAACAAAGTTTCTTGAAGCATTAAACACATCCTAGATCTACCCAATTACAAGTAAAGTGCGTTTTGTCAAAGGATTAGCCAATTACATAAAATAGTGGCATATGTTCCTAACATGTGAAACACATATGTCCTAACATTCTACATTCTAGGACCTAATCTCTTTATCCAATTGACAGCCAACCTTTTCTAAATCCATAGGGACTTTCGGGCTAACAACCTTAAAGGAATCCGGCGTGGGTATCGACCTATCCTTCCATATATTAATACTTTACCCATTTCCAATAACCCACCTGGAACCTAAATCCACAATGTCCTTAGCTGCCATTATGCTTCTCCAAGCATAAGATGGTCTTCTTCCTAACTGGGCCTCCTTGAAAGTCCTATCTGCAAAATACTTTACTTTGAGCACCCTATGGACTAAGGAGTTAGGATTTTGCTGGATTCTTCACCCTTGTTTAGCGAGAAGGGCGAGATTGAATGCTCTGAGATCTCTAAACCACATACCACCCTCTTCTTTTGGGATACAAAGCTTTTCTCATGCTATCCACGCCATGTTTCTCTCCTTATTCTTCTGTCCCCACCAAAAGTTGCTCATCATCGAATTTAATTCTTTGCAAAGCTTGTCCGGCAGTTTGAAGCAACTCATTGTGTATGTGGGGGTAGCTTGAGCTATTGCTTTGATAAGAATCTCCCTCCCCAAACTTGATAGTAATCGGCCCTTTCATCCGGTTATTTTCCTATCCACTTGGTCCTTAATGCAATTAAAAGCCTTTCTTTTGCCCTTCCCCACTAAAGGTGGCAAACTGAGATACTTTTCGTTGTGTTGAATGATTTGGGCCCCAAAAATCTACTTTACTTGGACTTGAACTTCTCTCTTTGTGTTCTTACTGAAAAATAAGGAAGTTTTTTCCTTATTTAATCTCTGCCCTGACTCTGTTTCATAGTCCTCTAACACTTTAAGTATCCTTCTGCCCTCTTCCACAGTGGCTCTACAGAACACAATGCTATCATCTGCAAAGAATAGGTGGGAAATTTGGGAGGCCCCCCTACTAACTGAAATCCCCCAGATATTTCCTTGCACTTCTTCCTTTCTTAACATGGCGGATAGCCCTTCGGTACATAACAAGAACAAGTATGGAGATATTGGATCTCCTTGTCTAAGGCCTTTTGATGGAACAATATTACCCTTGGCCTCCCCATTTATTAGCACTGAGTAGGAGACAGTGCTAATACACATCATCATGAGGGAAATCCATCTCTCATTAAACCCCAATCTTCGCATTATCACTTCCAAATACTGCCATTCCACCCTATTGTATGCTTTTCTCATATCGAGCTTTAGGGCCATTAAAGCATACTTAACTTCCTCCTCCCATTAATGCAGTGCATTGTTTTAAAAGGCACAAGCACATTGTCTGTTATAAGCCTCCCTGAGACTTTTGCACTCTGAGATTCATTAATAACTTCTGCAAGAATTCTTTTCAATCGGTTAGCAAGCACTTTGGACATAATCTTATAGCTCATATTGCACAGATTAATAGGTCTGTACTCGGTGATTTTTTGGGGAGATTTAACTTTTGGGATGAGGCAAATATAGGTTTCATTGAGCCCACAGGGCATCACACCAGTATTAAGGGTATTCAGCACACAATCAATAACATTCGGACCAACTATTCCCAATACTTTTGATAAAAAATTAGGGATATATCATCTGGACCTGGGGATTTTGTTGGATGCATTTGATGAAGAGCACTCCATACCTCCTCTGCCCTGAATTCAACAATCAAAGTAGCATTCATGATCGGGGTAACTCTGGGGTTGATCGCACTAAGGCTTGCCTCAAAGTCAGACGGGTGGTTTGATATGAAGAAGGAGGCAAAATAATCCAGAATGACGCCGTCAATCCTCCCTGGGTCTTCTTGCCACCTTCCATCCGAGTCCATAAGTCCCATGATGCAGTTCCTCCTACGCCTTTGACTAGCTGTGGCATGAAAAAATTTCGTGTTGTGGTCCTTCCATTTGATCCACATAGCTCTTGACCTCTGGCTCCACATAATCTCCTCTCTGGTCAGAGTCTTGTTTATCTTCGTTTTCAATTTCTGAATCTCTTCTGCCTTCTCGTGGAGGCTATTAAGGGACTCTAATTGTTGGAGCTGCTCCCGCTTCTGCTTAATTGTGTGCTTCACATTACCAAATTCTTTCCAATTCCATCTTTGAAGCTTTTCTTTGCAACTCCTCAGCCTGTCTGCTAATTGGAAATTTGGATCACCTCTACCTAGATCCCAAGCCAACTCCACCACCTTTCTGCACCTGGCATCCCTTGTCCACATTGCCTCAAACAAAAATCTCTTCTTGATCGGTCTCCGATTCTGCCTTTTACTCAGAGTTAGTTTAAGGAGGCAATGGTTCGAGATAGACATTGAGGAGTGAAACACTCTAGCATCCGGGAATCTCACCATCCATTCTTCATTTGCACCATGTGAACTTCTGCCCGATAAAGCGAAGATCAACTAATCCGCACCTACCAAGGCAATCTCAGAAAGCTTCCATCTGCTTTGCCTCCCTATCCGCTCCACCCAGTTTCTCATTAGAATATAAAATTTCCTTAAAATCTCCGAAAAAAATCCAAGGCATAGTATATCACACTATGCTCGGAGAGAGTCAAGGAATTGCCACGAGATGTACCTTTTGCTTGCTTCTGGATGTCCGTAGAAGCCTGTGGCGCGCCAAGGATTGGAGGACGAAGTCCTATGGACTACCACATCTATATGTGAATTCGAGAAACTCTTAAATCTGACATCTGAGCCCTCCTTCCACAACAACGCTAAGCTGCCGCTCTGACCGTCACTGGGGACGATAATCCCCTGAGTGTACTCGAGTTTTCATTGGATGCCTTTGATGTGGTTCACACCAGCCTTTGTCTCTACTAGGAAGACCAGCATTGGGTATGTCGCCTTCACCTTATCGGTGAGGATTCGAACCACCAGGATGGACCCCAACCCCCGACAATTCCAAGCAACGAGAGTCATTGGGCTCGGCAGTGCTGCCCCGTAGCCTCCGCCACTCCACCATCCTTTTGGTCTTTGATCTTTAGGTTTTCGTTTTGCTTACTTGTCCCTTGGCTTCTTTTTTGAACAAGAGAATTTGGGTCAAGGTCTTGTAGTGGTGTTGGGCCCTCTCTTTTTTGAGTAAAAGGGCTTGCAACGTTATGGGTTTCATTTATTTTCACTTCCCTGGCCAGCCTCTTCCAATGCTTGCTTTTTGGGCCTAATCTTTCTTAAACCCATCCCTCATTTGGATCATGTCATCACCATTGGGCCCATCTCGAATATGGGATCTCCATCCTTCCCCTCAGAGATAAAAGGAGGTGCATTTGGTGCCTCTTTGAATTCAAACATGGGCTCGTCCTTTTAAGGAGTAGTCTTTTCCCATTGCATATCAGCTTTCTTGTCTGCCTGTGTTACTGACACCCCCAAGGCTATTTCACTCAAATGGGTTTCCTTCTCTTCACGCTTTCCTACCAACCCTTTGACTTTTCCGCTTTCGTGTAGCTTATCCAACGGGTCTTGTAGGTCCTTTGACCTTGGTTTCTCCCCTACTAGGTCGCTATGTTCCACGTTTGACAGGGAAGGCATGTGACCCCGTCACATCCATCTTCTTCGTTAGCCTTGCTGGTCAACTCTGCTTGCTTCTTGGAGTCAGTTCCGATGGTCTTATGGCGCTTACCAGCACTTCACCCCAGTCTTGCTTGGGTTGTGTCCCATCCGCTTCTCCTAAAGGGTTCCCCCCTCAACTAAGCTCCATATTGTGTACCTCCTTCCTCAAGCAGATTTTTCTCCCCCGACCCTTCTGGGAAATCTTTAATGGCATGGTTGAGCAAGCCACATCCATAACAGATGTTTGGGAGTCTTTCATACTTGAAGTTTACCCATCTGCTCTCCCCTCCCTCGATGGTGATTTTCTTTCCGCGGATAAGCTTCTTTGTGACATCTATACAAACTCGGACCTGTAGGCACTTCCCCAATTGTACCCCCAATTCCGGGATGTCCACTTCCAAAACCTCCCCTAACTTAGAACCAATTGTTCATCCTGTTTCTTTTGTTCTACTCTTTGGAGATAGGTTGAAAATTTGGATCCAGAAGGGTGACCACTTTAAAACTATGTCTTTTAGGACTAATTCCCCCTTGAAATCCTGAATGAGAACCAACTATTTTTTGAAGCTCCAGGGGCACATGTCTAAGACCTTCTATTTATCCTTACCATCGCCGAACTCTACCAGAAAAATATCATCATCTATTTTCGAGATTTGGACTCCCTTGTTTGGCTTCCATAACATTCTCATATTCTTCCTCAGTGCGTCCAAGTTTATGCTTCTGAAGGATAGGACCTTCAACACCACACAATTTCTCCCTACAGCTCTGGCACCTTTGGTGCAACTAATTCCAAGTTCTATGCCTTCGTCTTCCTCCTCTATAAACGATAGCTTACTCCAAAGTTTCTCGAGTTCCTCTGCCATTAGTTTCTTTTCTTCAGGCAGACTACAGTGTGCTAAACTAGTGCTACAAAACTTATTGAGATGACAGAAAAAGTAATGACCTCACGCCAGGATGGTCACTAAGACTCCTATAAGGAGCTACAGGACGAGCTACTACTTTCACATGCTTGAGGCATGAGAGCACCTTCTAATACTCCAATAAAAAAAATCTAAATATATAATTACCTACATAAGGGTATTTTAGAAATTTTGACAAAAATATAACGTCATTCTATTACCTTATCATGTCATATCACCAAATAGATGTATAAGAATAATTATTCCATTACAGCTTTTTATATTACAATGTAATGGAATTTATTGTTGTAATGAATTATATTTTTAATTTGAAAGTATTAAGCTTGTGATTGCAATGCTATCAATGGGAATTTAAGACTAACATGCAATTATCATGAACTTCATAAGAACAAATGGATTATTGCAAGAACATTATGTAATAAACATGTGAACATCATTTGATTTATTTCTAAAATCCAGTATGCTTCAATCCTAATTTTCCCATATCATCACAACAAAACATGTTCATTTAACCAGCAATCCAATATAACAAAACAATCGTGCAAAGAATGACACTAACAATAATACTTGCATAAAAAGGGAAGAAATTTCACTAGAGTTCTAGAGAATAGGCAATGAAAGACTTGGTCGTAAACTAAATTAAGGATCACTAGTTGCACAATGATTGTACTCAGTTCCTTCCTCTTGAGCTTTAGGAGAATGAGGTTCTTTGAACTGTGAATCCCCCCTCTCTTTATAGAGGTAGTAGAGGGTATTGTGATGAGATTTGACACACCATTAGTTATAATTAATAGTACCAGTCATAATTAATTAACCATAATTGAACATGTCTTGTTCTAATTGTAACTAAAGGCATATATTAATCGTTAAAACTTGATTCAACTATAACTTTTAATATGATGGTTCGATTGAACAACATGACACATTGTTTTGATCGTTACATTTTCTAGATTTGTTTTATGTGAAGTTTTAGGAAATCCTATGGTCAAATTTCAATTTTAACCTCCTGTTGTGAAATGACAATTTTGCCCTTGATTATGTTAATCGGAGGTTGGTAAATGGGGTGTAAGCATGTGATCAGAACATTGCAAACTACCTATTACACATTGTCATCACTATAAATAATATCACCTTTATTGATTACCTCAACAAATCCTTAAGCTCTGAATTTGAAGTCAAAAGCCTTGGCTCGTTAAACTATATTCTTGGGGGTCATTCTATGGTACCTTCATTTATTTTGGAGGGTACAGTATCCACCTAAATCTGAACCATACATTCTAATGTTTTTTAATTTTGATCATATAAATAAGGGATAATTACACTTTACCCACCTGTGGTTTGACCCGATTTCTATGTGCCTACCCGTGGTTTAAATTTTGACACTTTGCCCACCTGTGATTCTCACCGTTACCCAGCCGTAACCCACCTCTCCCATTTCCGTTACTCTAACACAGAAAAGCTAAAAAACAGAACCTCACACGGATCAAAACTCACTCACTCCCAAAACTCACTCACTCTCATCCAACCCAAGGAAGATCCTACACAATGCAATGCAATGCTAGTACGTGTCAAGTGCTTCTTCAAACAACTTAGTATATCTAAAGCAACAAAACCAAATTAAATCCAAGAAAGAAAGAAAAAAAAAAAAACCCAATAACCAGCAAGTGAGAATCAGACCCAGAAATGAAAAAAATCCAAATTTCTGAATTTCAAATTGATTTTCTAATTTAAGCAAATACCCACAAAAAAAAAAAAAAAAGAAACTTCAGGTTATTAATCCTCCTGCACAATTTACAAACAATTTGAAGTGGTTTTTAATTTAAGCCAAAATCTGAGCTTGAACCGAGACATTAAGAGCTTGAAGTGGTTTACGAACAGTCTGGGTTTGCCTTCAGACTGTTCGTGGATCTGAGAAAGAGCTTGAACCAGAAATCTGAGCTTGAACCGAGAAATCTAAGTGAGAGAGAGAGAGGAGAGAGGACCAGACATCAAGAGCTTGAACCGAGAAATCTGGGTTTATTAGAGAGAGAAAGAGCTTGAACCGAGACATCAAGAGTGGATCTGGGTTTGCCTTCAGACTGTTCATGGATCTGAGAAAGAGCTTGAACCAGAAATCTGAGCTTGAACCGAGACATCAAGAGCTTGAACCGAGAAATTCACAATTAAAATTCAATAATACACATATAAGTCACCACTTAATTGGGGTTGGGAGAAATTCTTGCAAACTGGGTTTTTTTATTTTTTAAGTTTAAACGGCAGATATGTTATTAAACATAAAGGAAATCTGGTTGAAGCACACATCAGGGCCCTCCTCCAGCCCGTGGTATGGCATTACAATGATGTTTATTTATTGATAGACTTAAAGAAAATCTGGTTGGAGCATAAACACAAACACTTCACGTCCTCAATGAACAAACCCAGCTCCGAACGGGGCAGGCCATCATCGCATAGCACTCTATACAAGCAACCATCAACAGATTCAACACAATCCACAATCAGATTAGCTAAGCACATTTTCCCACAAAATGCTTATATGCAATGCAGCGAGCATCTGGTTGAAACTCCAATATACCAGAGGAAAGTGTTATGCTTGAAGGCTGTCTTGTATTGGTAAATATTGCAAATTGCCATGACTGTTGTGCTACAATACAAAAAGAATTTTATGCTTATTATGGGATGATTTTCTTGCTAACTTTATGATTTTTATATATTTATTTGTTTTATGACTAGGATGTGTTTTTGTGAATTCAAAAGTTAGGAGCATGCACGATCAAAACTCAGGTTCAATACCCACGATCAAAACCCAGGAGCATGCACAAATCGAAGCCCATTGTAGGATTTGCCACAGCTGAACAGAGGAGCAATTGTGTCTTTCTTCCTCAGCTCAGATTTGCCATAGTTGTCTCAAGCGAGTGGGAGTGAGTGAGTTTTGGGAGTGAGAGTGAGTTTTGATCCGTTTTGGGATGTGTTTTTTACTTATTTGGTGTTAGAGTAACGGAAAACATTGAGGTGGGTTACGGAGCACTCACGGTCAAAATCACAGGTGGGCAAAGTGTCAAAATTTAAACCACGGGTAGGCACATAGAAATCGGGTCAAACCACAGGTGGGCAAATTGTAATTATCCCTATAAATAATTTAAGCGGGTTACCACTCACCAGTAGAAAAGGTTAGGGTATAAGGCAAAAAAAAATAAAAAATAAAAATTTCTCCTCTTCGCCAGTCTTCACCACGTCTGCCCAAACTCTCAGCTAACCATTTTCATCATTTTTTCCTAAATTTTTCCTGCCAATCTTCACCACGTTTGCCCCGAACTCTCAGGTAATCATTTTTCATTCTTCTTCTTGAATTTTACCCTATAGGTTTGTGCTTTCGAATGGTGGGTTTAACCATTTTTTTCTCTATTATTTATGTTGGGCCTATTTGAGAGATTTTCTTTCATCTAGGAATTTTGGAGCACTATGATTGGGAAATTTGTGAAATCTTAACTGAAATTTCCTATTCAGCAGATTCCAATTGAAAACGAAACTATTTTCTTCGATTTTCCCCCAATTGTAATCTATGTGAAATTTGCCCCCTAAAATATCCTTTAGCAAATGTATAATGTGAAACTTATAGAGATTTTGGTTTTAGTTCTTGGCATTGGATATCTCTGATTCCCAATATGGTTGCCCACCCAACTTTATTTTCTGTTTTTTCATAAGCTGGAAGTGTTAAGTTCTCTATTGAAGTTTTTGTGAGATGCTCCATTCTAGTCTATTGATTGTCTAGTGTAGTAGTAGATTTGTTAGTTTAGTGTGGATTTTCAGGGCTGGCCCCTCTCTATAATCACATTTTTACAAGTGAAGTGAGGTCTCATTGTGGATTAGTACAATTGAATTCTGAATGGTCTTATATTTTTTAGAGAGAAGATGTTAAAGGTAGAAAAGAACCCACACCTGAGAAATTTTTACTTTTGTCGATTTACCTGCACTTGAATTACAATGGGAGGAGATGCCACCAGCACTGGTACCTCATCTTGATGGAGCATCCATACAGATGAAAAATCTTTTATATGTGTTTGCAAGATATCGCACACTTGACTATGTGAGAATCTAACAATATCTGAATATTTTGATTGTTCAATATTCAAGTTCAATGCTAGTTTATGCTTCAATAGGACATCATTGGCAGGTTGAATCCTTTTGTTTTAGAACTATGACTGTACTTCTTTGACCCTTGTTGAGGCATCACCAGAATATATAAAATGTAAATCAGTCAGATATTGGAATTTATTTTAGACAATTTCAAATCATTGATATTGATGATCTGTGCTTATGCCTATGTTTATGTCTTGTAGGTGCACTCTCATGTTGACATATACAATTTCACTAGTAATACATGGGGAGGGAGGTTTGATTTGCCCAAAGAGATGGAGCATTCACATTTAGTTTTGTAAAGATATTTTCAGATATTTTATGTTTTTTACAATTCAAGTTGGCTCTAATTGAAATGCAATTAACTATTTGATGAAATGCCTCTATGAGCTATCTATTTAACTGCAAGAGTTTTAGGCTGAGGTTTTGAGCTACTTTACACGGTCATTGATGTACATTCAGTACAAGGAAAAAAATTCAAGTCCATGAGAGATTAGGAACTAATTTTTCATAGCTTTATACATTGCAAACAAGAGTCAGGCTTTGCAATGTCTACTTCATGTTGTGTTTCCTGTGGTTGATTTCGTGAATAAGAGTCAGGCTTTGCATTAACCTGATGATGATGATGATTAGATGTTTAGTAGCATGAAAATATAGTATGGTTCCCTTTTTTTTTTATAACTACTTATAGACGTATAAAATGTAACATGTAATTACTTATCAAAAATTTCATGCAATTTATATGTGAAAGGGACTAGCTAAGCCATTTACACAAGTAACGAAAGAATTGTTTAGCTAAAACCTTGTATGACCAAACTTTGCACAAATGCATGATCCTGCTTTGTTAGAATGGCTACACAATATCTAATGATGTTGAGTAGTGGTTTGGGAAAAAAAAATTATAATTTGAAGTATGTTTCATTCCCAGTTTGCTTGAGGGATTAACACATAATCTATTTTTAAAATTCATAGGGTGTTATTGCGTAAACTTTTTTCTTGTTCATCCCCCATGAAATTCATTTCCTAGTGCATTTTATAGTTTTACTGATGCTATTTGGTATATTTAACAGTTTACTAGTTGGATTAGCACCATGTTGTCTGTTTTGAGTTTGTCTTTATTTTTTTATTTTTGTTTTCGTTTGTGGGTTTGTAATGCAAATTATGTGTTTGATAAAATGCTACTATGAACTGTCTATAAGTTGTAAAGTAATAAGTAATTGATTTGATTAATATGAGAATATCTGTAAAGTGTGTTACTTGAACAAAGTAGCAAGTTTTTGATACGCTAGTGGGTTGGTAATTCATAGCATGCTTTTCTAGTATTGAGTTTCGAATTGCTTCTTTTTCAAACGATTTGCTTCTCAAATGTGTTGCAATTGTTGTAATATGTGATCACAAGCAAGAAATAAAATTGTGAGGTTGTGAAGACAAATAAAAGCCAAGAACTAAGAGAAGTTCTGAAGTATAGACTAACTACTGATAGAGGCTGGACTTCTGTGATGGTGATATATACATCCTAGATTAGGCTTGACTCATTCTTTTGTATTTAATAGTGGTGATGACTTTTATTCCCACTGATGGGACAAGCTGATGATATGTAATTATATTTATTTAGACCTCTATTCTTTTCTGGCTAATGGTCCTTGTAATTATTATATAGAGTTTTGACTTATTTTGGGAGTATCTATAATGAAATTATTATGAAAATTCTTGATATTGGTACTTAGTATGAATTATTTGGATTGAATTGTAAAAAAGGAAAAATCTACAGATACCTTTGGGTTGTATTTCTCATGCTTTGGACCCTTTTGGGTTTGGGGCGGTACAAGTACAATGTTATATTCCTTTAAATTCTTATTTTACCATTCTTCCCTTATCTAATACACTTAATTTACCTTTTGGGTTTCAGGGTCATTTCGGTCATTTTTAAGGTTCTATGTTTTCCTCTTTATTATTGATTTTCTCTATTTCTCAGTGTCCATTCTAATAAGAGCTTTTATATATATATAGGAGGAGATAAAGACCGAAGCAACTAAAAGAAGACAAGGTCATAAATTATATGGCTTAGTTTCAAATCCTAGTAAATAAGTCTTGCTTACACTGAGGAGTTAATGTGGGCTACTATCAGTCGCCCATGTGAATGAACAAAGTAGAGAGATGAAAATTGATCTTTTAATGGTCAATTATGTTAAAATTAGGCTTTCCAATATTTTATAAGAACAAATACATTAAGGCCTTAGAATGAAGAGTTTGTAGAAACTAAAAGAAACCTGAGAGAGAGAGAGAGAGAGAGAGAGAGAGAGAGAGAGAGAGCATGGCACTAATAATAATAATAATGAAAACAAAATTGTCAACCCATGGGTCCAACTAACCCAACCCAATCCACATGGGTTGGGTTAGGTTGGGTTGAACCCCTATGATAGGTTGGGTTGGGTTGGGTTTTTTTAACCCACCATGGCGGTTTCGATTGGAAGAACTTCTTAACCTGACCCAACTCGACCCATGCATACCCCTAACTAAGGGTATCTCAGTCTATATTAAGTTGCTAAGGTATTTTTAGATATTCTCTACGTATAGGGGCCATTACGATCATTTTCTTTTCTAAGGGTATTTTGGTCATATTTTAGGTTTCGTGGTTATTTTAGTCATTTTTTAGGTTTATGGTAATTTTGGTCATTTTTTAAGTTTCAAGGTCATGTGGTAATTTTTTTTTGTCTTAGGGGTATTTTGGTCATTTTCTTAGGTATCATTGTTATTTCGGTCATTTTTAGGTTTTATGGTAATTTTGGTCCCTTTTTTTTTTCTTTTTAAGTTTCAAGGTTATTTGGTCTTTTTTAAGGGTATTTCGCTCATTTTTTAAGTTTTGTGGTTATTTCAATAATTTTTTATGGGTTTTTTGGTAATTTTTTAAGTTTTAGGGTTATTCTGTCATTTTTAGGTTCTAAGGGTATTTCAGTCATTTTTTAGGTTTTAGGGGTATTATGGTAATTGGTGAGGAAAAAAATAGAACCATTGAATGTAACAAAAGTACCACCGAATGTGAGAAATGTATGGTTTAATGTGATATTAGTACTACCTTATGTGACAATGGTACCATCAAATGTGAGAAAAAAAAAAATAATGGAGTCACTAAATGTGACAAAAGTACAGTTACATTTGATGTTGTACTATATAATGTGAGGATGGCACCGTCAAATGTGAGAAAAAAAAAATTAAAGTACAACCAAATGTGAGAAAAGAACGGTCAAATGTAATGTTGGTACTGTCTAATGTGACAATAGAACCATCATTTGCGAGAAAAGAAAAATTGAACTATCAAACGTGACAAAAATACAGTCACATATGATTTTGGTACTACACAATTTGAAGATTGTATCATCAAATGTCAGAAAAAAATACTTAGTACAACCAAATGTGGCAAAAGTACTGTTATATGTGATGTTAGTACTACTTAATGTGATAATAGAACCATCAAATGTGAGGGAGAAAGAGAGAGAGAGAGAGGAAAAAAAAAAACTATTGAATGTGACAAAAGTACAGTCACATGTGATGTTGATACTGTCTAATGTGACGATGGAACTGTCAAATGTGAGGGAGAAAGAGAGAGAGAGAGGGGGAAAAAAAAGAACTATTGAATGTGACAAAAGTACAGCCACATGTGATGTTGATACTGTCTAACGTGACGATGGAACTGTCAAATGTGAGTAAAATTTAAAGTACCATCGAATGTAAGAAAAAGTACGGTCAAATAAGATGTTAGTACTACCCAATGTGACAATGGAACTATCAAATGTGAGAGAAAAAAAAATAAGGGAACCACGGATGTGACAAAAGTACAGTCACATGTAATGTTGGTACTGCACAATTTGAGGATAGTACTATCAAATGTCAGAAAAAAAATACAAGTACAACCGAATGTTGCAAAAGTACGGTCAAATATAATGTTAGTACTGCCCAATGTGACAATGAACCATTAAATGTGAGAAACAAATAAGGGAACTACCGAATGTGACAAAAGTACAGTCACATGTGATGTTGATTATGCCCAATGTGACAATGGAACTATTAAATATGAGGAAAAAATTGAAGTACCACTGAATATGAGAAAGGTACGATCAAGTGTGATGTTAGTACTACCCAATGTGACAATAGAACCATCAAATGTGAAAAAAATTAAGGGAACTACTGAATGTGACAAAAGTACAATCATATGTGATGTTTATACTGCACAATGTGAGGATGGTACTATCAAATATGAGAAAAAAAAAAATAAGGGAACCATCGAATGTAACAAAAGTACAGTCACATGTAATGTTGGTACTGCACAATGTGAGGATGATACCATCAAATGTGAGAAAAAAAATAAGGGAACTATCGAATGTGACAAAAGTACAGTCACATGTGATGTTAGTATCACACAATGTAACGATGGTACCATCAAATGTGAAAAAATAAATAAATGAACCATCGAATGTGACAAAAGTACAGTCACATGTGATGTTGGTACTGCACAATGTGAGGATGGTACCATCGAATGTAAGAAAAAATAAGGGAACCATCGAATATGACAAAAGTACAGTCATATGTGATATTGGTACTGCACAATGTGAGGACGATACCATCGAATGTGAGAAAAAATAAGGGAACTACCGAATATGACAAAAGTACAGTCATATGTGATGCTAGTACTACACAATGTGAGGTTGGTACTATTAAATGTGATGTTTTGATAACCTAGTATAACAGGTTACCTACTAGTAAATACTGAACGCCCCAAAAAAGGGGGAGTACGGTAGAATTACCCTTTTCTTGGTCTTCAAATAACACATTTTGATTCAGGTCTCTACCTTACCCAAATGCACTATAGATCTACTCATCAAATACAATAAGTTCAATACAAAGCCATGCTCTACTCCCTACCTTATTTACTGGCTCTTATGGTGAATCACTTTTAAACCCTTCTACTTATCGCAGTCTTTTTGGAGTTTTGCAATACCTCATTTTATAGGTTTAGTTCATTAGTCCATGATGTGTGGACCATCTCCACACACACAAATAATAATAATAATAATAATAATAATAATAATAATAATAATTTTAAAAAAATTATTATTATTTATACAGTTTTGGTGTTTTATGCTATTAATCCTTTGGTAAACTAAACATTATTTCCTAATCAAGAAAAATTAAGGGCAAACCATGAAATATAAGAAGTTAATAACTTTCAACTTTCAAGCAATGTTATTCTTTTATTTATTTATATTTTAAGGTAATTTCTTGCTGTTGTATATGCACATGTGCACTTCCTCTTCTTCTGTTTTTTTATCTATATATTCCATATAAGGTTTTTTTTTTTTTTTTTTTTGAGAGAGATTTTCAACCTATGGCGTCCGCTCCTGATGATCGCTTTTTATCATCAGACTAAGAACACCAATCAGTTTTTGGTGTAGGCGGGGATTGAACCCCAGATCTCTTATACAACCATCAGAGACTTTACCAGTTGAGCTAACTAGAACCCATAAAGCACATATATGTTTTCTATTTATCATATTTTTCCCTAAATTGTACCAACTCTTCTTTCCTAAATTGTACCAAGGGTTGGTAAGGAGTAGAATAATTTATATTCAAGGTAATTTCTTGCTTTTGAATATGCATACGTGTGCCTCCCCTCTTTGTTTTTATCAATATATTCCATATTAGTTTTTATCTTCAAATTAATGGCGATGGTAGTGGACTCCAAGCACATATATGTTTTTTTGTATTTATCTTCTTTTTTATTTTATTTATTTTTATAAATTCTACCTAAGGGTTGGTAAGGAGTAGAATATTAGCATCCTACGAAATTATTTGCGAAGTGATTGTACTTGAGCTTTCTTTTACAAATTTTCTACTACAACTATGAAACAAAATTTCCAATTATGAATATTGATAAATTAAAATTCACAATATAAGTAAAATTATTTTCTAAATGTCTCTTTGATTCATGTATATTGAAAGAGAAGTTCTTAGAAGAAATTTAGCTAAAATGTAAATTGCACCCTTTAAGTTTGGTTGAAATTCATTTCAGTCCTTTAACTTTACTTTAGTTTAATTAAGTCCTCTAAGTTTCAAATTTATTCAATTAAGATCTTCTATCTAGTTTTTTATTTTTATTTTTATTTTTTTAATTGTCATTAAAAAAATATTATTTTCACAAGAAAAAAAATCTATAAAATTAAAAAAATATTTTATAGATTTTTTTTATGTGAGATTTTTTTTTCCTTTTCAAAATATCTTTTTTCATTAGTTAATTGCATACTTAACAGCAAGTTTTTTTTTTTTTTTTTTTAATGGGGTTGGACAAAAGGTTTGAATTAAATAAATTTGAAATTTAGAGGACTCAATTGAATAAAAACAAAGTTAAATGACTGAAATAAATTTTAGTCAAACTTAAAGGGTTAATTTATATTTTAGCCAAAAATTTTAGTACAAAATCAATCATATTCGATTTTCAAGATTTAAAATAATGTCAAGTTTTATTTTAATAGGTAATTGATAAGAAATTATTAAGAAAAGTTTCTTTTCTTTATATGTTATTAACATTGAATGCATGCTAATTTTATTTTCTATGTATTAATTTAGTTTTAAATCTTAAATGTACCTTAAAAAATTTAAAAATCTTAATGTAGGGGCTCGTTTTGTCGTAGATCCCCCAGCAATAAATTTGTTTAGAGAGTGGGTCGTAGGGTTCGGCGCCAACAGGCTAGCCACCAGCTCGCCTGAAGTGTTCTTTCCTCTTGAGGGCTTTTTCTTTGTTCTTATTGTCTTGGGGGTTGCTCCTCGGATGGCCGAGGAGCCCCTACTCTGAAGGGCTCCTTGCATTTATATACCCTCTTTGGCCAATCCTAGCCTTCCAACTGTCAGTCATCCAGACCACTGCTTAAGGACTTGTCCTATCAGCCACGTTTCCCACCGTACTGTGGATCGCGGCACCCAAGGTTCCGCCGCTCAGGAGTCCTCTCAACACTGAGATTGCCAGGGGAGTTAGGTAGACGCATTAAGTGTGGATGTGACCGCCTGTACTGGGATCAGGATAGGTATGCCGAGGACAGGGTTGTCCTCGGCGCGGCTCAGAGGGCCGAAAAGTCCCTAGGCAGCTGCCTGGGACAGCCATTGATCCTCGGCATGGGCCTTGGGCCAGTCTAGAGGTGGGCCGAAAATTCCAGGCCCTCGGGCCCCACAATAGCCCCTCAAAATCCTGCTGCACGTTCCCTTGAACGGGGAGGAGGGTTTTGACACCCACGGCCCTCATTCCCCCCAAGGCCTTCCGCTGGTTGGTTTTTCCCAAATAGTTAGCTCAGCGCTTCAATCCTCCGGCAAGTGATTAGCCTCTTATAGAAGATCCTGTTGCTGCTTTAAAGATAGTGGCAAGCTCCCCGTAGGCTTGGGTCCGAGGACCATGCAAGGCCTAGGTGCAGCTGCTGCCTTCAAGATAAGTGGCCAGCTCTCCGTAGGCTTGGGTCCGAGGACCATGCAAGACCTAGGCACAGGTGCTGCCTTCATAAGTAGTGGCTAGCTCTCCGTAGGCTTGGGTCCGAGGACCATGCAAGACCTAGGCACAGGTGCTGCCTTCATAAGTAGTGGCTAGCTCTCCGTAGGCTTGGGTCCGAGGACCATGCAAGACCTAGGCACAGGTGCTGCCTTCATAAGTAGTGGCTAGCTCTCCGTAGGCTTGGGTCCGAGGACCATGCAAGACCTAGGCACAGGTGCTGCCTTCATAAGTAGTGGCTAGCTCTCCGTAGGCTTGGGTCCGAGGACCATGCAAGACCTAGGCACAGGTGCTGCCTTCATAAGTAGTGGCTAGCTCTCCGTAGGCTTGGGTCCGAGGACCATGCAGAGCCTTGGTTCTGTCTAACACTTGGTCTTCTGAAGTAATTAGTTTCCCCATAGGCCTGAGTCCGAGGACCATGCAGAGCCTTGGTTCTGTCTAACACTTGGTCTTCTGAAGTAATTAGTTTCCCCATAGGCCTGAGTCCGAGGACCATGCAGAGCCTTGGTTCTGTCTAACACTTGGTCTTCTGAAGTAATTAGTTTCCCCATAGGCCTGAGTCCGAGGACCATGCAGAGCCTTGGTTCTGTCTAACACTTGGTCTTCTGAAGTAATTAGTTTCCCCATAGGCCTGAGTCCGAGGACCATGCAGAGCCTTGGTTCTGTCTAACACTTGGTCTTCTGAAGTAATTAGTTTCCCCATAGGCCTGAGTCCGAGGACCATGCAGAGCCTTGGTTCTGTCTAACACTTGGTCTTCTGAAGTAATTAGTTTCCCCATCTTCTATCGGGGAAGCGTTTCTTGGCCGTTCGTGTTCTGCGCCTGACGCTTCGGTGCGCGAGACGCGCCTTCATTAATGGTCTCGTAAATCGACAGAAGTACAACGGTCTGCAGCCCCCTTGGAATTTGGTGGCTTCATTATTGCCCGCCGCCTCGGTAACTCACTCTTCGAATTCTGCGCGAATTGATTGTCACCAACTCTCCCCCTCTATATAAGGCTTTCTGGGGGGATGGTTTCTTCATACCCCATGAGCTTCCCAACTCGAACAGAAAGAAAACCATCTTTCCACTCCCCATGCCCCTTTAATAACCCCGTCGGGATTGTGACCGGAGTTAGGAGATATGGAGTTAAGGGCTGCCGTGGCCGCAGCCCCCACTGGGTTTCTGGTGCGGCTGAGCCTCGGCGTAACACCGGCAGTGTTGCACGCGGTGGCCAGGTGGGATATTGTTGGAGTACCTAACATCTTTCCCCGGAGCGCACCTTCGGTGGAGAAGATACGCGAACTTACGTCATGTCTGGCGCCCGAGTGTTGCCGTCTCCAACGGCCGGCGCTCGGGAAGATTGGAGAGCATCACGGGAACATCACGGGGGAGGATGTTCCGGTGCCCCTGCATCTGCTCCTCACTTTGTTCAAGCTTCCGCTTTGAAGCAAGCCAGCCTCAGCCCCCTTTCCCCGCTTTTATTGTCAAGCTCTCCCGTTCTGCTGATGCCAATAAAAGCACGGGTTGACACTTCCCTCTCCCCTAGCTAGTTGTAGGATCGGACCGCCTGAGCCTCCGATTGTAGGATTAGCTTGTAATAAAGCTTGTAAAACAAGCCTGCCTGAGCCTCTGATTGTATTTGTAACTCTTTTCTATGAAATGATAAAGAATCCTTTCCGTTTGATGTTGAGTTTTTTTTTTTTTTTTTTTTTTTTTTTTTTCTTCTTTTTTTTTTTTTGCTGCAGAATTTTTTCTTTCTTCTTCTTTCTTTTGCACCGCCACCTTTTTGCATGGCATTTGCTTTGAAACGACCGCCGGTTGCGCCGGTCGGCGCACTAACCCTTCCCACAGACGGCGCCAATTGTAGGGGGTGGATTCGAGCGCTCTCTAAGGATCGAGAGAGTGGGCCCAAGCCCAACTAACCCTTCAATAAATTTGTAGAGTGTGGACTCAAGAGCTAGGCCTCAGTAAGGAAGGCAACGGCCATGCATGGTTGTACGTGGTTGCCAATAACTAGAACGTGGGCTTAAACACACCATGGGGCTCCTCAGACGTGCCTTATGGAGCTGGAAACTACTATTATCTCTTTTCAGAAGGGTTACAAGAGTTGGGAGAGAATACTCTGCTACAGTATTCCTTTTTCTCTGGTTTTTTCGTCCGTCCCCTTCACAAGAGGGATTTTTACATTATATACTCCTCACTCAGTTGATCCTAGCCTTACATTTGTTGATCAATCCGGCTTCTACTCGAGTGTCTGTCCCATCAGCCGCATTCCCATACCTCCAGTGGGTTGCAGCGCCCCAGACGGCACTGTTCAGAGGTCCTGTCCTCATTAATGCGGCCAGAGCGTTAGTTGAGGGCATTTAATGTGGAGGTGACAGTTCACCTGGGACCTGCTCCTCCGCCATGCTCCAATGTCCGGCCATTGGTTCTCGTTATTTGCTCCTTGGATGCTTGGGGAGACCCCCCTTAAAGGTGTGACGTGTGCCCTCTTTCTGTCCTCGGCATGCCGAGGATGTAACCATCCTCGGCAACGCTCCTTGGGTACTGGGCTCCAAACTTTGGTCCTCGGACCTCGGATCGTCGAGGCGTCCTCGGCATGGGCCGTTGGGCTGGGCCTGGAGTGGGCCGGGGCTGCTGACTTATTCTGGCCCCACAATAGCCCCTCAAAATCGTGCTGTCCGCATCCTCGGGCGGAAGGAGGATTTTGATATCCCCGGACCTGCTTCGCGTCTAATCAAGTCTTATCCCTCGTCAGCGTTGGCGCCTTTTCAACTGCCCAAGGTGCGTTACTGGCGCTTCGATGTGCGTAACGTGTCTTGCATTAAATTCGGGCGGCTTTATGCTTCCCACGTTCAACGGACAGATGACAATCTAACGGTGGGGATGCGTTTGGCATTTGTGGGCGGGAAAACTTGCGCAGCTCTCCTTTCTAGGGTATAAGTACCCATTAGAACCGTTTCTTCACTCTTCATTTGCAATCGAGAGCTCCTGCGTCTTTACTCTGAGTCCAGCCAAACTTCCACCTCCAGCACAAAAAGCCAGTCCGAGGACTCCTCCTCATTTCTGTAAGTCTCTCTGTCTTTCTCTGAGCTTTCTCCCTCTTTACTCGTCCTTCTCTTTCATTTGTTCATCTTTTAGTCCATTTAGGCGTCATCTAGGATGGGTAGACTTAAGAGATTTGTTGATACTGAGGAGGTGATGGAGAAATTCATCGCCGATCACAAGATACCGGCCAATGTGGGCCTAAGGTATTGTAGGGAGGGGGAGTGGTACCTCGAGAGGCGAGAGGGCGAAGTGGCGATTCCCATCATCGCTTTCCTTGAAGGGGGGATGACGATCCCCATGGGGCCAGTGATGAGGGGTTACCTCACCTACTTCCGGTTGACCCCCACCCAGTGCGCCTCCAACATGTTCAGGATCCTGGGCAGCGTGGACGCCCTTAACGAAAAAATGGGTCTGAGGCTGACCCATCACGATGTCAACTACTGCTACAATCTTCAGCATTTGAAGAACAAGTCCTATTACATGAGGACGAGGGACGACAGGGTCCAGCTTATCCAGTGCCTCCCCGAGTCCAACAAGGGGATGAATGAGGATTTCCTCATCGTGTCCGGAGCGTGGCACGATGGCCTTCACTGCCCGACGGAGGAGGGAGAACCAGGTGGGGCAAGGGGAATGAAAGGGGATTTGTAGATTCTAGCTTCTTTCTTTGCGTCATTTTTTCCCTATACTGTTTGGCCTCTAACCACGGACTTGTACCCCTTTTTTTTTTTTTGCAGATCTGCACTCCTATGCGCGCCATTATAACTTGATCAATAGGGAGGACTTGCAGAAGGCGCTCAGGTCGGCGGATTTCGAGGAAGAGGAAGATCACCAAGTCAGAGCTGCGCACAAGATTCTGGGGTACACTCCGCTCCAGAAGTCATTCGCGGCCCCGAAGTACGTAATCAGAGCAAACGATCCTCGGCTACAGAAAATAGTGGTGACCGAGGACGGGTTTGAGTTTCCCGAGGACACCTCCACTTCAGAAGGCGTCACGGTAGCAGTCCCCTCGTCTTCCCATTCGTTCCCAGAGGCCACAGAAGAGAACTTAGAGAGGGAAGGGGAGCCTGTAGACTTTGGTGCTGCCGAGGAGGACTTCAGTGTTTTTGAGGAACTCCATCAGTCCGAGGACCCGTCTGGAGACTTGGGTGACCCTCGTCTGACGGAGGCAGACCTCTTCGCGGTACAGAAGTCTTCTCGGCGCAGGATGGGCTACAAGAAGAAGTACCAGCCAAGCCTATCCGAGCTACTGGAAGGGCCGCCGGGGAAGTCCAAGCCGAAGCTCCCTCCCCCATCTCCGAAGAATCGACCTGTTCAGACCAGGTCAGCTTCAACACAGCCCAAGCTTCCTCCTCCTCCGCCTCAGGCGAGCCCGTCGTCCAGGCCCGAGCCCGCTGACCCTAAGCAGAAGAAGGACAAGGGTAAGAGGACCCTAGAGGACAAATCTGGGCCCACGCGGAAGGGCGAGGGCAATCAGCGGCCACCGAAGCAGTTGAGGATAGGCCCCTCAACGCAGGAGAAACAGGTCGCTGCCCCGCCTGAAGTCCAGGCCTGGCTTCCCGCCCCGATGCTCCACGGGGCTCCCTTGAGGGATGACTCCTCCCTCAGGGACTTTAAAGAAGGTGAGGGCGCGTACGTTGCCGACGCTGTGGAGAGGTGCCTGCTCCTGCCTGCGGACATGACGGAGCTCGGGACCATGAGGAGTAGGGACGTCTTCCTTTGCCTTAAGCGGTATTTGGGGATGGTAAGACTTTAACACTTGTGCTTTTCTTGCCTTTTTCCTGCTTTCATTTCTTTTGAGCTCGGCTAATTGCAACTTGTCTGTTTCGTTTGGCAGGCTGTACAGGCCACCTTCAGGCTGGAAGAGACGGCCTCTGAACATGGGAAGGCCCTGGATCAGGAGCGCGATAGGCGCATGGTGGCCACCAGGACCCTCAAGAAGTCGGAGGAGGACCTTGCCAAGGCTAGGGAGGCGCTGAAGGCAATGACCCAGGCTAAGGAGAGCGCAACCTCGGGCCTTGAGGGTGCCCAAAGGCAGGCCGAGACTCAGACAAAGCGTCTGGGTGAGGCAGAGAAGCAGTTGAAGCTCGCCGAGGATCAGATAGCTGGCCTGGCGAAGAAAGTGGCAGCTGCCGAGGAGGCCAAGAGGGTGGCTGAGTGGGCCAAAGAGGAGGCTGAGAGGGCCAAGCTTGAGGCCGAGCATGGCAGGGAGGAAGCCTGGGCCACTAAGCAGGAGGCTGAGGAGGCAGCCTTCACTGCCGGGGCAGCTGAGACAGCAGCTACCTACAAAGCCCAAGTCCCTGGGTTATGTAGGCGCTATTGCTCCGAAACTTGGAACGAAGCCCTCAGGCAGGCTGGAGTGGATGCTTCTTCTGATTTGTGGAAAGAGGAGAATGTGTACTACCCTCCTTTTATCCGCGAGACTGCCCACGATGGCTCCGAAGCCGAGGAGGCCGCTGTGGAAACCGTTGCTACTCCGGGCGAAGAGGCCTCGGATGCTGGGGTTGCTGATGAGCCAATCCAGGGGGGCAATCCCCCCATGGTGGTTGTGTTAAGTGATGGCTCCAACGAGGACGCGCCTCAGCAGGTTGTAGAGCCTTCACCTGCCGCCCAGGTCTCTTCTGCCGAGGGGGCGGCTATTCCTGCTGTGCCTCTGCAGGCCATTCCTATCAGTCAGGGCTCAGGGGACCCTGGGGCAGCTACGGGCCAGCCACCCACTGAAGCAGCCACTTAGGCCCTATGGCCCTTCTGCCTGCTGCACTTTATTTCTGCATCTCTTTCTTTTTCCCTTTTTTTGCTTTATTTGTAATGCAACTTCTTGGGTGCAATTCCCTTGTGCTTAATGAAATGAACACTTTATCTTCTTTTCTGTTTGTTGTGGCCATTTTCTTACTTGCACGCTATTCGGTTGTTTTTTTTTTTTTGTATAACTTTGACTTCACTTGTACCTCGGCCAATTGCAGCATTTGATAATTACAACGTAAGGTGGAATTTTGAAGTAGACACTTAGGATTTTTTTTAAAGCAGTTAGTTTCTCCTTAGGCATAGGTCCGAGGACCTAGCAGTCCTATGTTTGTGTCCAACACTTGGTTTTATTTAAGTGGTTAGTTTCCCCATAGGACTGAGTCCGAGGACCATGCAGTTCCCTGGTTCTGTCTAACTCTTAAGTTTTCTGAAGCAGTTAGTTTCCCCATAGGACTGGGTTCGTGGACCATGCAGTTCCTTGGTTCTGTCTAAAGCTTAGCATTATTAAGTAGCTAGTTTCCCCGGGGGACTGAGTCCGAGGACTATGCAGTTCCATGGTTCTGTCTAACACTTAGGTTTCTTAAAGTGATTAGTTTCCCCAAGGGAATGAGTCCGAGGACCATGCAGTTCCCTGGTTCTGTCTAACACTTAGTTTTCTTAAAGTACTTAGGACGCGAGGCAAATAACTAAGATATGCAAACAATATGAATCAAAGTGACTCCTTTATTAATAGTAGTACCTTTTCAGGTTGTTTACATTCCACGGACGAGGTACAGATTTGTCATCTAAATCTTCTAAATAGTACGCTCCTATCCCTGCCGCTGAGGTGATTCGATAGGGGCCCTCCCAGTTAGGCCCGAGCTTTCCCCAGGAAGGGTTCTTGGCAGTTCCTACAACCTTTCTCAGCACCAAGTCTCCCGGTGCTAGTGGTCTGAGCTTTACGTTGGTGTCATATCCCTGCTTGAGCTTTTGCTGGTAGTAGGCCAGCCGGATCATTGCTTGCTCTCTTCGTTCGTCTACCATGTCCAGGCTCCGCCCCAGTAGCTCATCATTGCTGCTTGGGGTGAAGGAGCTCGTCCTTAGCGTCGGGAAATTGGTTTCCAGGGGGATCACTGCCTCCGCACCATAGGTCATGGCAAAAGGCGTTTCCCCTGTTGAGCGTCGGGGCGTGGTCCGGTATGTCCAGAGGACATGGGGCAGCTCCTCTACCCATCTCCCTTTGGCGTCATCCAGTCTCTTCTTAAGCCCGTTGACGATGACTTTGTTGACTGCCTCGGCCTGTCCATTCCCCTGGGGGTAGGCTGGCGTCGAGTACCTGTTCGTGATCCCAAGTTCGCAACAGTACTCCCTGAAGGCTTTGCTATCGAACTGGAGTCCGTTATCCGAGATGAGGGTGTGAGGGACCCCGAATCGCGTAACTATGTTCCTCCAAAGGAATTTCTTCACGTCTACATCCCTGATGTTGGCTAATGGTTCGGCCTCGACCCATTTGGTGAAGTAGTCCGTGGCCACCAACAGAAACTTCTTGTTCCCTGGTGCCTTGGGGAAGGGTCCCACGATATCCAAGCCCCATTGGGCGAACGGCCATGGACTGGATAACGGGTTGAGGACCCCTCCTGGCTGGTGGATGTTTGGGGCGAACCTTTGGCATTGGTCGCACTTTTTGACGTACTCCTGGGCCTCTTGTTGCATTCCCGGCCACCAATATCCTTGAGTGATGGCTCGGTGAGCCAGGGATCTCCCCCCTGTGTGGCTCCCACATATTCCCTCGTGCAGCTCTTCGAGTAGTGATTCCGCCGCTCCGGGGTGGACGCACAGTAGGTATGGTCCAGAGTAGGAGCGCTTATATAGCTTGTGATCCTCGGACAACCAGAACCGAGGGGCCCTCCTTCTAACTTTATCGGCCTCCGACTTGTCCTCGGGTAGGATGTCGTCTTTTAGGAATCTCACTATGGGGTCCATCCAGCTGGAACCCACCTCAATCTGGTGGACGGGGATCCCTTCCCTTGGCACTTCGCTTGCCCTCCCCAGATGTTCCACGAGTATTATCCGAGGCAGAACCCCTGCCGAGGAGGTCGCGAGCGTGGCCAATGAATCGGCATGGCTGTTCCCGCTCCTGGGGATATGAGACAGGCTGTAGAGGCTAAACCCCACTCGCAAGCGTCTGACTTGGTCCAGGTATTCTTGCATTCTGGAATCCCTGGCCTCCATCTCCCCATTCACCTGGCCTACCACCAACCTCGAATCCGAGAACATCTCTATCGACTTTCCTCCCATCTTTTGTACCATGATCATCCCTTGTATTAATGCCTCATACTCGGCCTCGTTGTTCGTGGCCGCGAATCCGAGCCTTAGGGATTTCTCAATGACATGATCTTCAGGGGATACTAGGACCAGCCCCACTCCAGACCCCCTTTGGTTTGCCGCGCCATCCACATACACCTTCCAACATGGTGCCTCTGGGATGGAGATTGCCCCAACTGATTTCTCATTACGGTTCTTATCCTCGGCCGTCACCTCTTCAGTTGGTTCGGCAAACTCGGCCGTCAAGTCTGCCAGAACCTGGCCTTTGATGGAGGTCCGAGGCATGTACTTGACGTCAAAAGCTCCCAGAATTGTGTTCCACTTCGCTATTCTGCCTGTGTAATCAGCGGCCCGGAGCACAGACTTCAGAGGCAATTGGGTTAGGACAACCACGGTGTGAGCTTGGAAGTAATGGGGGAGCTTTCTCGTAGCGTGGACTAGAGCCAGGATGGCCTTCTCTAAGGGTAGGTATCTCACCTCCGCTTCGTGCAGCGACTTGCTGACGTAGTAGACTGGCCTTTGAACGCCATTATCTTCCCGTATCAGTACTAGGCTCACCGCATGGGGCGCCACAGCAAGGTACGCGTATAGGACCTCGTCGACCTCGGGACGGGACATGATAGGCGGTCGGGAGAGGTAATCCTTGAGTTGCTGGAAAGCTGCGACACAATCCTCAGACCACTCAAATCCCTTCCACTTGTTGATCAGGAGGTAAAAGGGTCTACACCTGTCGGCCGACCTGGAAATGAACCGGTTCAGCGCCGCGATCATCCCGGTAAGCTTTTGGATCTCCTTGGGATTCTGCGGAGGCTTCATATTGTGGATGGCCTTGATCTGGTCAGGGTTGACCTCGATCCCCCGGTGAGTGATCATATACCCCAGGAACTTGCCAGAGCTTACGCCAAACGAGCATTTCGATGCATTAAGGCGGAGCTTGTGCTCCCTCAGGACGCCAAATGTGCGGCCGAGGTCTTCCAAGTGCTCGGACACCAACTTGCTTTTCACCACCATATCGTCAACATAGACTTCGACGCTCTTGCCCAACATCGGCTCGAACATTCTCGTCATCATCCTCTGGTAGGTGGATCCGGCGTTTTTCAGGCCAAACGGCATGACCTTGTAGTGGTAGTTCCCAATGGGTGTCACAAATGCCGTCTTCTCTCGGTCCTCCAAGGCTAGGGGAATTTGATGGTAACCCTGAAAAGCGTCCAGGAAGCTCATCCGAGGATGGCCTGCAGTCGCGTCCACTAGCTGGTCTATCCGTGGCATCGGGAAAGGGTCCTTTGGGCAAGCTTTGTTCAGGTCCGTGAAGTCTACGCAAACCCTCCACTTCCCACTTTTCTTCTTGACCACCACAGTGTTGGCCAACCATGTGGGGTAGAAGATCTCCTTAATAGCCCCCGCGTGCTTAAGCTTATCGACCTCTTCCCTGATCGCATCAGCGTGCTCTTTCGACGGGCGCCGAGGTGGCTGCTGCTTGGGGATCGCAAATGGGTTGACGTTGAGGTGGTGACAGATGAAGGATGGATCAATCCCAGGGGCGTCGCAGGGATCCCACGCGAACACGTCAATGTTTCTCTTGAGGAATTCAAGTAACTCCTCCTTCTCCCGTGGAGGCAGTTGGACTCCGACCTGGAAAAATTTCTCCGGATCATCGCCAATTGTCACCTTCTCTAGGTTTTCGCATTTAGCCTCCTCGGCAGGTGCACCTGGAGGCGCCACCTGGGTCTGTGATTGCTATGAATTTTCCTCGGATGGGGCCGAGGACTGTGCATCGATCCGGCGGGATATGGCAGCCACTGTGCAGTGCCTAGCCGTGGATTGGCAACCTCGGATCTCCAGGACCTGGTCCCCTGACAGAAACTTCACCTTCTGGTGCAAGGTGGAGGCCACGCCATCCAGGGCGTGTAGCCAAGGCCTCCCTACGATGGCTGTGTAGGGAGAGTATGTGTCCACCACTATGAAGTTCGCCTCCACCACCACTGGACCTGTCTGTACGGGCAGTCTGATCATGCCCTTTGGGATGACGAGCTTCCCATCGAAGCTCATTAGGGGGGAGCTGTAAGGTGTGAGGTCCTCCTGCTTTAGCCCCAGCCCCTTGTAGAGGTCTGGACACATGACCTCGGCCGCGCTGCCACCGTCCACCATCACCCTCTTCACATCGTAGCCCCCTATTCTGAGGGTGACGATCAGGGCGTCTTCGTGCGGTTGGATGGTCCCAATCTTGTCCTCTTCCGAGAAACTCAGGGCTGGGGGAGGATTCCTCCTGGACCTCTTTGGCCACGTCTGGGGGTCCTCGGCAGGCAGTTGGGCCACAGACAACACTCGTAGAGGGGGTGTGCCCGCCCTTCCTGGTGCAGCCAGGATTATATTGATCGTCCCGGTGGGTTGCCCCATGGCGGCGTCCCTCCGAGGCTCTTGGTAGGTCCGGCTTTGCTGACCGCTAGAGTGGTGGAGGAGGTGCTTCAGCCTCCCCTCCTGGACTAGCTGGTCCAGGTGGTTCCAAAGATCCCTGCAGTCCTCCGTATTATGCCCGTGATCCTGGTGGTATTGGCAGTAGCGACTTTGATTGCGCCTTCCAGGTTCCCCAGCCATCTTGTTCGGCCACCTGAAGTACGGTTCGTCCTTTATCTTCTCCAGCACCCTGTGCACGGGTTCTCGGAACACAGCGCCTACCGTCTGCGCATGGGTCGCTCCAGAATGCCCACCGAAATCCCTCCTCGGACGGGCATTGTCATAACGGTCCGACCTGAAATCCCTTCTCTCTTGAGGGGTAGCCTTCTCTTTGCCTTTGCCTTGCAGCATGTCTTCCTCCACACGCTTGTACTTGTCGATCCGATCCATCAGCTGCCGCACGCTGGTGGCCGGCCTACCGGTTAGGGACGTCCTCAGGCCGTGCCCCATAGGTAATCCATTCTGGAACGTGTTGATGGCAACAGCATCGTACTTGCCGTCCAACTCGTTGTAGATCTCCCAATACTTGTCCGAGTAAGCCTTGAGGGTCTCGCCGTCGCGCATGGACAAGGACAGCAGCGCGCTCATGGGCCGAGGAGGCCTGCTATTTGTGACAAAGCGGGAGCCGAAAGCCTGGGTCAGCTGCCTGTACGAGTCTATGGAATTCGTCCTTAGACCGTTGAACCACCTCATTGCCACAGGTCCCAAGCTGGATGGGAAGACCTTGCACATCAGCGCCTCATTCTTGGAGTGGACCGCCATCCTTTGGTTGAACTGGCTCACGTGCTCCACGGGGTCCGTCTTGCCGTTGTAGGCAATGAAATTTGGCTGCTGGAACCGCCGAGGAAGCCCCGCGTCCTCTATACGACGCGTGAAGGGTGACCTGGAGAGCCGGTCCAGCGCCCTGCTCATGGCATCGCCTCCCAAGTCCCTTGGGGTCGGGTTGGCGCGCCTACGCCTCTGGTAGCGCTCCTCCTCGTGGGAGAAAGTCTCGCTGGGGGGCGTCCTTGACCTTTGCCGGTATTCGTCGTCGCTTTCGTCGTCGGAGGGCGGGTCAGGGCTAGGCTCAGATCGTCTTCGTTGCGCGCGGCGCAGCTTCCTCTTTAGCTCGTCTATCTCACGTTGCATGGCCACCTTATCGTCCCCTCTCCGGGAAGCGTGGCTGTGGGCCTCTTGTGAACGTGTGGCGTGGCCATCGTCGCGCTTCTGGGGAATGTGCCCGTCCCCCCGGCTTTCGCTCGCCGTTGAAGTGTGCACGCTTCCTTCTCGAAACCTCCTGTTGTCGTTCTGACCGCCCCCGGGGTCGCCATACTTGCCCTGATGCCGTGACTTTGCCGGTTCAGGTCGATTGGGAGTTCCTTGGTGAAGGCCTGATCCTACCATGCTCGACTGTTGTCCTTACCAACACACAAGCTCTTCCCACAGACGGCGCCAATTGTAGGGGCTCGTTTCGTCGTAGATCCCCCAGCAATAAATTTGTTTAGAGAGTGGGTCGTAGGGTTCGGCGCCAACAGGCTAGCCACCAGCTCGCCTGAAGTGTTCTTCCCTCTTGAGGGCTTTTTCTTTGTTCCTATTGTCTTGGGGGTTGCTCCTCGGATGGCCGAGGAGCCCCTACTCTGAAGGGCTCCTTGCATTTATATACCCTCTTTGGCCAATCCTAGCCTTCCAACTGTCAGTCATCCAGACCACTGCTTAAGGACTTGTCCTATCAGCCACGTTTCCCACCGTACTGTGGATCGCGGCACCCAAGGTTCCGCCGCTCAGGAGTCCTCTCAACACTGAGATTGCCAGGGGAGTTAGGTAGACGCATTAAGTGTGGATGTGACTGCCTGTACTGGGATCAGGATAGGTATGCCGAGGACAGGGTTGTCCTCGGCGCGGCCCAGAGGGCCGAAAAGTCCCTAGGCAGCTGCATGGGACAGCCATTGATCCTCGGCATGGGCCTTGGGCCAGTCTAGAGGTGGGCCGAAAATTCCAGGCCCTCGGGCCCCACACTTAATATATTAATTATCCTTGAATTTCAAGAAATTTTTAATTCATACTTTGACCCCTCAAGCTGAAATTCTGGTTCAGTCCGCTGCACTCTTTCTTACTTGACCCATAACAAGCATAAATCCTCCAAGATTACCCAAATTCCATGAACAAATACACATTCGAAACTGTTTGAAACAACAACCACAATTCAAGACATCTACGGGTAGAAGCCCCTACAAACTTCCTCTTAGAACCGTTGGTGAAGGCATGAAAAGAAAGGATGTGAAATTAAAATAAAAAATAAAGAAAAATTTAATGGATGCTTTAAGAGTATTGTTTTAGGAAATAGTCTTAGAAAATTTTTATGAGAAAAGAAAAAAAATAATTAATTTTTTTGATCTCTTACAACTTTTTTTTATCAGAACATTGCAAACTACCTATTACACATTGTCATCACTATAAATAATATCACCTTTATTGATTACCTCAACAAATCCTTAAGCTCTGAATTTGAAGTCAAAAATCTTGGCTCATTAAGATTTTTTTTTTTTTTTTTTTCAGTAGAAACAGAGATTTTATTTACTTAATAAACATTGTTCATACATCAACAGCTAAAGTCAGCCATCGGGCACACCGTCTATTACTCCCCAGGCTGAGCATGTCTCTTATATAACATGGATACACGAAAGTATAGCAGGTGTAATATATAGTCAAAACTTGCTGTTGGTGGTTTCCCCGTTTCGCAAGTCCATCGACGCACTCAAATAACACATTTTGATTCAAGACTCTACCTTACCCAAATGCACTATAGATCTACTCATCAAATACAATAAGTTCAATACAAAGCCATGCTTTACTCCCTAGCTTAATTATGGCTCTTATGGTGAACCACTTCTAAACCCTTCCACCTATCGCAGTCTTTTTGGAGTTTTGCAATACCTCATTTTATAGGTTTAGTTTATTGTTCCATGATGTGTGGACCATCTCCCAAAAAAAAAAAACTTTTTAATTTTTTAAAAAATTATTATTATTTTTACGGTTTTGGTGTTTTATGCTATTAATCCTTTGGTAAACAAAACATTATTTCCTAATCAAGATAAATTAAGGGCAAACCATGAAATACAAGAAGTTAATAACTTTCAACTTTCAAGCAATATTGTTATTCTTTTATTTATTTATATTTTAAGGTAATTTCTTTCTGTTGTATATGCATATGTTCACTTCCTTTTTTCTTTTTTCTTTTTTCTTTTTATCAATATATTCCATATTAGGTTTTTTGTTCAAAATTATAATGGAGATGGCAGTGAATTTAAAGGACATATATGTTTTCTATTTATCATATTTTTCCCTAAATTGTACCAACTTTTCTTTCCTAAATTGTACTAGGGGTTGGTAAGGAGCAAAATAATTTATATTTAAGGTAATTTCTTGCTTTTGAATATGCATACGTGCGCTTCCCCTCTTTGTTTTTATCAATATATTTTATATTAATTTTCTTTTTATCAATATATTCCATATTAGTTTTTTTCTTCAAATTAATGGAGATGATAGTGGACTCCAAGCACATATATGTTTTTCGTATTTATCTTTCTTTTTTTTTAATTGTACCAAAGGGTTGGTAAAGAGTAGAATATTAGCATTCTACCAAATTATTTGCAAAGTGATTGTACTTGAGCTTTCTTTTACAATGTTTCTACTGCAACTATGAAACAACGTTTTCAATAATGAATATTGATAAAATTAAAATTCACAATAAAAGTAAAATTATTTTCTAAATGTCTCTTTGATTCATGTATATTGAAAGAGAAGTTCTTAGAAGAAACTTAGCTAAAATGTAAATTGCACCCTTTAAGTTTGGTTGAAATTCATTTCAGTCCTTTAACTTTACTTTAATTTAATTGAGTCCTCTAAATTTCAAATTTATTTAATTAAGATCTTCTATCTTTTTTTTTTTTTTTAACTACCATTAAAAAATATTATTTTCACAAGAAAAAAAAAATCTATAAAATTAATAAAAATATTTTATAGATTTTTTTTATGTGAGATTTTTTTCAAAATATCTTTTTTCATTAGTTAATTGCATAATTAACAGAAGTTTTTTTTTTTTTTTTTTTTTTTCATGTGAATGGACAAAAGGCCTGAATTAAATAAATTTAAAATTTAGAGGACTCAATTGAATAGAAACAAAGTTAGAGGACTGAAATAAATTTTAGTTAAACTTAAAGAGTTAATTTATATTTTAGCCAAAAATTTTAGTACAAAATCAATCATATTCGATTTTCAATATTTAAAATAATGTCAAGTTTTATTTTATTAGGTAATTGATAAGAAATTATTAAGAAAAAATTATTTTGTATCGGTTCTTTTCTTTCTATGATATAAACATTAAATGCATGCTAATTTTATTTTCTAAGTATTAATTTAGTTTTAAATCTTAAATGTACCTTAAAAAAATTTTAAAATCTTAATATATTAATGGCGAAAACACTATTTTGGTCCCTACATTTTGAGGTCAAATCAATTTAGTCCTTGCATTTTAGAAGTAGTTAATTTAATCTCTGTTATTTTCAAGTTACTGTCAATTTGGTCTTTACCACTAACTCACTAACGAAAAATGTATACGTGGCTAAAGGATTGCACCGTTGGCACATTCATGCATATGTGAGTCTTTTGGCTAAATATTGCTAAATTTAAAACATATTTGCATTATAGGTACTGTTACAAGTTATTTAGGGAAATGAGAAGAGAGATTGAATTTCGGCAACAGTGTTGCCGAAATTCAAAAAAAAAAGTAGGAGAGAGAATGAGAAAAAGGGAGGAAAGAGAAAAACTTGAATTTCGGCAACAGTGTTGCCGTAATTCATCTGCCCAATTTTCCTCACCTGCCCGGATGTGTGAGTATGAGAAGTGCAATGAGTGAGTGCCCAAAAAAAAAAAAAGTAATTGTGGAGAAAGTATACTAAAACCATCCATCAACTAACATAGCTCCAAAAGAAGTCTTCAATCCATATCTCCAATGATCTACCACCCAAAAGATATTCCAATGCTCTAATCTAAAAGGGTGGAGAAAGGGGGAGAGGGGTGAGCTAGAAGCCCAATAAGAGACTACATAACATGAGGATGTCTTTCAAAACAAAACATTAGTATCATTGATAAAATATAAGCTTTACAAAATATTTACAAATAACTTTAACAGTGATATAATATACTTTGTAAAACTATCAAGAATAAACCCCTTAACTATAAGGCTGAAATCATTAAATAAAATAATAATCACTTTAGTTAGTAAAAATTACATTAAATAGGTAGAAACAAATATATTATAACGATAAACAATTTTTCCACTTATAAAGATCAATAACAATACAACAGTAGTTTGATACGGAAAACATTAAACATTAGCTGGACAAAGACATAAACTGCTAAACACTCGGTGGGTGATTCCCATAGGGAACAATAACACTAACCTCAAAGAGGCAACACTAGCTCCGAAGAGCAAACGATAACACTGCACCACACCACAATAACACTACATCGGCCGAAGGCCAACACTTAACCCTGTGTTGGCAAAGGTTGCAGACTGTCTAGCTAACCATTTGAAAACATTCTTACTTTATTACAATATTGCTAATCATATATCATATAACAAATACTTTCTCAAAAATATAGTTTTGAGTCAATCTTAACTTATACAGTTTCAAAGTAATATACAAGAAATAATAAAATTTAGGTATGTAATAGTATTGACAATGGTATAAGTTTTTGGAAACTTCACTTTTGCAATTTTTTTCCCCACAATTTCGGCAATGCCATTGCCACAATTGGGAAAAAAGTTTTTTTTATTTTATTTTAATTTTCAATTAAGTGCACAAAATTTTTACAAAATTTTTACAACAAATTCTAAGTATCAGGTTGTTACTTATTGTTATTATTAGATTAAAATAGTAATCTCAATGTTAAATTTAAATTTGAACTAATAATAACTAGTTACCTGTGATTTATTGTGAAAATATTGTAAAAATATTGTGTACGTAGCACATTATATTTTTCTTTAATTCTTCTCCAAATTTTGGCATTCACTTTTTTTTTCCCCCCTACCATTTTCAGCAATACCATTGCCACAATTACTTTTTTTTTTTTTGGCACTCACTCATTGCACTTCTCACACTCACACATCCGGGCAGGTGAGGAAAATTGGGCAGATGAATTACGGCAACACTGTTGCCGAAATTCAAGTTTTTCTCTTTCCTCCCTTTTTCTCATTCTCTCTCCTACTTTTTCTTGAATTTCGGCAACACTGTTGCCAAAATTCAATCTCTCTCCACATTTTCCTAAATAACTTGTAACAGTACCTATAACGCAAATATGTTTTAAATTTAGCAATATTTAACCAAAAGACTCTGCATATGTGGCTACTAAAATAATAATTAAAAATTTTATTTAACATATAAAAAATGCCGCGTCAGCTATGTCTTAATGTAAACAAAAAAAACAAAAACAAAAACAAAATAATTTCTCAAATTTACAGATTAAAAATGAAAAAAACAGAATTTTCTCAATTCTTTCTCGGCCTTTGTTTGGTTACCAAAAAATGATGAAAAAAATTTAGTAAACACCATTGAAGTCCATCTAACAACTCCAACTCCAAATCAAAAAAATCCATCTAAACCCATTCGGTCACATACTCATCTGCATGGCAAAACACGATTGCAAGACCCATACGTTTTCACAATGAAAATTCATGAACCCCAAATCAAAGCCCAACATTTTTCCTTAGTCAAAGGCAGTAGAGAAGCCACGGGATCGTGGGAGCCAAAGTAAAAAAGCTGAGAGCCACTGCTAACCGTGGCGGTGACAAGCGAAGTTGTCTAAAGACCATGGTGATGGAACAAGTGAGATGAAGCTTGGGGTGATTTGGCTGCAACAGATCGAGTAGAGAAAGAAGCAAGGAGAGAGAGACACAATCAATTCGAGGCATCGTCATCAACGGTGGTGGTGGCAGTTAACAGCAAGAGAAGTTGATCCTAGAGTCATGGTCATGATGCTTCAGTGAGAACAGAGAAAAGGAGAGAGAGACAAGGCCGGTACAAGCACAACGTCTGGTGGCAATCACTGGTGGTGGTGGACAGAGGTAGTAAGCTTCAGGAGCGGCCACAGCAACCAAACATCACCAATTTGCAAAATGGGTTCCTCGATTGTTTTGGATCTGAAAAATGGTTCTCCGATATTGAGTGTTGGTGGCTGGTGGGTTTCAATTGGGGTTGGTTTTTTTGGATTTGAAGTTTGATTGGGGTTGGATTTAGATGGGCTTCAATGGTGTTTTCCTTTGTTTTCTTGGCAACCAAACAAAGGCTAAGAAAGATTTAAGATTTTTTTTTTTCAATCTGTAAATTTGAGAAATTAATTAATTAATTTTTTGTTTTCATTTAGATGCAGCTGATGTGGCATTTTTTATATGCTAAATAAAAATTTTAATTATTATTTTAGTAGCCAAGTACGTGTGAAGTGTGCCAACAGTACAATCCGTTAGTCACATATACAGTTTCCGTTAAAAAGTTAACAGTGGAGACCAAATTGACTACAACTTAAAAATGACAAGGACCAAATTGACTGCTACCAAAATATAAAAGCCAAATTGACTATGATTATAAAATGTAAGGACCAAAATAATATTTTTACCTATATTAATTATCATTGAATCTCAAGAAATTTTTAATTCATACTTTGACCCCTCAAGCTAAAATTTTGGTTCAGTTCACTACACTCTCTCTTACTTGACCCATAACAAGCATAAATCCTTCAAGGTTACCCAAAGTCCATGAACAAATACACCTTCGAAACTGTTTGAAACTACAACCACAACTCAAGACATCTACGGGTAGAAGCCCCTAAAAACTTCCTCTTAAAGCATTCACATTCGATATTTATAAAAAATTCTATTTTACTATCTCAAAAGCTACTTTATCATTTATACCATACCATTTTACAATACCTAACATTCCAACTTTTATTTTACCATACCACACATTAAAATAATATAAGAATATTTCCCACTTCTCTCTCTAATCTCCATTTCTCTTACTCTCTCTCAACCACCCACCACCACCACCACCGTCCAGCTTCCCAGTCACCACCCACCTCTGCTGAGCGACATTCACACCACCCACCACCCACCACCAAGAATCATTTTATATCAACCACCACACCACCACCATGCCAAACCAAACCAAACCAACCAATCCATGCTAAACCCAAACCTCATTGGAATCCAAAGTCCACAAAACAAAAATCCATAGCAAAAAATTCAACCATCCAAATCCAAAAAACAAAATCCATAGCAAAAAATCAAAATCCAAACACCATCAGAGTCAGAATCCACCCCAAACCCCATCGGAGCAAAATCAAAACCCACTCACCTTTGTCGTGAGTCTGTGACCCACCTCTTCAAAATCCACATCGTGAGGCCGCGACCCAACTCGTCGCGACCCAGCTTGCCACGACCCACATTGCCACGCACGACCTCACCACGACCGACCTCCACACCGCTAAACCCATGACCCAGCTCAGGCCGCCATTCCCACAACCCACACCGTCACCTAACCGACGCCGGAGCCCACGCCAGAAAATACCCACCACTGTGAGCTAAAAAGAAAAGTGATGAGAGAGAGGAGTTTGGATTGGATTGTTGTGGAGAGAGGGAGAGTAGAAGACTAAGAAGAGACACCGAAGAGAGAGAAAAAGCAGAGATTTGGAATAAAAAATAATATTTGGGATTTGGGATTGTGCTATTGTATACTCATATATTTGGGACGGTACTTTAGTGGACTTGTAAATTTTTTTGGGTTTACAAGTCCGGGTAATAGGGACTTTTTGAGGGTTTGATGCTAAATATGCCAACATATGGAATTTGCAAGTCTGGGTGTGAATGCTCTTAGAATCGTTGTTGAAGGCATGAAAAGAAAGGATGTGAGATTAAAATAAAAAATAATGAAAATTTTAATGGATGCTTTAAGAGCATTGTTTTAGGAAATAGTTTTAGAAAAATTTTATGAGAAAAGAAAAAAAATTGATTTTTTTTTTTTTTTATCTCTTACAACTTTTTATATTTTTCATAAAAGTGATATCAAAATTTTTTTAAATTGTCCATTGATAAATTCTCTTTCGTTAACCAGACCAAAAATAAAATAAAATGGGGCTGGAACTAAGAATTAGAAAGGAAAAAAGGGATGGTAGATTCGGTCATGAATATCAGAGTGTGAGCAATAACAAAAGAAAATGAAACCCCATTTGACTTAATCTAAAAGACCCCAAGCCCACTTGGCCCCTATGCCTCCTCTCTTATAACTAAGAACATAGCGACCCCAATATATCTAAAACATAGCCCAAACCTAAACCCACATAAATGGAGCCCAACCTTTTGCTTTTAAATGCCTAAATCCACCTTCTAACAATCCATTTGACCTTTCAGAATTACAAAATGGTCCTTACATCTTTAATTTATTACGAAAACACCCTTCTTAATGAAAATTGCACAAACACCTCAAACTTTGTTAAAATCACACTAAAACCCCTAAGTTTTTCAAAATTTTACTTAAGCTCTACAGTTCAATGAAATTACACTTAAGCCCCTACACTTCCTAAAATCACACTTAGGTCATTACACTTTAGGATGATTACACAAATTTCTCTACAATTAATAAAATTACCTAAAAACTACTAAATTTAAGGGAATAATCAAATACCCCTAATTACCCCTGAACCATATAAAATACACCCCCCCCCCCCCCCAAAAAAAGGAAATTACCAAAATTCCCCCAATTTGATGGAAATTACAAAATATCCTTGAGCCCTAGAAAATTATCAATACTCCCTTTAGGAATTCAAAATCACCAAATTAAGCCTAAATAACACTAGAATGACCAGAATACCTTCAAAACCTCAAAATTTACTTAATTAACCTTGAATTCCATAGAAATTACCAAAATATCCCAAATATAACCCAAATGACCAAATTAACCCTAAATCACACTAATATACCCCTAATACCACCAGAAATGCTAGATAAACCCTAAACTCCATTGAAATTATGAAAAAAAAAAAAAAAAAACTCTTACATTCACCAAAATTACTAGAAAAAATGGCAAAACACTTGAAATTTACTAGATTGCACCTATTTCACAATAAAAATTACATAAACCACAAAATTGACCCTTGAATCAAATTAAACAGTATAAGATGCTAACTCAATTACTTTAATGTCTTTCTTATGTATTTTTGAACCTGAAATTAGGGTTTCACATGTTAGATCACTAATTATTCGTATATACCACAGAGCAATCACATCATATCTCATGAGTTGGTGCATACCAGTGGCCCTACCGAACTTTTCAAATCTGTTAAGCAATGATCTAGGCCAGTCATATTTAATCTAAAGAATTTTCTTTTTCAAGATTTTATACTTAAATATGTTTGTTTCATTTGATGTTTAAGAGGTCTGGACAACATACGACATGCACCACATAGGAAGCTATAACACTATGGCAAAGTTTCTTATCACGGTGCACCTAAAGCTTAATTCTACCAAATTTTTTCCATGAAGATAAGACAAAATGTTGTCAAATCATCACCATGAAAGCATAGTAAGGATCACGTTGCATGTCCTGTGACACACTTGTTATGGAACTCTAATAGACTTTTACCAAAAAATAAAACGAACTGTTACTGAATTTTCAACAAATTAGAAATGCAAGTAGAGGCCATGAAATGCCGCCATTTGTTTTTTAAAATAATTTCAAAAGCTGCAAAAGCCTATTTCCCTTAAAGTATTGAACACCCACTTTGGTAAAAGCATCAATGCCACCTATTTGTATCATTCTTGATGTAGATACGTAACAATGGACATTACTCCCCCAAAATGAGAGCCAATATTTTAATTTACCTTTTGACGAGTATCAAGATTAGGACGTCTAGGAGATAGACGAGCTTAGCTACGTCCAAGACAGAGACGGGCGCAGGGGCAAGACCCCGACAGTATGTATGAAGACAGGTCTACGTACATTGAAAGCGCAAATAAATGTCATCAAGACAGCTGGCAAGCAATGACTACATCGGAACAGTTACAAAAGCAATAATGGCACAACGGTCACCCGTTACACCTTAAACGGAATCATCATTGCCAATTAATGCCACGTTCCTCTCAAGAGAAAAATGCTCAGAGCAGCATTAACAGACATAACTACACCAACCCGAAGCAAACTATAAAAAGGGAAGTAGAACTGAGGTAATGAGGGAGGAAACATTGGGAGAGAATTGTGGGAAACTATTTTTGAGAACTTATAATTTGACTTTAGCATCGGAGTATTCTCAGCTGACCTCACTCCAATGAAACCCTCCCTTGCCTTTATTTTCTTAATAACAGGTATTAGAGATCGTCCATCGACACTGACGAGGAGCATACTGACGAGGTCAAATTTCGGCTTCATCACCTTTCATTTGCTAATCAGCAAGAGTTAATCAAAATGAGGTAGTATCACAAGACAAATGTTATGTAGTGCCTATTACCTTCCTCACACTCAATTGAATTTTTGTACTTATATTTCTAGTTCGAGGTATGATTTTGACCCACACATAGGTGAAGAGAATTTGTGAGTTTAGGTAGATTTCAGTTCATTTCAGCCCACTTCGGTTCACTTTAGTCCATTCGGCTCATTTGGTCTTATTCGGTCAATTTGATATTTGCAACTATACCTTTTATTTTGAATATTCTTCTCATTATATTTTGTATTCTATAAATTTGCAATTCTCTTTTATGTTCTCTCCCAAAAAAAAAAAAAAAAAGAAAAAAAAAAAGAAGAAGTGATGATCCTTTTTTTCTTTCTAGTTTTAGATTCTTTCTTTCAATTCTATTTTAAGTTGATGAATTGTTATGTTTTTTAATATCTCTACTTTGGGTTGATACTTTTTGGGGTTCTGTTTTTTGAGTTCCCCATCACAAGTCTACTCCCTCTTTCTTATAGCTATAGTTTGATATATTTTTTGAGTTAATCCTTTGTTAGTTTGGATGTGAGAATTTGAGTTTATATCAAAACACGATATACATGGCTATGTATTTTGTTAGGTTCATATTTTTATGTAATTGACATATCTCGTGATAAAACGCAATTTACTTGTTCATTATCTGCCATTGTTTTCCATATAGAGTGCATAACATGTTTGTTATGTGCTTTCAAGAAAGACAGGCATGAAGCCAATCAAAACAATCAATCCTAATTCATGCTATGGTTTCTCAGGACTGGTTGTTTTTAGATAGGCTAGTGTATTTGGATATGGGTTCATTCATTGAATTCGGGTTATAATTGCATTGGGCTTACTTTTGTTCTTGAGGTTTTGTCATGGATTAACAAATGGGGAGTTTGTTAGGTTCATGTGTTTTGGTATTGTCAATCATGTTAAATTATGTGTCTTTTATTGAGTTTTGACGTTTCTTAAAGTTGTAATAGAAGAACAAATTGAAAACACAATGTTTGCTCAAGAAAAGTTCAAGAAAAACACATTTGCAGCATTTTTCAGCATGTACCTTGATAGAAGTCTCGATACCTCCTTGATAGATTGAGCTTCGTGGAATAGCAAAAATCAGCGATGCAAAAAAGCCCACAACTTATTCATTTGAAACCCGAATTGAGATCCGTTTGAACTAATATTTAAAGGACATTATAAGCCATTTATAAAAGGTTTTTCAAAGAGAGAAACACTCTGTTTATGCAGTTAGGGTTTTGTAACCAAGTTTTCTCTATTTCACCAAACCAAAGAGTTCTTGATGCGTTTCTTAGACGCCTTTGGGTTTTGTAACCAAGCAAATTCCCTAGCACCAACATTGAATATCTTACTGACGTTTCTATGTGAAGCTGTTGCAAATCAACTACTACAATTAAAGGGTTGCTATAGAGTTAGTCATGTGCTGGAATTCATGCAAAGGAGCTAGTCACATACTGAGATCCATGTAAATGAGTTAGCCACATACTGGGATCCGTGCAAAGGATTAGTCACAAATTGGAGGTTTGTACATCAAATGAAAGAAGGCTACCACAAGATCAAGTCCAATTGGGTATTCGAGCAAAGGTTCAACTATAATTTGGTATTTCAGGATTGGCCAGGGTAGTTGGTAAGATTCCTTGTACTTATAACTGCTTGATTGTTGATTAGTCAATTTTTGGGAGTGATGACCTTAAAATCACCCAGTGGGGTTTTTGCCTTGCAAGGTTTTCCTCATTTGTCAACAAATCACCATGTCAAATTTATTTTCCGCAACATTTAGTATTTTTGGTGATTTGTTTGTGGCTCCACAATTTTCATGCAATTGAACCTAATTAATAAAATTAAGTAATTGATTTAATTAACCGAGGTCAAGCTATCTTAACCAAACATATTGAAATGTGCCTATTAATTATTTGATTAATATAAATTGTAAGTATATGGTAAGTTTTAATTATCATGATAATCTCTTTAAGAGAATGAGAAATTTGAATAATAAATTTGACACTTAAAAATTTTAGTTCAACTTTAAAAAGTTAGGAAATTATAATGAATAATAACGATAATTGGAAGAATATTACACAATTAAAAAAAGAATAATATCAAAAAAATACTAACAATAATAAAATTATATATTTGTAAAAATAGAGAGATAAAATTACATTTATATGTTGTTTAAATTTTAAGGACAACAGATTATCTACAATAAAATTTTAAGATTAAATTATATATTATATCACATCTCAAAATAATTACATATTCCCACACATCACGTGATTCGTTGACTAGTTTAAATAATGCCCCCTAAATTTTTACAAAAAACATGTAATGCATTTATAGATGACTAATGCATCATTGTTGTTCCATTTAATTACTTTTATGTCATATGTAACTCATTAAATCAATGGCACTTAATGTATTTATGAAATATCCTAGAAATGTATAAGTAAATTACAATAAAAAATTTATGTACATTTTTATTTATTTAGAAATTTGGAGATATGGACATTTTTATTTTCTTTTAGTGGAAACGATAAATATTGATTTCATTGTTAGGAGTTAAAAATTCTTTAGTTTTTATTGATGTTATATTTTTAGACATGTAAAGTACATGATGTAAAAAAAAAAAAAAAAAAAAAAAATTATATGTAAGAAGATAACATTTCTTAAATCATGTTATAAACATGTGTTATGTGTGTGTGGGTGTGTGTGTATATATACATTTAGCTTGGCCCCCTGAAAAATTTTCTAGCTTCCCCATTGATAGGAGCTTCAAGTTGAATGCAAGGAAACGATGCCATCATAGGTTGGAGCAAAGTTGGGTATGCTGCTCCATCAAGGCATCAACTGCATACAACACATGCTTGGACCCTCCTATAACAAACTCACACAGAGAGAGAGAGAGAGAGAGAGAGAGAGAGAGAGAGAGAGAGAGAGAGAGAGAGAGAGAGAGAGAGAGATGAATAAATAAACTGAAAGCTCGATATTACTAATGATAGAGCTTGTTTAGACCCCCAATTTTAAACTTACGGCTTGATTGATTTTATGCTTAATACACTTAATGCGGAATATATGTGATTAGCAAATTAATCAATCGAAGCATTCAACAATTGCATGGATAAACAAGTAAGTGCAATGCTAAAATGAAAAGGGTAGTGAGTAAAAGAATAGCAAATTCAAGATAACATGAAAATGTGTTATTGAAGAGGAAAACTAAAGAACTCGGCATAAAAACTTCTCTGTAGCCCTCCAAGCTGAAACGATCCACTTGTGAATAAGTTGGAGTATAAGGATACCAAAATGACCCTCCAAGCCTACTCTACCCAAAGTACATGGGCCCTTCAAGCTTCAGCTACCAATGGACTTCTTGGAGTCTTGTTTTTATTAGCTTCCTCGATCCCGCAATACTGCCAGATTGCATCGCCAAGACTCACCAGCTTATATTGGCAAATACCCAATGTTTCCCAAGCTCCAAATACACACTACACTCAGAAAGTGTGTGGGTCGTATTTGGGTATAAATCTCCTCTCAATGTATAACAATGGGAGAGGGGAAGGAGAAGAGATTACAAAGGAATACTCTCTTGAGGATGAATAACTCTCTCTAAAATGGTGGGTATGTTGTAGAAGCCTCTCTCTAGGGTTTTCTTCTAAGTAGCCTCCTTACAATTTTGTAGGTAATAAGGGTATATATAGTATGGGTGAAGAGTATAAGAGTTACACTTAAAATCCTAGCTGTTAATGCATCTCACGGGTCATCTCGCAAGTTGGCATAGTCACAAGATGAGTCGTGAGATAAACTGACTTTTCAACTTTCGACATGTGTTCCTCATGTGACCATCAATTGTCTTGATCAGATCTTCACCACTTAAGACTAAACCCATTACAATTAAATCTCACAAAATACAAAATACAAAAAATAAATAAATAAATAAATAAAAATAATAAAATAATAAAATTACAACACTTTTTATCATAAAATAAAACCAGCATAAATCTTATATGAAAAACCATAACTTAACATAATCCATTATTATTTGATATATTAACGAACACTACTTTAATAAGTGTATTGAGCTTGCTATTGATTCCCTAAAGGATCACAACCTTTCTTTGGTAATAGCTGATTTTAGCTGTGGTGAGAATTTATTGAACTGTTTTTTCTATAATTCTATCCCTGACCATTGCAATGAAAACTTACTGAACATTTTAGAGTGTAATCAAGTGCACTTAATATGTTCTTTTACGAATCATTTTGTTACATTGTATCAGATTCTGCACGCCTTTCAAAAAATGTGAAGAACAGAGTTTTCTCTTTTGATCTTGTGATTCTTGTCTCAAATGGTCACTCATTAATTGCTTGTGAGTTGTGACATGTCCAAGGTATTTGCTTTCGTTTGAAGTAGGGTTTAAGAATATTTTCAGTTTCAGCAAAATAAACAGATTCCAAATAAATCTCTAGTAAAAAAGCTACTTTTTTTTCTTAATTTTTTATTTTTTATTTTTTATTTATTTGATGCAGAAAGGTTGCAAAGACTTATGACTTGTTTGGAAGTTTAGAGAGGGAGAAGAGTAGAGGGGAGGAGAGTAGTGGGGAAGAGAGTAGAGGGGAATGGTTCCCCTCTACCTTGTTTGGATGTTTTTAAAATTAATAAGGGGGATGAAAGTAATTAGCTCTTCCCTTTATTTTGATGTTTTAAAAATTAGAATGGAGAGAAGAGGAAATGATTAAAATTGAAAATTTTACCCCTATTTGAAAATAGACTTGCAACATTAGTCTATGATTAATTTATTAATTTAGAAATGATAAGTTAGGGAATTTACTTGGACAATAATTTATCTACTCTACTCTCCCTCCAAATCTCTCCAATTTGGGGGAATTAAAAATGAGGGGTTAGAAAGAGTTGAAACCCCTCCAAACCTCTCCAAACCAGTGGCGACGCCACTCAGAGTCCAGGGTGTTCGTAGGAACACTTTGACTTGAAATTTTTTTTTTTTTATATATAATAATTTAATTTTTTTTATTTGTTTACCCTTAAAAAAAAAATAGGAACACCCTCAATCAATATCAGGAACACCCTCAAAATTTTTATGCCAAACAAATTTTGAACTAAAATCTAAAAAAAAAAAAAAAAAAAAAAAAATGTAACAGAGAATCTGTAAAGAAAAAAAAAAGGGCCAAAATCATCAGTTTTTGTCGTCACAGCCACTCACCACCACATCGCCGGTCACTTCCATGTCTCCGGCCACTTCCATTTGGTCAATCGCAGTCTCCTCACCTGCTTCAGCTTCTTCTTCCTCGCCTTTTCTTCTCCGTTCTCTGTTTTTCTTCAACTTTTCTACTTCTCTGTTCTTTGGCATTTCTAGTTTTGAATGTCAATTGCCGTATATTGTTTTGTACACTAGTGTCCCACTCCCCACGTGAATATTGAAGTCATTAAATGAGTCAAAAGTTTTTCAAAAATTTCAAGCTTATCTCCAACCACCCACGTGCTTAGCTTTAACTTTTGCACATTGTTTTTTATTTCTTTTGTTTTTTCACTACTGCATTTAGTAAGTACATGGACTTAGTACTATTATTAAAGTACAACTCTTTTATAAAAAAAAATTATACTACAATGCTTCTCAAAAAAAAAAATTATACTACAACCATAATTATTACTAATATTTAAAAGAATTATTATGTCAGACTTTAAAATCATTTTATATTTTTAAGAGTATATATAAAATTTTTAAGAAAATATATATATTTAGCTGTAATTTTAAAACGGTACACTGGTATTAACCGGTATCGAAATATTTCGTTTTTCTAGTTAAACCAAAACGGCCTCTGGTACGGTATCGGAGAGGTAAGGGTGTGTGCACACATGAGGTGTGTGCTAGTGTGTGCTAATGCACAGTGGGGTGTGTGCTAGACTGCTAGTAGTTAGTAAAAAAAATTAATGAAACAACTAAACATCAATAATTAATAATTTAATTAACTAATACATTATAAAAGACAAACAAATTAAATTATATTAGGCTAAACAATAATTAATAATTTAATAATTAATGAAACAACAATACAACAAATTTTAATTTATAAAAGACAAACAAATTTATGAAACAACTAAACAATAATAATTAATAATTTTATTAATATTTCAAATGAACTTATAGTATATTGTATAAGTACCTTTGTTCATTTCTTTTCTTTTCATTTTTTTCTCCTCGAGGTTTTTCGGTGTACAGTATGCAAATTTATTTTGGTTTTAAGAACATTTTTTTCTTTTAAGCACAAACTTCATGCTAGCCAAATCTTGAATTTCAGTCGGTATTTACCGAAACGTCCCAAAACGGACTGAAATTACCCGAAATTTTTTCAAAGTGGAATAGGAACACCCTGGACAAAATTCCTATAGTCGCCACTGCTCCAAACCTCTCCCCCTCATTCCTTAAAAAACTTCCAAATAAGATAATTGGATTACTCTCCCTCCCTCCACTCTACTCCCCTTCATTTTTTAAACATCCAAACAGGCCATAAGCTAAGAAACCAAAAACAAGACCAAAAATTTATTATATTCTAAATCACCCTCGTGCTCCATGAGCTCTCCCCGCGTTTCAAGGTCTAGATTATATATACGCTTCTCAGCCAAAAAAGGAAAAAAAGATTATGAGAGATGCTACATCTACAACAATTTTACAATATTTTTACAACAAATCACAGGTGGTTAGTTATTATTGGTTCAAATTTGAAACTAACACTAAGATTACTTTTTTGCCCCAACAATAACAACTCGTAACAACCTGCCACTTAGAATTTGTTGTAAAAATGTTGTAGACATATCATTTCTCCAAGATTATATATAGTTTATACGCATGCCACATATTAACAAATAGGATCTTACATTTGCATAGAAAAACTAAACTTTGACATGTAGTGTTGTACTTTGACTATAAGAAAAATACTGAAAGTAGTTTAAACTTGTCCATTATTCTTGTTCCTAGAAAGTAGTTTTGTTATAAATAAATAATTTATAGTGAAGATCCATGTTGGGGCAACTTCTTCTCTTCGAAAGGAGAATGAAAAATACTGATTTAGACCTGTTCGACTTGAACTACCAATCGATTGATTCAATTCTTAATCAAGATTATTATAATCACAAGAGGCAAAACACAATTAAATCATATACAGATAAAACAATGAAGGACAAACACTACCATACTCTTACATAGAGCTTAACTTCAGTCAGCTGGCGTAAAAGTGAGGTTTTACACCACCAATGAGAGAACACCATGTTGTTAACCAAACAAACACCACATACACCTTACCACAGACAAGAATAACTTAGATTAATCCCCAAATTCAAAACAAAAACACAGCAGCGTTTGCGTCGTATATCGGTTTCCAGAGGAATCAACGGTATACCCAAACGCATGTCGTGATCATGATGTCGCAACCTCAAGGTTTGGATTTCGAAATATTGATGGTTTTGGGTTAGTTTTTTTGGACGTTAATCACTTGCTTTGGTATGGGTTTTGCTGTAGTTTGGTACCTTGGTGCGTTTTGATTGGATTCCAAAGTGGTTAAGTTCAACCCTAAACAAATCTGATTTTTCTATTATGAGAATCTTGATTTCTTATTCCAGCTAATTTTGTTTGGGTTTCAACTTTCAAATCATGATATTCTTTTAGGATGAAACCTTTTTTGGGGCTTTTCATTGTATTTTATCCCCGGTCTTGCACTGCTGTGTTTTTTCTTTTGATAGGATTTATTTAGTTAGTATTTCAAGTTCTTACATGAATAAATTATATATATTATGAATATACAAATTGATGAATTTCTGAATCTGGAGATGTATTCCTGTTCTTTAGTTCACTACTTGAAATCAGTCTAATTCACATAATATGATTTTTTTGATAAATTATTATTTATCATTTTATAAAGTCTGTTATACACCATTTAGTGATTGTAGTTTCCAACCTATCACTTTCGAAAGCAGCGTTAGAGGGACTCCTATGGCTCATGCCTATGATTCCACACAAGCAAAACCTTGCCAGTGAATATTGGGCTTGTTGCCCCATACTGGATATGATGAGGTTATTGGACTTTGTAGTTTATTGTTGAGGAGAATTTGTCGCATTGTCTTGTTGCTCTCTTGGTATTCACTGCAATTTTCCGACTCCAGTGCTATTGTAAATTAAAAGGAAAGAAGAAATTTTGTGCCATTTTTTACCAGAGAGGTTGCTCTCTTGGTATTTTGTGTATTTTTTTCCTCACTTCATCAATCCTTTCAAAGGTAGATTCAAGAGAATTTTCATTTTGCTTCTTCTAATTATTTTTTATAGCATTGGGTTGGGGGCTTTAACTTGTAAAAAGGGTGATGAATTATTTGCAAAGTTTTCTTGTTGAGTATAATAGACCTTGAATTTTATTAAGCTGATATATTTGAATACTAATGTGAAGTATAGACACAATTAATTTAATAATTAAACTAATGCAACTTTTTTTGTTTGATGAATAAGAATAATGTATTATGAAACATGGGGAAGGGACCCAACTTTTTTGTTTGATTTATTTTTGTTTGATGTATTAAGAAAAATAGAGCCTAAGTTATTTCTTGTTGACAGTTTGGAATTAGAAACTTTTTAGTGTCTGATTTGTCTGTCACTAGGAAACTAATGTCATGTTGTTCCATCTAGGTGAGTGGATGTGGCAGGTACATTGAAGCTGTAAGTTGCAATCTGTTGCCTGAGCTTGGCAGTGCAGAAGTGTGGGCTTTGCCTCATAACAGCATGACAATAAACAGAGTTCAAGGAAACAATTAGGCGCTATATGGCTTCTTTATTAATTGATGATTGATAGTATTAGGGAAAGAAATAAGCAAAGTTGTAATTGAAAAGATTACATGTATAAATATAACACTAAGCTACTGATTGTTGAACTAATACACCATGTTCCACACCATAGCATTACAACACTTCTTTGTGACATGCTACAAACAAAAATTGCCTATATTCTTAGTTCATTAGCCCCATCATATCAGGACAACCAGTTGGGTTTGTCACAGCTAGCCTCGCATGTTGGCTTGTTGGGAGTCTCTCAGTAAACTCAGCCCTGCTTCCAGAATTTGATGCAATGGCATCTGCATTGGCAGATCTATGTTAGGGCCAGGGGGCAAAATTCTAATAAAATCTTCTGTGTGTGTATTAAGTATGTATATTGAGTATGTATATTCTTTTTTCTCAAAATTTTGGTGGACAAACACTTTTAACAGTTACCAAAATTTTATCATATCCAAATTGATGTATTTGCTCTGTTTAACTTTCTTTTCGATCAAATTTTCCAAAGTCTGCATGGCATATCCTTAGTATCCTATATTATCTTGAATTAACCATTGGTTGATTTCATATGTATGTCACTTTAATTAAGAAAAAGTGGTTCTGGCTGAGTCAATTTGAATTTGAGTTTTAATTCAATCTAAACTTGACGTTCGTAATTAGATGTAAGCCCATTTCTAGACCCACTTTTGTTTATTAACTTGTGTTATTTCTTTATGCTGATTTGCAATAGGAAAGACTGAATTTGGAGCAGTTATTGGAGTTGCTGGAAAGGACTGATGAAAGGACGCACAGAAAGCATTGTCATTGATTATGAACAATATACTTCTTCCCTTGTAATCAAATTTGTTGGGATGGACCATGATAAATTTAGTGTGATGTAGTTTGTATTTTTCTTCTGTTTATTGTCAAATGCATGCTAATTATGTAATCACATGAAAGAGTTGTATAATAATATAATCTATCCTGGACAGATATTTCCTACCCTTTACCACATTGAAGTTATACATGGTTGTAATTAGAAGAATAGAGAATATTTTAATGTAAAATTAAATTGAAATTTTCAAAATCTCACTTGATCAAGATTTAAATTTTCTCTAGCAAAATTTAGTTTTGTTCAAGCGATTTAAGTTCCACTCCAGAAAAGGACAAGCGAACTTTCTGTAAAGACCTTGTTAAAGTTTTTTTTTTTTAATAAATTTTTTATACTTTTTTTTCCTATTATCGAAGAATTTACTCAAGTAAGAAGGGTCGTTCGCTCAAGAAACAATTGCCAAAAAAAAAAAAAAAAAAGTTTACTAGAAAGTTTTGTAGAACGACAAGAGAGCATTGGCAACATTTTAGAGTGTTTGTTTTAGCATAAGTGACCTTTCAAATGTGTATTTTCTTTGGCAATGAAGAAGCCACCTTTCAAATGTGTTTATTGTTATTATTATTATTATAATAACTCTTCATTCCTTATAAATAAAAAACCATATTTAGGGGAGGGTCAAATTTTTCTCTCCATATAATGAAATTCACAAAATTCCCCAATTTTGTTATTTGTAGAATCTTGATTAGCTGTATTTAGGAGATGGTTTGCTTACAAAATCATCAGAAACTTATTTGAGTGGGGACAGTTATGAACATTCACCTAATCCGAATATCATACAATAGATCCTTTACAAAGTTTAAATTCTATTACACACATTCAAAGAGGCGAGGGAAAAAATATTGCAAAAAATTTTAGAATATAAAGATCAAACTCTCCATTTACTTTTATTTTTGTAAACAGATGAGAAGGCAATCTGAAACCTTGCATTCTTTCAAAGATTCACACGATCCAAACATATCACAGATGTATAGGATACAACCAGACCTCAACTTCTATCTAAACCTGATACAAAGTTCTATATTCTTCAACTAGAAAGTTATGAACTTTCAATCAAGAAAATCTCAATCAATCCCTTTTTTTTCCCCCTACATGCATGGACAGAGAGATAGACTTAACATTGAAAAAGACATTGGCTAGGCTCTAAGATTTTTTCAGCTCAAGGGATTGAGAGAGGACCCCTCCAATATTGTTAAAATCAGAAAACAACTACTCCTCTCGCTGAAGTTTTGATGTATGACATTCATTTAAAGCTACAAAAATGCAAGCCCCATGATCATGATAGCACAACTATTCTCTAAACTACAAAAGAAAAAAAAAATAATCACTTGTAGACAATGAATGATATAGATTGAAATCATTATATGCAGATGTAACAAAAACCAAGTGTTGCACACCCCAAATCAAATCCATTTCACCCATAGAACAAAATAATAAAATCAAAATGGCCTGTACACAATCAAAACAATGATAAGACAAGTTCATGAACAGCATATGGTTGCTTCTATTCACAGCATCCCTTTTCCAATTTCTTTTAAAAACAATACATCTAACACTACATCTTGTAAAGGTCTTCTGATCAGTGTAGTCATTTGCATTTCCCCCAGAGCAACCCGAATAGTAAGATCATATGTTTGTACGCCAAGTAAATCAATCATGTTTGCTCCCTTGATACCAGCAATTCCTATGACCTATTAATGCAGAGGAGAAGATGTGAGCAAAAGAATTTCACAACACCCTTGAAGTCATGACTTCACCTTCTAAACCTTATATATGGGGTGGGAGAAGGTGCTATCTGATCACAACACAATGAGCATTTTATGAGATGCCAATGACAATGATAATGTTCTATAGTGAATTAGACATGCCAGAAATATGTCGTATCTGAAACAATGAATAAATTATAGGTATATGCTAAAAAACAGTTCTAATAAATTTAGCTAAGAGTCTTGTAACTCAATTAGTGACTCTTAGTATTTCTAAAGGTGATATCCAAAGTTCAAATCAAGAAAGCACGGGTGTGGCTCCAAGGTCGCTGCACCCACACCGAACTTGTCCCGGCACAGCGTTCGGCGTCCGACACGCCGATTTGCCCCTTTTTTTTTTTCAATTCGTGCCAATTCGACCCAATTCGCACTGATTCGGCCCAATTCTGGCGGAAATGGGAGCTGAAACGGCAGAATCGGTCCAATTTCAACTGAAACAGCCACCAAAACAGGCCGATTATATTTAGTATATAAGTATTTCTAACCATCTAAGAAAATGGATTGCATGCTTGAGAGATTTTTAATTTATTTTTATTTTTGTTAAAGTGTAGATTACATCGCTCAAGTTTGAGAATCTTTAAATTTTACATTTGAAGTTTCAAAATTTGGATTTATCTTGTGAAGTATATTATGTTTGCATCCGTAATTCCTCTATCCATATTTCTCATTAAGAACCACATAAATTTGCTACTCGTGATTAGTTCTTCTAATAAAATGATATCAAGACATTTTCGTAACCTAAAAAAAACTTTAAATAATTAAAATTATTAATTATTTAAAAAAAATTAGACTAAGAAAAGGACTTGACATAGTGGAAGTAACGTGATATCATTATATTGGATAAACTAAACACTTGTGCCAGGTTTATGTAGTAGCACTCAATATAAAAATAAAATAAAATAAAAACATGAACATAAAGACTATTGATATAATATATATATATATATATATATATATAACTTCAGTAAATAAAATTTTAATTTTAAAATTCTAAGGTGTAAAATTTAAAATCTAAAAATCTCAAAACATAAGTTTTGAGGGATGTAGTTTACGCTATACCTTTTTATTTTTAATTGAAATGATAGGGCATGCTTGAGAGATAAAAGGTTTAAAAGTGGTTACTTACCACCAGTCACCAAAAAATAAATAAATAAAAACAAATGGGATAAAGCTAGTTTGTAACAACGTGTGGCAAAGAGCGAAAGTCCTGGAGAAAATATAGTAGAGCCAGTATGATATTCCTAAGAAGATGATGACAAGAGTCCCATCAACGTGGAAACACAATTTACTTTAGAACTTCCAAATCTCAATGTAGCCTCCCAAACCCAATAGATTCCAAGAACACTCCTCTTTCACCTTTAACCTTTAAACCATGCCAATCAACATCTAATCTTGCCCCAAATCCAACGGTTCTAATACCTCCACGTGTCCATTCTAAATTCAATAAGCCGCCACCACCACAAGTGTACATATATACACGTACATACGAATACACAAAAGACAAAACAGAAAAAGCAATAAATAGTTCCTCACAGAACATAATATCAGAGACAGACAAGAGAAACCTTTTAATAGTCCGAAGAAGCTACGAAGTACCACAGTAGAAATGGCGGACACGACAGCCTCGGATCCCAGGGACGTGAACTCGGAGCTCCGGTCGCCACTTCTGGAGCCGGGTAAGAAATCATCAGAACCCGAGAAGCTCTGCATCGACGAGATGCTCCGGATGTATTGCGGCGAGTTTGGGTGGTGGCAATTGAAGCACTTCGTGTTGACGAACCTCGCTTGGGCTCTGGAGGCTTTCCACACCATGGTCATGATCTTCGCGGACCGTGAACCCGGTTGGAGCTGCGTTTCTGGGTCGGGTTGCGATGCCACGGCAAAGACCGTTTGTGGGTTCGAACCGGGCTCGTGGGAGTGGACCGGCGGCTCGTCTAGCTCGACTATTTCTGAGTGGGGTTTGGTTTGTGGATACAAATATAAAGTTGGGCTCGCCCAAGCCTTCTTTTTTGGCGGCTGCATGATAGGTCAGTTTTTCCACTTCTCTCTTATTTTGTTAATATTAATCACTGCTTCAAAATTTTAAAGGATAATACAATGATTTTTCAAACAAGTTGTGAGGGATAAAGAATAAAATAGTATTAGTTGTGAGCCACGTGAAAATATGTCCAGCCACTTACATTTTTGTGGGTAGGGTTTTTTTATTTTATTTTTTTATTTTTATAGTTTGTGAATGGGTTTAATTGGAGAGGAGAGAGATCCGTTTTATACCAGCAAGTGTGATAACGATTGATTGTGTGTGTTTTTGTCTTGTGACATGTTAAGTGCATGCTTGGTGGTATTTGATTTAGATGCATGAACAGTATATTATAATAGTTGTGTTTTGTGTGTATTATTAATAAATGGCTAACTAGAGGAAAAAGATAATATAAAGAAAGAAATGGGAAAAGGGTATAGATTGTCTTGTTCTGCATTATTAAGTGAGTTCATGTTCTTGCACACGCATATCAATGCGGAAATGGAATCTATGGCCTTTTATTGTTGTTTTTAACTTAGTATAGTTAGTCAGAACATGCGGCTAAGGTTTTAATGTTTTTTTATGCTGCTAATTGAGTGGTACCAAGTTGAGTTACGAATAATCACCATAACCAGTTGGCGGATTATTTTATTTTTTATTTTTTTTATGGAGAATTAGTTGGCAAATTATTTTGCCTTTTGGGAATATATAAGAGATAATGATGTTTGGTTTCATTTATGGAATTTAGATCGTATTCACTATCAAGAAGAAAAAGGTGTTTGGTGGCTATTATATAAAGAATTTTAACTACTTGTTTTGTCCATCTTATTCCTTATTGTGCAAGGCTAATATGAAAGCTTATTAATGTATATGTCATGCATGTTGAGCAGTGGTTAGTTTTGGAATATTTTCCTTTTAACCCAATTTAAAGCTCATTGTAGATTCATCCTAATCTTATATTATACTGCGATATTTAGAGATGGCAAATATCCTAAAGCCCAATCCTACCTGGCCTAGGCTCTCACCGCCTCGATGAGGGGACAGGATAGGAACAGACTTTGCCTACTTCACCTTGTTTTGTTCCACCTCGTCCTAAAACCCCCTCTCCCTCTCTCAATGCTCTCACTGTTATTCCTCTCTCTTCTGTCTTATCTCTCTTACTTAGATCAGTATCAGCTAAGTTCTTCCCATGAAAAGAATCATGCAATGTCACCAAACCATGAGGCTTTCCCCTCTTTTTTTCAATGTTTGTCTTAATGACTATAGTAAAACTTAGATACGTATTTTAGGTATAGTACATTAAATTCCTAAATAAATTTAATTCAAACACATGATTACATTGATCAATTAGGCACTTGAATATAATTGAGTAATATATTGTATAGTACAGCACATAAAGTATTGTAACTACCTTATCATCAGATGTGTTTAGTGCTAGCTATTTGTTAGAATAAAGCTTTGGTTAATGATTTCATACATATGTAATTTCAAAGAATTGCTTAATCAATAGCAATAATGATGATAAAAACAAAAGCAACTAAAGTACAAAGTCAAAAGATATGGTATGATAATGACAGACACGTATTTTAGGAGACCAAGGAAAGTGATACGCATGACTGAAGAGGGGGAGAAAAGATCCTGGTTCTTTTGGATAAAGCTAGAACTTATAGAAGAATATTTATTGAATTTGTTGTCGGTATGCCTATAGTCTTAGCATCTGTCCCTTTACCTAAAGAATATTGAATAAGAAATGACCTCTAGATGGTAGATACCTCGTGTTCTGCTACACAAAAGACATGGTAATAATACCTTATATTATAATCAATGTGATTTGAATTTCCACAGTAGTGGATAAGGAGTAAGGCTTTTTGTATCTAGTAGATAATTTTGCAGAGCGTAGCAATTGAAAAACCTCCAGGAACTTTCTTCTTGCCTGTTTGCATTTATATTTCTCGGAGCCTCTATCCTATTGCCTTAACTTTCCCTACAAATTTCATTGTCAAAATTTCAACACCAGGCATGAATATTTGCAGGAATTTATGTCCATTATTTGTAGTTTCATGTTCTTTAATCCTGTATACTATATGTTATTTGAAGGGTGAGGCTTAGGTCCAGTGCATGTAGTGTACTGGACCCATTAAAATGGTGACATATATTCAAAAGTGGACACATGTTATAATCTTAACGTGTTCATGCAACTGAACACTAAATCCAAACTTCACCCTTATTTGAATGTCAAAAAAGGTGGTGACAACCACTATTGTGTTCCGCAGCATGTGCCAAGATGTGTTTGAGCCCCATGAAAATTTGCCTGTCTTTTCACATGTGAACTTAAAATATCACATGTGAAAAGCCCCCATAACTTTTTTACGTTGTCTTTTTAGCTGTGCTCATTTCAAGGATAAAAGGGTAGAAAGTACAAATGAGATAAATCACTTATGTTAAAGCGCATAAACAACGAATATGTGGATAAATGATCACTAAAGTCATTGTTATTGTTATTTTAATTGCTTATGCGCCTCCATACATTTTCTCTAGCTGAGACTGAAAGTAGCCTTGCTGTGATAGTTTATGCCTTCACCAGTATGGACTTTCTCTCTGCAGGTCGTTAGTGCACTTTGTACACTTTTATCTTCTTTTCTGCTTTTCCTTTTGCCACTACTTTCCATCATATCCATTCTGAAAGTAACTAAATAAATTAATAAATTTGATGATAACTTCTGTTCCAATTTAGGATAAAGCTTACCATTTGTTTGCGGCTTCATTTTAAAAAAGTGAGGCAATATAATTCCTTTTCAGCCAAGGAATGTGCCCACACTATATTGTTATTGAAATTTTGTAAAGAGGTTTTATCATGGATTTAAGTCTGGGACCAAATTTGAGTTGGACGTTCACAGGGCATCCCAACTTTTTGAATGAAATTGATCTATAAGTCCTTTTCAGCCATGAAATGTGCCCGCACTATCTTGTTATTGAACTTTTGTACCGAGATTTTATCTTGGATTTAAGTCCGGGACCAAATTTGAGTTGCACTTTTCGCGGGGCACCCCAACTATTTGAATGAAATTGAATTGCAGGATTTTTCACCAAGCATCAGACTTGATCATATATATAAATTATTGGCTAGATTGTTGATATAGCTTTGTTTCCTACCAAAAAGAGAAAGTTGATAGATATATGGGTTTGCTTCTCATCAAGAACATATGATGGTCCTCCATTTAAAAAGATTATTTGAACTTTTTGATTTTGCTTTATCAAATGCCTCACAAAACCACAAATTCTTTTAGTCCCTTTGTATTATGCTAGGACAATAATGACTCTTTGTGCAGGCTGGATCCAAAAAAATGCTAGCAATAGATCATACGTGGGACATTAGGACATTGAATGAAACTCTTGCTATTGAAAAAAAAAAAAAAAAGCCCCCCACAAGATTCATAAAAGAAACTAACACATATAGGTTCTTTGCATGTATGTACATATAAACATTCTTGTATGTGTATTAGGCATTAGCCCCCATCCACGAGTTATTAGAACCCAATTATTTGGGCCGATTATTGCTTGAATTTGTCTAAGATAATTCAATTAAAATCATGGCTAACATATTTATATTCTATTTTCAGGTGCCGGAATATTTGGTCATCTCTCAGACTCCAAATTAGGAAGAAAAGGCTCCCTAACAGTAGTTTGTATCTTAAACGCTCTCTTTGGTTGCTTGACAGCATTTTCCCCAAACTACTGGACTTATGTCCTACTTCGTGTACTAACTGGTTTCAGCACAGGCGGTGTTGGCCTTTGTGCTTTTGTCCTTGCCACCGAACCTGTTGGCCCCACAAAGCGCGGCATTGCTGGTATGTCCACATTCTACTTCTTCTCAACCGGAATTGCATTACTCTCTGGCATAGCCTACATTTTCCGGTCATGGCGTACTCTTTATATCGCTTCTTCCATTCCCTCCCTTCTCTTTCTTGTCATTGTCCTTCCTTTTATCTCTGAGTCTCCAAGGTGGTACCTTGTTCGAGGAAAAGTAAAGGAAGCCATGACACTTATGCACAACATGGCTAAAACCAATGGAAAACACCTTCCTGATGGAGTTGTGTTGGCACTTGATGAAGAAACAAATAAAGATTCAAACTATGATCAGCCTTGCAAGGAGCAATTGGAAATTAAAGAAGCAATAAGTGGTTCTCTCATAGATGTTGTTCGATCACCAACCACTCGTACCCGTCTAGTTCTAGCTGTGGCCATTAACTTCTTGTGCTCGGTTGTGTACTATGGTCTTAGCCTAAATGTTGTCAACCTTGAAACCAACCTTTACCTCAACGTGCTCCTTAATGCAGTGGCTGAAATGCCAGCATTTACAATCACAGCAGTTTTGTTGGACAAGTTTGGCAGGAAGCCATTGGCAATAGGGACATTATGGTTTAGTGGGTTTTTCTGCTTTTTGGGAAGCTTAATGACTAGTGTTGGAATATGGAAGATAGTGAGGATGGCCTGTGGGATTTTGGGAATTTTTGGGATGGCTGGGACTTACAACTTGTTGTTTATTTATACAGCTGAACTGTTTCCAACAGTGGTTAGAAATGCAGCACTAGGATGTGCAACACAGGCAGCGCAAATGGGAGCAATATTAGCACCATTTGTTGTGGTTTTGGGTGGTGGGTTGCCATTTGTAGTGTTTGGAGTGTGTGGGACTTTGGGAGGGATACTTGCCTTTTACCTGCCAGAGACATTACATAAGCCATTGTATGACACTATGGGAGGAATGGAGGATGGAGAAAGTGCTTGCAGAGTTGTGTGAAGGTGTTCACAGTGTGTACTTTTTGCTTCTTTTTTGTACTTTCTACGTTCATCAGAATATGCATGTAAGCTTCTAATGATAGGTTTTTTTTGGTGTGTGTGTGTGTAATATAGCGTGTTTCACATACCTAACTCTTGAAATGAAATATGAAATATAAAATTTTTGTAGAAAAATAAATTAGATGTAGGAAAATTGTACAGTGGTAGCATAAGAGAAAGAACACGAAGAGAATTACTGGTTTGGCTTGTGAGTAAAGTCTTAGAGGTTACATTTTTATATGATATTTCTATGTATTTTCTATGTTACAATGAATCCGAAATGGGTAGATATAAAGTTTAGGGTATACATTAATGAAGGAGTTGAGAAGGTGATAGTTGGGAGTTGAGGGGATACATTAATGAGGAAAGATATAGTATCTTTAACATTAACCATGAGTGCTGATAAGCATTCTACAACAAAGTTCCTCTAATTGAAGAGGTAGGGCAGCAATTTAACGGCTATCACATGGTAACTAAAGCTGCAACCATGTCCTAACTACCCAACCAAAAATCAAAGAACAAACATGAGACTAGTCTTTCACAAATCAGACATCCAGTCACCAATATAATATAAGCAAATGCAAGTGATGATCCAATACAATTCATGCAACTTTTTTTTTTTTTTTTTTTCTTGAGAAAGCAATTCATGCACATATTAGAGTGGAGACAAAACTTAGGTACTGTTCCTTAAATTCTCCTTTTAAAATTTAACTATGTGGCTATTTAACTAAGAAATATACTTCTATCATTTGAGAAAAAATCTACATAATAGAATATTAAGAAGGGAATCTAAAGAACAGCACATAAGTATTGTATCTAAGTCTTACTCTTATAGTGGTTCCCAATGAATGTTGGCATTGATTATAGGCAGCTTTCTTTCAAGCATTCACTCCTATTAGTTCTCAAGCCCAGTAAGCACTTCTTGCCATATATTTAGAACTTCAGAATATTTTTATAATACAGTGTAGTATTAGATACAGGCATCTTTTCAAAGCCTTGATTTTGCAAAAATATTTACAGAAAATAATTTAATCAGATTCCGAAAAACTACAAAAACGCATATTTATCAGCATCCACATAATTCTAATGAGAAATCTATCAAATGCAACTTGGGATTACCTTTTCATGCCCCCCAGAGCTGGCTCAGGCTAGCATTATGGTCCTGTTGGTTCATGGTTCTAACTTTAACCATTTTTGCCATTTTACCAAAGAACATGGTTGATTTTTGGTGAATTTGAAAGAAACAGAATGAAGAATTGGTGAATGGAAATCAGACCCCTTGGCAAGGTTTACTGGTTTTCTTCTGAGCTGTACATGAAAGACAAAATTTGATAGGTCTAGATTATAAGTTGGTTTTATTTTGTGAGAGTCATATTCAACTTTTCCTTAGCACCCAAAAAAAAAAAAAAGAATCACATTCGACTTTCTAAAACCTTACTCTTTTTCTCAGTACGACTTTTTTTTTTTTTTTTATAATCCAGTTCTTTCAAAACCAAATAAACTAATGATTTTGTTTCTCAAAGAAAAAAAAAATTATATATATATATATATATATAAACTAATGATTTTAAGCTATCTCAAACGGAGACTAAAAATAAGGCAGTAAAACTTAAAAGCAACCAATTGCTAATTTGTTATAGGCTGAGAATGGATTTGGACATGTTGCTTGCTGGACCAAGCACAATAGTAATCCAGTTATTCTCTTGGGCTATTCTTAAAGTTACACCCTATTCTGTGACAGACCGTGGTCCATTTTGTCCGATTTCAAGAATCACATGGCCTAACGTTGCGCACATTGCACTGAACCAAATTAATATATCCGGCTAAAAATCTTATAGTCCGTTTGGATGGAGGGAGAAGGAGGGAAAATAGAGTAAAGCTGAGTAAATTTAACACAAAATTAGTTTATTTTTAGTCTACTTTACTCTACTTCCTTCCATCCAAACAGGCCATTATAATTCACTCTAATATTTTCAATAGTAACGTTCAAGTTCAAATTCCTCACTTCCAACTCTCAAGAAGAGGAAAAAAAAAAAAAACAACCACAACCCCTGCTCTGCGCTGCATAAGCCTGCCGCTCATATGTGGTTTCATAAGCATTGCAATTTCTTATCTGAAAAAACTGTAATAATAAACATGTGTTCAATCGAATCAATGATCAATCCTACCAAGGGTCAATGAAGAAAACACGAAACTATACCTTATCCCACTTGGACAACACCTAGTACAAACAATTTACAATTGTTTGGTGGTTCTGTTTTTTGGGGGAGGCTTATTCCACTTCCAATAGCGACTGCTGAGGGTACAGCAATTTACGTCATATGTGATTCAAAGTCACTTATTTGAGATGACCCAGCTGGGCTACAGGGAAAAACACACTAATTTGTACTTTGTAATATGCACTAACTAGCATCATCCACTATAATATTCAACACAAAATCCAAATCCCATTTGAGTTTTACAAGAGTTTACTTAATTTCTCAATTATCCTCCTCGGTCCCCACAGTTAACGTACATAAGGAAGCAAAAGAAAGCAGAAACTTGTCAATTACTTCAATGAAACTTTACCCCCACAGTACCCAATAGATTTGCCACAATAATTGAACTCTTCCAATTAAGCAAACCACCACTAAAGACCACGATCATAGTCCTACATTATTATATGGCATACTATAAAAGATTTTCTCTTACTTTTCAATGCAAATTGGGTCCAATATAATATTCATGGGCTTATCGGATTTTATTTCAAGTCTCTTTTATTCTTTTTCTTTAAAAATTTCCAGTTACAAGATTCTTACTTTGTCACCCCCAACCTAATCAATTCTGACTCATCAAGTCATTGTCATTTATAAATGTTTTTACAATCTTAAAAGAAAAGGTAGAATTAGACATGGCAAAACGGATGGGTTGGGTTGAGTCAATCAGGTTGCGGATCGGGTTGGGTTGACCCGTATTTTTCAAACAAGTTTTTTTTTCATTACAAAAACAAATCAATGACAACCTGTTTAGAGAGAATGAATAAAATCAATTAAGCAAATGAATTGCACTTAATGCCAATTGTTAATATCCTTCCAATTCTGATTGTTTTAAGCATAACAAAAATTATTTATAATCATAAATTCATGATGAAAAAAGTCTTCAATGTTAATAGTTCACTGTCAAAATACATATAATTACAAGTTTACATCTTCAAAAAGAGATAGATCTTAAAACAAACAAAACAAGTAAGCCAGCAAAGTAGCAAGTTATCGGTCTTCTTAAGTGCACATGTTCCTGTTGCATTTAAAATAATAGTAAAGTTAGATTACTTAGAAAGATAAACTAAACAAAAAAAAATATTTAAAAATAAACATAACATATTAAGTAAAGAAAAATAAGTAAATATTTTATAAGAATCACACCTCAATCTCAATCTACTTAACGTTGGTAGCAGATTCGGCACTACAAATACTCATACTTGCAAATTGTAGCTCAAGTTGGCCAATTTCGTCAGCATCTTCATCTATAATACAATATTTTAATATAACTTAATGTACCATGAAGGCAAATCAATAAAGAATTAAAATTGTATAATTATGACTATAAAAAAATTAAATTACCTTCAAATCCATATAGCCAACTTTTAGTACACAATGTAATTTCCACATTTTCAAGTAAAAGACATGATCGATACGGAGTAAGAATTTTTTCCTCAATACTAAAACTTGATTTAGAGGCACAAGTTTTGGAGCCCTTTGAGGTTGGGAACTTTGGTTTGTCACGTTCCAACTTTCAACTTTCAGGTTTGTTTTGTGCATTGTGGGCATGGCTTTGGCTTTGGAGTCTTGGACAATGGATTACAGCTAAGCTAGCATTGAATGAGATTTTTTTTTTTTTTTTTTTAATGGTTGTCTTGACTCTTGATAGCCTTGAGTCTTGTGTTGTCTTGTCTCTCATATCACTCATGTCCATGATTTGTGAGCTCTTATTGGTTGTGATAAGGCACAAAGCTCAAATAGTCTTCAGTACAAAAAAATAAATAAATAAATACTCAAATAGTCATTCTCTGATAACAGTTTTACTTGTTTATATAATATATTGACTATTAGTTTTGATATTTTGTGTTCTATGCACCTAGTATCATAACGTAGTTTAAATATTTTTTTTTTGTGAATTTTTTTAGCGGGTCGGGTCACAAGTTATCCAAGGTCGGGTCGGGTTGGCCCTCAAAAAAATTGGGTTTAGGTCAGGTCGAGTCAGAAAATTCTTACCCGTATTGCCATGTCTAGGTAAACGATGGACCATTTGACAGCATGAAACATGGCCAGAAATCCTATCACCGATCACTTGCGACTTTTGCATCAGCAATGCAATGTCATGAAGACCTTGTTCCTTATGAATCAATCTTTGTATATACGCATTTTAGGCCCTATCTATTTGCAGTATTAGAATTTAGAATCATGAAGGAAGAACAAGACAAGACTATTTGGGTTTGTGAGAAAGAACCATCTGAGTGTGATCAATGCAATTTTACCAAAGATTGTTTTGAGTTCAGACTTGTTCTTAGTTCTTACACTTTCATAAACTAGGATTTGTTTTTGATTAGCTATATAATAAAATAAATTTAATTAAACAGATGACTTGGCTAATTGTGTATCGTTTAATTGGTTTATGAAGAATACTGCATAACTCGAAGTATTCCCGATTAATTAATAAAAGAGTGTTAAAAAAATTAAATCAATCTGTGGGGGTCAAAAACATAGAAACTAAAGAACTAATCTTGCATTTAAGATCGACGCAACTAATTTCTTCGGAATGAGAGGTAGAAATCTACAATGAGAATATCAAAAAGATAGTTGGAGACAAATATCACTGAATTAAGACTTTATAGGAGTGGAAAAGCATTTTTCCAAGGTACATACAAGAATTCTAAAGGAAAAACACAAGTAAAGGCTCTTCTCACTTTCTCTCTCTTATTCTTCCCTTAATTTTTCTAGATCCCCTTTCTTGTTGTTCTCCTTCTCCTCTTCCAGTTGTCCTACTGTTAACTGAATTCAGGGGGATACTTGTTTCATGAATACCTTCTCCTGCCATTTCTTGATCATAAAGATAGACTTTTAGAGGTGTTTTCAATATTTAGGCCAATTATTCAGCATTCAATGTGGCTAACATTAAGTAAGGAGAGTTCATTAATGTGGAGGGGACTGTTACATTGGACTTTGATTTTTCTTTGACGTGTTTCCCATGAAAGTAGGTAAAAAATGGTGTTTTCAGTTAAGCAAATGACCACTTCTCGATTGTGTTTCCTCAAGAAGATGGGTTTCTCAGATTACCTTTGACATATTAAAATCATTTTAACCTTTTTTTTTCTTTTTCTTTTTTGGTCCAATTAAAAAAAAAACTGCCATGTTAAGTTCTCAATTGGGAGGCGGCTTTGGAACCCTTTCATCGGAGTGATTAAATTGACCTCTCTGCCAGTTACCCCCTTCACCACCAAGCCACAAAATGGCCAGCCTCCGACGACCTTATGTCGACAAATTCTTTGGGTTTGTGCACAACAAAGATCTGACCCCAGTAAAGAGAACGACGCCAAAATGAGATTCACAAGGAATGGCAATTTTGAGACCACAGGTGACCATCTTTGGCTATGGGAGTATTATTTCTAGTGAAGGGAAGATTCCACCATTTGATTTGTTTTGTTACTGGACACCGATTGAAATGGTTGGTGTTGTTGTAGAACAAATTACTAATGGTGGTCTTTAAATTACTTCGAAGGGGATTTCTTACTAATAGAAGATCTTACCGTCTATTAATCATGCTCTAAATATCTCAGTTACAAATACTAGAAGATGTCAACCAATTAAGTTACAAATCTTTTGACTGATAAAGAAAATCTTACTAGTGTGAACATCAAATCCATACTAAAGAATAGATATTAAGAGCACATATAAAAAATTATTTGCCATATATATACATGATAAAATTGATCTATGGCTAACATGAGTGTTCGAAAGTTTTCGAGCAACTAACTATTAACGAAGTATGTATAATCCCATAAGATCTCAAAAAATATTAAGAACCATCAAATCAATCCCTTAAGGTTGATAAGTTTTATTGAAATATAACATTCTTTTACTAATAATTATTCGCATAAAAATTGCTATCATAGAAATGTATTTCTGTTGAAAACTACTGCATTTTATAAAATGCAAAAACTGGGTTTAAAGCACTACTATTAAATAATAAAAGCATTTATTTCCAGAATTTACACTTGGATTCATATAATACGATTAACTTATGTACACTCCCGTATAACTAGAAATCTCAGGTGAACGCCATCAGAACATAAATGGTGCCGGAGCAAATGTCGGAATAATCGTCGGCATGCGACTTCTCCTGAAAATTTTTCCACCAAAAAATTATATCCAATTTAACCAATCATCCCATAAAATGCCACATAGAACCATAACAACTACCTCCAAACATGTCTAAGATTTTAGTATTAAGAAAACCGCAATTTCAAAAATTCTTTTTCAGTAAGGCATAACCGCATAAGTTCTCTTTATCCAGATTGTAATATATATATATATAATAAATTCCAATCCATAAAAATTAATGATCAATAAAATATAACTAAATCATATTTATAATTAGTGAATTACAATTAATCTAACCGGTAAAATCTCTTATAATTAATAAGAAAAGACAATTAGAATTTGAGATAATATCGTTTGTATTAATAACTTATAACACCAAACTTTAATCCTAAAATTTGGTGTCTTTGGCCTTTTATCTTATTAAAAAATATTGTTTGTAATTATCCACACCTATTATATATATAATTTTTTTATTAAGTCAAGATATTTGTTTGTTTATATAATAAAATCACGAAAATTTAAAAAAAATAAAATAAAGGTAAAATAAAACTATTTTAGAATATTTTTATATTATTGGGACCAATTTTTATTAGTCTGTCAGTTAACTCACGATAAAAAATATTGTAAAATAGTTTGTAACATACAAAGTTCGAAAACATACTCGTAGTCGTCGCTATAGCTACGAACGAGAACACGGGCTCGAGACGGAGCAGTACTAGTCTTCCTCTTGGAGTTGGCGACCCTTTCAGGACTCGCCCTCTTCTTTTCCTCCTCCTCTTCCTTTTTCTTCTTCTTTTCTATCATCACCATGTCCTCCGATATCGCGCACAGACTCGGCTTCCACTCCGCCTCACCCGCCGACGCTCGCCGCACCCTCCTCCGCCTCCGAGCCGGAGACGGCTGCGCCAGCCTCGTAGTCTCCCCCTCCTCCTCCTCCTCCTCCTCCTCTTCTTTACTTTTCACCACCCTGTCAGGGCGCATGACCCCACAACACAATAGAAACTTCATCCGTATATCAGACACTAATACACTAATGATGCTGTTTGTTGTTGTTGTTGTTGTTGAAATCTGGGCTTAGGGTTGCGAGGAATCACGAATGCTGCCATTGCTGTGTAGCTTTCCTTCTCATTTCTAATTTCTTTCTTTCTTTCTGTAAGAGAGAGTAACAGTATTCCAGTTTTTATAGAGGCGAATAACTAACTCAATGTGTGTGGTGGATTTTGTCCCTATCTATAACGGTATAAGATCGCCCATGCTTTTCTCATTTATTACCAAAATGTCCCACTACGCCCAACTCAAGTCAAATCATGGACTGCTATTTCCATAGGTACTCCCAACTTTTTTTGTTTTTTAACCTAAAAGTAATTTTCAAAAGGTAATGCTATTTTTACAACCTGTTTCTAACATTATTCGTTACAAAAATTTCGTAATAAATCCTACGTAGTCAGTCGTGGGCCAGATTAAGATTTGTTCTAAATTTGTTAAATATGTAACATTATTTTTTGCAAATAAGTTGAATTTATATTTATAGAAACTCTTTTTATAGGTAAATGTAACTCACATCACAAGTTCATGGTATTGAACACCTCATCTTTTAATACATATCTTTATTTTCGCAAAAAAGATAAGGTGAGAAATTATTTTTCATTTATTCGTCATAACTCATTAGTAGAATTAAACCAAACTATAATTTTGGTAAATGTACCTTTGTCACGGTTTCAACTTAATTGGATCAATTTTACCCTTCAAATTTTACTCCTTTGATTATTAATTTTGTCAATTTTGTTTCTCAACTTTAAAATCAAGTTAGTTTTATCCATAAAAGATGACTTGATTAAGGATTAGATTAACTTGATTTTAAAAGTTAAGTATGCATTTGGTATCAGCTTATTTATCTTTTTGTTAAGAGTGTACTAAAGTATAGTTGTACTTGGAAAAAAATTAGAAAAAACGAGATTTTAAAAAGTTGTACATAAAAATTAAAAACTATTAGAAAAAGAATTTGAAGCCAAATGGACACTAAGAGACTAAACTTACATGATTTATGTATATAGAAGAAATTGAAATTATCCCCTTTATTGAAGGACTAAAATGAAGTTCAACAAAAAATTTAATTTTAGATATTTATAAAAATGAAAAATGACAGCATTTTTTATTACTTTATTGGTTATGGAAGCTAAAAGTTGCGTAGATCCAAGAGTCAAGCTAGGAGGATCAAATCCAAATTAGCCTAACCCTAGTGGCCCAAACCCACGACCCTACATCTGTAGATTGGGTTACCCAAGGGAAGTTTGGTACAATACCTTCCACCCATAAAGTCGAAGGCCAACAAAGGGATCGTCCCCTTTCCCCATTCCACATTTTTTAAGGCGGCACCACCATTAAATTCTTCAAGATATGGTGAAATTCTCCTCAAGCAAAGCTACCCCTTAAAATTTTGAGTTAAAAACAAAACTTTAATCGCTTGCTTAAGTGAGCACAAGCCTGCTCGAGTGAGACCACGATGCAAGCACGGTGCAATCGGCAAAAAAAGAAGGTATTTCAGCACTTAGAAAGTGTCGATCGTCACTTAGACAAGCCTGCTTAAGCAAGAGTCAAGCGAAGGTTAAGTAGTGTACAAGCGAGGACAAGTGGGTTTGAACCATGACAGGCAATGTATCACTCAATGCTCGCCTAACATCCACTCGAGTGAGATCCTAAAGCTTGCTTGACCGAGGTTAGTCTCACTCAAGTGAGACAATCATAGAATGCCCAACTTCAGAAAAATTTTGCATGCACCCCTATGAAGCACGAACACGACTGGGAGGGTGCCGCATCGGAGTTCAACACGGCTGCCCATGCGTCGGTGCCACGTTTGAGCTTTTTTTTTTTTTTTTCACTGATTTGCATCGACTCAGCTCGATTCGTGCCGAATCGGGCAGATTCGGCCAAAATTGGGCCATATTAGCCAAATTGGGTCATATTGGCCAGCAATCAAAACAGCCGAAACAGGTCGAAATCGGCATTGAATCTTGTTGGAACAGCCAAAATTGACTTTGAATGATGTGCAAAACACTCCAGATCTTACAAACTCAGAATGATTTACAAAACTCCAGATCTTACAAACTCTAGCACAAGTGAACCTGTATCTACAAACTCCAGCCTACAAACTCAGATTTTCTTGAAACTCAAATTTTGTGAATCAAGGCATAGTAATGTGTTTTTTAAGAATATTTTAATAGTAAAAATATATAGAAAATATAAATAAAAATATTTTTAATAACATTTTAATCGCCGCACCCGCACCCAACTTTTTCAAAAATTGCCCAGTCCCGCACCCACACTTGAATCTGAAAACGCACTCATGCTTCATAGATGCACCCCCTCCCTCCCCCCAAAGGGAAAGAGGCTTCTTTTTTTTTTTTTTTTTTCTTTTTTCTTTTTTTTTCTCTCTTAACGGTAAGTGATAGTCAAACCATTATTTTAAGAATCATTCCAACCAAAGTGAATCCCAAAGTTACATTTTCAAAGGAATCTCATCACTTTCTATATAGATATCCTACATTTTTTTTTTTTTTTGGAAATATTTTACCCATTAGAGAAATTCACAGAATTCTCCAAAATTATTATTTAAAGAATTCTAGCTTAGTTGTACCCTAAAGAAAAATTTTCTTGGAAAGCATTTGCAAACTCTTGTGTGAGGAATATTATCTTAAAGCTTGCAACTTCATTTGTGTCTCAAATTCAATAAAGTTTTCTTGTTTCTTTCCTTATCACCCCATGAATTGCAACATTAACAAATCCCATAACGGATTCCATGGGGAGGATTTCACCCACCACCTCTTAGAGCACTAGCATCATTTGTGTTAAATGCTAAATTTCTAACATCTAACACGCCAAACACTAAAAAACCACCTATATGAGATGTGTCAAATGCCAAAATAATTATTTGGCACAAGCTATAGTGCAATTCTAATTTTAGCATGGTATGGTGATCAGAAATTGTATTATTATTTGGTTTTTTTTTTTTCCAATGGTTCTCGCTCTTCCTGATTGTTGGAATTAATTTATATTATTTTAAGTTTCTCTCTCTTAATATGTCTTCAATGCCTTTGGGAACAACAAAAAAGAAAAAATTGATTATAAAAAATAATAATTAAAAAGAATAAAGAAAGAATATTTAATTAAAATGGTAACAAAATAGAATATGTTATGTAGGGTGTATTGTAAAGTGGTGTGTTAAAATAGATAAAGTAACTTTTTGATATGCAAAATAACATTTTTTTTTAAACGCCTGATACTAATGATTTTATAGAAGACCATAAAAGCACTTCTCATTCAAAGAAGATGTATTCATTCTTTGCTAAAACTCTATAATTTAGTCTTCATCCTATTCTCTTCTTTTTTTTTTTTTTTTTTTTTTCACTAACTTGATCACCGGAGTGTGTCTAACCAACTCCACTAGTTGGTATAAGTAGGTCATTCTTATTTTTCATACTTTTCACCGATGATCCCTAAAATGTCTAGCCTCCATGTTCATCATAATCTTTATATTTATTTCTATATTCATTCTTCCCACTTTCAAGTCGAAAATGGAGTTTGTTTATATATATATATATATATATATATATATTATGGGTTCCCAAAAATCATATTTAACTCCTTTTTTCTACCCAATACATTATAATTATATGAAAAAATGCACTTGAGGCTATATATATTAGCACGAGCATCTTATAACTTATAAGGCCTAACAAGCCTATAAGAAACCTGATCTATCGATGATTTGCGCCATACATTATAATACTGTATGAAATAATTAGTAGGGTTGAATTCTACATATGACTAATACATGCATGTGTGTGACTGTGTGTTTAGATTACACCTATCCTTTCTTATAACTCATAAAACCGGTAGGTTGTTTGTATAAAGCCAATTAGTCTTTAATGAATTCTATATTTATATCTCACCCAATTACGTGTGATTTATGTCAATTTGGTGTTGACAACCTTGATGAAGACCACGCAAAATACTCGAAACGCCTTGAAAATATAAAAATTAAATAAATAAATAAGAGAGGGGGAGTGAGGGTGTATTGTGGGATCCATATTTTGTGAGTGAGAAGATGTATATATTGGATGCATAATTAAAACATAAGTAAACAAAGTACCGTGTGTGTATGAAAAAATTTATTTTCGTAAACTTATTTTACTAAAAAAAATGTTAAGAAAAGCATTATCGTATTTTTTAAATAAAAAAATTTATAAAAAAAAAAAAGATAAAAATTCAGAAGACCGTATATATGATGATTTAACAAATAAGTCAACTGTTAATGACCATGTTGGTCTAATAACACCTTCTTAGATACTAAGAACATGGGGTTGAAGCCTTGAAGGGGAGGATAAAGGTTCCTATAGTAATGTAGGAGATTTCTAACAACAATAAAAAATCAAAATAATAAAAAATAAAAACAAAAAATTCAGCTTATAAATTATACCAAACAGGTCCTAGGGAAGGTGGCCAATTCAATTACTGCATGAATGAGGAGATGCCCAAAAAAGAGGTTATTGATAGAGTAAGGTTAAGAAATTGGTATGTGGGAGGTGGGACCTTTAGCATGACCCTCCACCTATGATTATTAAATTAAGAAGGTGATATATTGATTGCAGAACGAACTAGACAACTCATTAATTACTGAAAGTGTGCAGATTTATAAAGCGAGATATCATATTATCTTTTGCAACTATGGTGGCATGAGACTCCATTATTATTGGCCCTTTACTTAAAATATATGCAGGTAAATTGCAATTGTCATATATTTAAACAACTTAGGTGAAGTGTGTTGTCAAGGTTCCATCAGTTGAACTTTTAATACATTAATTTGGCTGACCTTTTTTTTCAAGGGGAAATCTGCTCAACAACTTAAACATTAGAATTTCAAATTCAAAAAATGACCCAAGAATTTCACTATTACTATTTTTTTTTTGGCTGAATAAAAATTAAAAAAAAAAAAAAAGGGGTCTTTAAGGTAGATTTATTGACATCATGTCTGATAATGAAAAAGATAATATCACGTGTACTACTGAGACCTTGATGAGTCTATCGAACCAGGCAACTTCTGCTAAATATCATGTAAAATAAGATGAGAACTCCTACTATCAATTCACACCCCGTTATGATTTCACTATTTTATTTCAACGTTATTTATGTTTGTAAATTAACCGGGTGCCTCAATATATATTTTGACTGCACTATTTCCTATTTAGTCAATATATGTGATGTGTGGTTTACAACAGGCAACTTGCTGTCATTCATGGCAAGGTTCTCATTCTTTTCTTTTCTTTTTCTTTATCAGTAGGAAAAAAAATTCCATTAACAAATTCAACCATCCATTCAACAGGGCTCTATCAACCCCAGGAGAGAGAGCTGTAGAGTAACATTAATCTATTGATAAGAGACATCAACCATTTTATGGCTGAACGATTCAAGAGTACTAGAGTAAAGTCATTTGCGTCTTTGTTACTCTAATCCATCCAAGCACTGCACATATTTGTCATTGTTGGACAACCATTTACTCAATTCCCAATCATGTTACTTTGCCACCAATGGTGCCTTCCCACACCATTACCTAACCAGCTTAATAATTCTACGTTAATTGCCCATGAAGTCCATTCTCAAACCTTTTTATTTTCTTTCGGTAATTGTGATTATCAAACCTAATCATGTTAAAATTCAGTAAACTTAGCTTTGAGGCTACATATACCCCACCAAGGAGTGTCTGGCCACCTTTTGAAAGTGAATTCACAACATATAAAGGCAAAATCCACCTTCAAACAGGTGAGGAATTGAGTAATAGATTTTAGCAATAGATATATATATTCTCATTCAAAAGACTGAGGTGTTTGATAAAGTAGTTTGAGTAATGTTGTTTTTTATATACGTGTAAGTGAAAAAGTGTGTTGAAACGTGTGTAAGTGTGTTTAAAATGTGTTGTTTTGTGTTTGAGTGTGCTTAGCATTGGGAAAGAATGGTGCTTATCAATCATCAATCCAACTTCGTTTTCACCCAATGAAGCTTCCTGATTTTACTGGCTTCATGCAGAAAACAAACTCGAGAAAACTAGTAAAATTGACAGGACTAATCGATCATCTCCTGTATAGTCAAGTTTCAAGAATGCTAGCTATAGCTTCCGAGTGTCGGGGATGTTAACCAAAATGCATTTAGTTTGATCGACTTCAATTCCCTCCCACCAATTCCAACTAACTAAAACGATTTCTTTGTCCTAGCATGGTGACAATGCACCTCAAATTCAAAATATCAACTGTTGAGTTATTTTCAATGTTATGAATTTGCTTTGTTTGCTTCAAAAGGAAGGCAAAGCTGTCCTTCAGCAATTGGCTTATTGGGAAAAATCATAGACACGGCATTGTATTGTCTTGGGCCACTTGTAAAGAGCAATTAATATAGTCAGATAAACAGCTGTAGGGAACAAGAATTGTTACAACGTCGTTATGTATCATGTGGCACAAATGTCCAATCAAAGTAACATTGGCTCAAAATGAAACCTAAACCAAATGCAACACTGCATTAAAATACATGTGGTCTGGAGAAAATTGTGGCAAAGGTTAACTCGTTTTGCAGAAAGCAAGATATGAATTCTGTGGTGAAATGTGAAGAGCTTTGAATAAAAGGTTAACTCACATATTTGAGCTCGGAGTTCAAACTATTTTGTTTTGAAATTACTAAAACTTTAACTTTAGTAGTGATGGTACTTGTCACTATGGTTTAGGATATTGGCATATTGGGAGTGAATCAAAATCCTTTGCTCCATTGGACTTGGGCCACTTTCAGTTCCATCAATCGATACTAACCATGGTTTTTTTTTTTTTTTTTTAATATAACTAAAATTGATTCCATTGGTTCCTCATGGACCCCTCCTAAAGTCTCAAGTTTCTCTTTCAATCTTCCTCACACACTAATTAGCCAAAACAAAATTCTCACTTACAGTGAGTTTGAGTGGAACAGAGGGAAGTTGATGAAAAGAGATGGGGTAGTTTAATTATGGTCTCTTTGGCTTGCTGTGTCTTGGTTTTGTGATTTCAACCAAAAAAATAAAATAAAAAGCCAGGTGTTTTGAGAATTTCAAAACTAGTGTTTTCCTATTAAAAAAAGTTGATGAATATTTTTGGCATAATCTTTTCTATAATTCTAGTTCCCCATTTGCCTCCTCAAACTATCACAAGACCGATCAAACTCACCACCATTGCCGTGACCACCCCTCCACCCAACCTAGCAATCCCAACAAAAATTAACAATATAAACATATTAAAAATTGTCTGAAAATTTTATTTGGTTTAAGCGTGCAACAAAATGTATTATTTGTCCACTAAGAAATAGGTATTGAAATCTTATAAATAGACAACACCATAAAGGGTTTGGTAATTTAGGTCCAAAAGTCCATCCACATGTAAAGAGACTTTGGATTAGTTTGAGAGAGCCCTAGAGAGATTTTGTGAGGCCTCTTAAACAAATTTCTCCATTCCCTTCTTCTTCTTCTTTTTTTTTTTTTTTTTAAATCTTTCTAAAATCTAACATATTTTCACATTCAATTTTGGTGTTTGAGCTTCCCTCTGTTTACAACATAACAAACCACCAATTGCACATTACAACAAACAATTGTACCATAGACGACTCTTTAGGTGTTTATGGCAAACTTGCCACAAAGTCTTTGGCTTCGAATTTCCTCCCGACCTCCATGTCAGTCTCTCAGCCAACTTACCCATAGAGCTCAACTTTCTCAAATGGCAAGCACCTAGTGTTTAGTGCTACCTTCGCTTGCCACTTGACCTTTCTACTGTCGCGATTGCATTCCAGATCGCTCGGAATAAGCATGAAAAAAATGATGGATGCATTCCAAATACTCCCAACTGTTTCACTAAAGTTTCTTTTACCTGTCCTTGTTGCCTTGGTTGTTCGTTGGCATCGAATATGTAAAGAGGGAAATTTTTTTTTTGGTGAGAAATATTAAGAAAGAGACAAGAATAATACGTGAGATTTAATGAAATGATTTAAAAGATATTTTTTTAAACTAGTTTAAAGGAAAGCTTTATTCTTAACGAAATTCAAATGACACAATTCCTTTTCAGATTAGATTTCAATTAAAAAATAAAAATAAGAATAATGTCGTTTAGTCCATTGTAAGGAAAATGTTTAGTTCTAAACAAGTTTGGAACATTAAGCTCCAACCACCAATAATAAGATAACATGTGTCTCATGTTTAATTGGGTTAAGTGAGTTATATTCATCACATAATAAGAACATGTTTGAAGCCAATTTTTGTCTTTATTGTAATGAATGGAACATAAAGTGGAGGAAAATGCATGGAACAGAATTTTGGTTCATATTGGAGCAGCCACCACAAACCTTTCTTTTAAATTCCAAAACTACACCATCCAAATTGATGGCGAAATGAATTTAACATGAATCATTGAAAATCTAGCCACAAAATAAGTTCTCAAACAAGAAGCCTGCTGTTCTAGATCAGCAAGAGATTCTAACAATAAAAAATAATAGGATCAAACTAAATGAATTTTACATTGATGGGGGGTTCTATAGAATGTGTGCATGTTACCTGCAACTTGGTAACATGCAATTCCTACGATATGTCACATTTGATCCAACCAAAATTAGTCACTCAAATTAAAAATTCAAGTCAGATTCACGCTGGTAAAATTAACTAAACTATATCTTCTCTTCGTCATTCATCCAACTTTCTTTCCTTGCAGCTGATATGCTCCCTAAGAAATTTGGGCCATTGAGAAATTTCTTGTTTAATTACAGCATCCGCCCTAGCTAACTATAGTAACGGAAGCATTTGTAACATGCATATTAAACCCATTTTTTTTAGATACACGCATATCGTATATAATATATTAAAATGGAGACTCAATCAAGAATCCGATCATAATTTAATAGAACTCTAATTTTTTGTCAAGTGTCAGTTGAAGACTAAACAATTGCCTAGATTTGTTTCTCTATTAAATAAATAAAAACCTAGATTTTGCCTTTTATGCACAGAAGGATTTGGAGGTTCAGTCCAAAAGTTTGGATGTGGGTGGGCTCTTCATTATACCTCAGTAGTATTAAGACTTGAATATTAAGGATGGTCCAAATTATCTTTGGAGGTTCAGTCCAAAAGTTTGGATGTGGGTGGGCTCTTCATTATACCTCAGTAGTATTAAGACTTGAATATTAAGGATGGTCCAAATTATCTTTGGTTCATACTGAAGGTTTTGCCTTACTGTTTTAAATAAGAAATCATGTTCCTTCTTAATCGTGTTTTACCACATGTTTGGGTTAGGAGACAGGAGATTCTGTTTTAAACAAGAAATCATGTTCCTTCTTAATACCGTTTTCCATATGTTTGGTTAGGAGATAGGAGATTAGAGGGAAGAGGGGAATCCTTTTCTCCTCGGAAAAGGACCATCTACATTTAAAATGGATGTATTTTATTTTAATAATTATGAACTTTATAGTTAAACAAGTTTTAGCTACCAAAAAAACTTGGTTAATGTTTGCACACATGCTAAGCTATTGACTAAATATATTTTAAATGTAGATGATCCTTTTCCAAGGAGAAAAGATCCCCCTCTTCCCTCTAATCTCCTATCTCCTAATCCAAACATATGGTAAAACTCTGTTAAGAAGAATCATGATTCCTTATTTAAAACAAAAAGGCAAAACCTACAGTATGAGGCAAAGACAATTTAGACCATCCTCAATATTCGAGTCTTAATACCAGTGGATGACTCAAAGTGCATCTGAAGGTATTATACCAGTCCCAAACTGCAACTAAACTACTGTGGTATAATCAAGAGCCCATCCACATCAAACTTTTGGACTGAACCTCCAAATCCTTCTGTGCATAAAAGACAATCTAGGCAATTTTTTTTTTTAGAAACAAATCTAGGCAATTGTTAACTTCAAGTCTTCAACTGATATTTTTTTAACAAAGAAGATGACAACAAATCCAAATGCACCATAAACAATTCCATTTATGATGCAAAGATTAAAAAAGATTTCGCAAAATTATTAACCATGGAAGTTTGACAAAAATTATCATAAATGGCAAACCCAAATCTTGCACATTAGAGTTGCAACATACAACAATTAAAGATCCATATATTTCTCAGTTCAATCCGCTGATCGGCTCACATATAAGGCTAAATATCCCACCACCACATGAAAACTTCTAGGCAATGGAAGAGAAACCATGCTGTCACTTTAGAAACATAGAGAACTATGACCCATAAATGCTACTTGTAGACCAGGCAGTTCAATGGATCACAAACTTGTTCCCTTTAGTAGAGGAGTCACTGATGGCCATATGGAGGATACATATTGTTCTCAGGAGGGGTAGGTGGTTGTCTGGGTCTTGCATACTCCGCGAATATAACCCAACCATCTAGAAACTATTCAACACAAAGAAAAATAATGTAATAAATGAATATAAAAATATAAAATAAAATTTAAAGAACCAAAAGAAAAGACCAAAGTTGAATAAAAATCACCACCGTCACTCAGTTGCCATGTTGGCAAGGACCCTTTTTTTTAATTAAGTAATAGGAATTTTGTTGAAAAGAAAAATATGGAGAATGCACATAGGATGCATACAACAACGAGACATGGACATCTAGAAAGAGAAAGAGAACATAGATATTGAAAAGCTATAAGTAAATTTTGGCCCCAAGTAGAGGGGCAAGGGAAGATTTAAACTAGTGACCTCCACTTCATGAGAAGACCGGGGTTTATGAAGGCCTCTTTTCTGAAGCTTTTTTTATATTTTGAAGATATGCTGTGCCTTAAAGTAACTTGTATCATCTTCTAGGCATTCATAGACAAGTTATGAAAAAATTCCATGACCTTGCATTGTTTGTCTCTAATCCAATAGGAAGTTGTAACTGAAGACAAAAATAAAATAAAATAAAATCCTTAAGACTGGAGATATACTTTTAACATAACAAAGGGAACCTGCTTCCATGTTTCAGCACGTGAATGTGTGTGTTTGTACTCGTGCTTGTCGGTTAGATAATTAAAGGCGGAAACATTGTTTTATCCTTATGTTCAGCATCTAATGTCACAACAAATTCTATTTAACATCTCAAGGGGAAAAAAGCGTTGTGAACGATGTCAACTAACCTTCCCATCCATGCCCTCTATTCCTTTTGCAGCATCTTCTAGAGTAGCATACCTCACAAAACCAAAACCCTTAGAATATCCTGATACCCGATCAGTCACCACCTTAGCTGTTAATGGCAAAAGGTCAATTGAGAATTTTATAGTCACTACAAAAGATAAAAGCATAAATAAAAGGAGACGAACAAACCATGAACTACTTCACCAAACTGGGAAAAGGCTTCATGAAGCTTTTCTGTGGTAGTACGCTTACTAAGCCCTGTAAATATAGAGTAAACCACATAAAAATCATGAAATATGAACGGCAATTCAATCATCCAAAGCATGCAGGTAAGTTCAAAGCTACATCAATGATATATTATCAATCATACATGTATTAGTCTAACAGACACCTGTGTGTGTGAGGGGTACAAATGGACTGCATGATGACCAAGAATTGAAGTTTAAGCAGAAACTTTTAAACATCTCAAGAAATAAAAGACATTTAGAAATTTGACTAAAAGAAAACGGAGTATCACATTAGGCCAGGGGGATATTTCTAGCTACTGGAAACTAATACTTTTAAAAGGCATACTTCATAGAATGTTGAATTAAATGTGAAGGTTCATATATTGTTTTTCTTTTAATGGTAAGATACACACTCACCCATTAGGTCTTGACTCTTGAACCCATGACCTTACCCTCCACCTAGCACTTATAAGTTATAAGGGAGGAAGTACTAGTTGAGCTAGAGCTCATTGTCATGAATGTTCACATATCTTGATCCCCCTCTTTTAAAAGAATTGTGATCCGTCATCTCATTTGTTTGTAGAGCCATATTTTACCCTTCTTGTGTAGATGTGCATGTGTTTATAAAATTAGACTTCACAAATACTGGTGAAAACAACTCAAGAGAAAAGCAAAATAAGAACTAAAACTAGAAACATTTATATTTTAAGAAGACATCACTAGGCAAGCTTTAATCATTATGGCACTCTTTTTAACCCTAGAGAATTCACTTCTCAGATAGAATATTTTACTTCCTAAAAAATTTAGATAGATACCAATCCCATCCCAACTCAAGAAATTAAGGAAAACTAAGCCAATTACTGCTCATCTACATCAAATTTGCTTCTCTCTAAAATCATCTAATAATGTCAATTCTTAGCCAGAACACTCTCCAAAAAGATGACGACCTATGAGCTCAATCTATTTCAATTAGGAAGTGTAACCACCAAAATCAATGGTCCAAAGTGTTAACAACATGTATGCTGAGCCAACAATATCTCATACAAGCTTTATGACATGGCAATTCAAAAGTGCAAGTTGTATCCAACAAGAAGAGTGCAATGTTCACCAACAACAAAAAGGGTAAAATTTACAGTACAAAGCATTAAACATGTATGCTTGACCAACAATATCTCTTATAAGCTTGAAGACAAATTCGAAAGTGCAAGTTGTATCCAACAAAAAGAGTGCAATGTTCACTGACAACAAAAGCGGCAAAACTTAGATAGGTACAGTAGATTAGATTCCACAATTGAATTCAAACCTTTGGTTGTTTTGAATTTAATTGTCATTGGAAAAGATAATACTATTTATGTCATATTGGTCAATGCAACCAAGTGTTTGAATTCAATTGGGGAACCTAGCGTATTGCAATTAAGGTACTGTATCTAAGTTTCATCCCCACAAAAAGACAGTAGTTATAGCTATAATGTTATCTATATTGCTTATAGCTACCATCTGAAAACATTTCTTGCAAGGTCTAAGTAAGGAGTAAACAAAACTTCCGCCCTAAACCAAAAACCCTTAGAATGCACTTACAAGCCAAAATGTTACAAATCCAATTGCTGACCAAAAAATCTATTAATTTTTTTGTATCAGGTAACTATCTTATATCTACATGTGTGTCATAAACCAAAAATAAAAGCACACAATTGCTTCTAGATTTACCACACATTCTAATCCTACTGCACCATCCTAAACAATTACAGCTACAGTTAGACTAATACCAACTAGACATCCAAATATAAATTTGCAAAGGGCCAAAAATGGTACCCTCCAATGACTATTATTATAAAACTCATGGACTCTATAGCCCAAAGCAACAAAACCCAATACAATCAAATACCCACCAACATAGTAGAAAAAGGGAATGATTAAGGAAAACCCAGAAGAGAAAACAGAGAAATATGATAAGAAATGAAGGGTATGATGGGAATAAAGAGAGAGGGGCTTGCCGGAGACGAAGAGGTTGGTGCTGGGCTCGGCCTTTTCGCGCTGCTGAGCAGCCACAGAGGCTGAAGGAGGATTGAAAGGTGGGGTGAAAGTGGTGGAGAACAAGCGCCTGAAGCCGCGAGGCGCAGCAGCCGCCGCCACCGCGGTTCTCAAAGCCATGGCCATGGGTTTTAGTTTAAACCCTCTATCTAAGACCAAAGATGAGACTTTTCTAGAAAGACAAAAAGGTGGTATTACAACTTATGTAATGTATAAGAGAGAATTGGAGGGTACAACTGAAATTATCAAAGTGGCCTCCATTTGATTTCTTTTTCTTTTTCTTTTTCTTAATAATGGATTTTTTTTTTTTAGAAACCAATAATGGAGGTTATTTGTTTTAATCATATGCACTTAAGCAGTAGTGAAAATATTTAAAAAAAAACATGAGGGTGATTTTATAAATCATCATATAATGCATTGGAGGAGATTCGAAAAACTTTGTATCCTCTCATAAAAGTTATTATCCTCTCATAAAAGTTATTAAAAGTTGAACTTAAAATGAAGTTAGACTACTAAACCGGCATCCTTTATATTGTCTAGCATTTAGGATTCTAAACTCACCTCCCAATTTTTCATATTTACTTTAAAAAATCAAAAACAAAATTTAACTCAAACTTATTGCTTTAAAAGAGTCTTTTACTCATTTGGTAAAAGTTATTTTTCAATTTAAAAAAAGTTAGTACTTAATAAAAATAAATGAATAGTGTGATAATGCATTACAAAATGGGTACTCCTCCAATATAGAGTCAATATGTCCAATTTGAACTTCATCTCTTTGAGCGAGTGAGATGCCCCTGGACTAAAAGACCTTTCACTTTAATTTGATAAGTAATGTTACCAACTTGTTAGTGAGAGGATTATTTTGTTGGTGTGGGTGTGTGTTTCAAATACTTTGCCTTCAAGTTGTTTGTCCCACGTTGGTTAGAAGTGAGCTAGCTACCTTATGTTTATAAATCATTGTCCTTCTTAGCTTAAGTAATAACTTAAGATAATGGGCTAAGTATTGGAATTGGGCTTGGGTTTGTTCATATCACTCTTGGGATTGTTCTACTCCAAGTGGCGCGAATCAATTTTTAAGAACAACATCATTGCCGTGACTCTATAGCTTTGTGAAATCTTTCTTAACACTATTTATTTTTCTGTTATTGCTAATTTTTAGGGTTATATTATTGAATCAAAACTTGTTTTTTCATAGATATTTTCCAACACATTCAACTACTGTTCATATATATTGATCTTTTTCATTCAACTTTAAACTTATTTATTTATGTACAACTTTTTAATATATATATAATTTTTTTTTAGTACAAATGTACTTTAGCTTTTCTGCATACTTTAGCTCTTTTGCATAGTCTTCCGTTGGCAGAACTGATCATAGCGAGTGTTGGAGGTCTCTACCTCATGGGAATTATAAAATTAATTGGGCTTTCCTAGCTTTGAAATTGCATAGATGTTATGGGCTTGGGGTTGGTTGTGGGAGATTCCTGCAGCCTAGTGATTTCGACAAACAGTTTGAAGATATCTATGTTATATGATAATTTGGTTTCCTATGAATCCTATGTTTCTGGTACTCTAGATATGATACGGTTTTCTTTGGACCTCGGGCTTCTTGATGTGTTCTTTGAATTAATGGAGAATAAGGCTGTGTTTGGTTCTCGTAAAATATTTTCCGGAAAATAAATATTTTTCGGAAAATATTAATAAATATTTTCCGGAAATGCTATTTTCGGGAAAGAAAAATATTTTCTAAGTATTTGGCTGCATTATGAAAATTTTTCTAGAAAATGTTTTCATGTGTTTGGTTTCATTCTGAAAATGCTATTTTCCTACTACTTTCTCACATTTTCTCACCCATTTTCTCAGTTACCAAACAAATTTTATAATAGAAAATTTCAACATATAAATTTAAAAAAACAAAAATCACAACAACACCATTTGATCAAATCCACCATTCGGTCAAACTGAGAGAGCGAGGAAGAGAGAGTGATCAAAAATGGATGGAAAGGGAGAGATCGGTCATGGGTCATGGGCGACGAGATCAGTCATGGGTAACGACGAGATCGAGACGAGATCAAGAGGGCGACGAGATCGAGCAGGCGACGAGATCGAGCAGAGGCGAGATCGAAGGCGAGATTGAGCAGCGCTCTCTCTCTCGGTCTGGAAACCATTTGAAGTGAAAATAGAAACTGAAATTCATTTCCGGGGTCAAAGCTTCTTTTTTACGGTCAAATGAAAATAATTTTCGGAAAATTCTTTTTTCAAAACCAACCAAACAGCCTACTTTACGGAAAATGATTTCCTGAAACCATTTACACCCAAAACAAACGGACCCTAAGACTTAATGGTTGCCCATCTGGTTGAAGGATATTTACGTTTAAGTTATAGTCTCCACTCTCCAACCCGGTCTTATCAGTGTCAGTTGGTGTCAAAGTCAAGTAATAGGGTAGTACAGTAATTAGCCTGACTAGCATGTAACCGTTATTATGCACAAAAACATTCAATCATATATGATGAAGGGAAAAATTGAAGAATTACATCGACACTAAAAATCTCATCAACAACAAAAATAAATAAATAAATAAAACATTAAACCCTTAAAAATATAGAGTATCATAACAATTAGACAAAGAATGATGCACAAAAGGTAGAAGCTTATTTTAATTTGACAATTCCACTCCCATATCGTTGAAATAATAATTTTAGTACCTTCATAATTGCTAGTGATCAGTCAAAAATAACACGGGATCGTCATTCCGTGTCTATGACGATCCAAACAAGTGTTACACATTTATTGTATGCATTAATGATAAAAAGTAATAGACGAAGCAATGGTAACAAGTGAACTGTGTACTTCAGAGCTCCCATTCATGACATACTAGCCGTTGCCCATAAATGCTAGAATTCATTATCCATAAAGAAGGGAAAACAACTATAAAAGAAGGGGACAAAATAATCCAAAGGCACACACAAATACTCACCCAAAAACTGCTCCAAGCCATTTTTCTCTCTACATCATTCTCTTCTTTTCTGACTTAAGCATCGAAGTGTTTTTGGCAAACACCACACTGGTGTATTACACTTCTTTCTCAAGTTTTCTTATAGGCTTGGACCGAAGATAGGACACTCCGCGGGATCGTCCATCCTGCAACACGAGGTCCTCAACTTGGTGATTTTTTGCATCATCGGTTTGGCGTCGTCTGTGGTGACGCTGATCATTTAAAACCATCTTCCCTAAGTGACAAAAGAGAACCTCGTAGCACGAGATGGATGTTGAACAAGCTGCACAACAAATCCAACCCTGACAGCCACCTTGGAGAAGTGACTCACCAGAACGAAGAACTAAGGAGAGCCACTGAATCCCAGAACGAGGAACGACAGTGGATCCTAGAGAACCAGAATGAAGAAAAGCGTCGAAGGATCGAAGGAAACCACAATGAGGAAGGATCGGATAGCCAGGCGAACAGAAGGACGAAAACGCCAGAAGAAAACTCGTCAAGAATGGAGAGCGAGCTTCGCAACATGAGGAGGGAGATGGACGAACTCAGGAATGCAGTAAAAGACAGAGCTGTGGAGAACTTGGACGAAATGATCCAAATGACGGACTCACCATTCACCACAGAAGTGTTGAACCATCCACTCCCGCAAAAGTTTTGTCTTCCCCAATTGGAGTCCTTTGACGGCTTAAGAGATCCCTTGGATCACATTGAGTCGTTCAAGACTTTGATGCTCTTACAGATGACCCCAGACAAAGTAATGTGCCGGGCCTTCCCAACAACGCTGAAGGGCGCAACTAGGGTGTGGTTTGGCAAACTGCCTTCAAGCACCATTACGAACTTCAATCAGCTCAGCAAAGGTTTTATTCTTCATTTCATTGGCGAACAACAACACAAAAAGCCAACTGGGCATTTTCTCAACATACACCAGGTAGAGGGAGAATCATTGAGCCAATACATGATGTGCTTCAACAAAGAGTTACTGCAAGTGGACGAAGTGGAAGACCAAGTAATCCTGATGACCTTCCAAGTAGGATTGCTACTAGGAGATTTCTTCTTCTCAATCACCAAGAGTCCGCCAAAAACGGTAGCGGAATTACTTCACAAGGCCCAAAAATATATGAATGCAGAGGACGCAGTAATAGCTAAAGGAGTGATGACTAAAAGGAAAAGAGATGAAGGAACCAGTCACAACCCTAATAGGAAGAAGGAAACACGGGGTATCGGGCATGCATTGGATAAAAAGAAGAATTTCCTTGATCGAAGACCTAAGTTTACTAGTTTCACTCCTCTGGTGATGCCTATCGAGTAAGTATTGATGCAAATAAAGGACGAACCTACTCTGCAATGGCCTAGATCTATTCATGCCCCAGCATAAGTAAGAGACAAAAGCAAATAATGCAGGTTCCACCAGGACCATGAGCATCGCATTGACGAATGCAAGCACCTGAAGGACCAAGTAGAAACATTAATCCGTCAGGAAAAATTACAGAAGTTTGTACAAAGAACGGAGCCGTATAGAAGACAACAGAAGGACGAGAAGGAAAAGGAGTCAGAGACGGGGGGCAATAAAGGCCCCATAGGAGAAATAAGGATGATCTCAGGAGGATTGGTAGCAGAAGGATCCTCCAAATCACTGAAGAAGGCGTATGCCAAAGAGGTAAATAGCGTACAATCATGGTTCCCACCTTTAAAAATGCCTAGATACAACGAACCAAACATCGTCTTTTCTAAGAAGGACGCTCGTGGCATTAGACAGCCCCTTGATGATCCGCTGGTTATTATATTCAGGATGGAAGAGTTCAACATGCATTAGGTATCGATAGATAATGGAAGTTCAGCAAACATCATCTATCTACCAGCCTTCCAACAAATGAAGCTAAACAAGAAAAGGTTACGACCATTCACTTCCCCACTAGTGAGTTTCACTAGGGACAGGTTTATTCCCAAAGGTGTTGTTATGTTAACCATAATTGCAGGTACTTATCCAGCACAAGTCTCCAAGGAGATTGACTTCCTCGTGGTAGATTGCCCATCGACATACAACGTCATCCTTGGACGACCAACGCTCAACAAGTTGAAAGCAGCAACGTCGACCTACTACCTGAAAGTTAAATTCCCTACAGCCCATGGCATAAGGGAAATCAGAGGAGACCAAGTCCTAGCAAGAGAATGCTATCAAACTACCTTAACATTAGGGGAAAACCACACATGGATGATAGACGAACTTGAACCAGTACCTAAACCGTCAGAAGTACCATAGGAAATTGAGGTTGTCTCTGGAGATCCGTCCAAATTCTTGAAAATAGATGCAGCACTCTCAGCTCCAGAGAAGACGGAGATAACAAACTTCCTAAGAGAGAACCAAGACGTTTTTACTTGGAAGCATGAAGATGTGCCAGGAATCGACAAAGGAGTCATCTAGCATCGTCTCAATGTTAATCCGAAGTGCAGACCAGTGCAGCAAAGACAAAGAATATTTTCACCTAAACGCAATAAGGTAGTAGCAGAGGAAGTTGAAAAACTCTTGGAGGCAGGCTTCATGAGAGAAGTGTTCTACCCTAAATGGCTAGCCAACGTAGTGATGGTAAAGAAGAACAACGGCAAGTGGAGAATGTGTATCAACTTCACAGATCTCAACAAAGCATGCCCAAAGGATAGCTTCTGTAACATCCCAACCTAATTGCATTATTAATTTTATGGGTTTATATACTTAGTATTATCTTAATTACTTTAAGTGAATAAAACTTTGATATTGTGATATTATAAAAGATATATGCTCTTTTAATGATAGAAAGAAGTTTATAAAGGTAAGAGTTTATATGTAAAGTTATATTGTTGTTTGGGCCTTTCTAGAATATAAGCTTGTGAGGGGGGTGGTATGTAAAATTTAAAAGTTTCAAATGTGAGTCATCAGCTCTCCTTTCCTTAGCAAAACACGTGCCCCACCCAAAATCCTATTCCCTTGTCTTCCTTGCTACTCCAGAACAATTTCTTGGTTCATCTTTCTTTGCTCTTTTCTGTTCATTTTCCTTTGCTCTTATATGGCAGCACCATCTCACACACCAACAGCCCTCCCTCTCTCACCGAAACCGTATATCTCTCTCTAAAGAAGAAACTAAAAGGTTAACACTAAAGTTTCAACTTCAAAGTTTGTGCATAAGTCAATAAAACCTTATCTTATTTTGGGTATTTTGATAGTATAATTGTTTTGTTTATTTTTCCTTCTTTATTCTCTAATCTGATTGTAGAAGCTAAAATTGTGATTTTGTGTTAGTAATTTAAAAGATTAACGATATTACGGTCAATTGGATGCTTATTAACGTATTTTAATATGTATAGTATAGGTATAAAAATACCCAAATGAAAAATTTGTCAATGTGACTGTGACAGATTTGGTGTTTACAACATGAAAAATCTGTATTAAATCATTTTCTGTGAATTAGGATGGTAGGAGTAGTTTTTTATGAATTCTAAGACACACATGGTTGTAATGGAAGTGGTCTCACAGCATTTGGATTGATATAAAAATAATGGTTTAATTTTTAAGTTGCATGAAATTCTATCATGACAAATTTGAGCATGTTGTCTTGTATGATTTTTAATAAATCATGATTTTATACTTTGACTCTGAAATTGATATGGTATTTACTAGACATCTAGAGAAGTGGCTTTGTAAAATTTTGTATGAAGAAGATTGGATGTGTTTGAATAGCCCATTTGTATTTTACAAATGAAGCATATGCTGCTGAAATGAGTAGTAAACAGTAAACGATGCACCTGATTTTGAGAATTTAATTCTAAAGTTAGGGTGAATGTTTTGAGCTATAATTTAATATGCTTATCTTTTGGTATGTCTAGATCATAGATAAAATTTGTATGTCTTGATTTCTCTATGGTTTTGTACATAATGTGTTTGATGAATGTATTTTGTATTTGGGGGAACCTTTAGAGATGGGAATTAAGATTTTATTGAGGTTGAGAGTTAGGTTGTGATTGATGTATAAGTTTATATATTTAGGAAAAGTTGTTAGTATTAAGTTTTGGTCTTTCATTTAGGTGACGAGAACGAGAACGTGGACACTTGAGCTCCTCTTATACAAATTTCTCACGTCTTCTGTTTTAAGATAAGGGATATGTGACATGTGCGTTTGATAAGTATAAGGATTGTTTAGAAAATTATTAAGCATCAAAACCTTTTAATTAGAGATACTACTTATAAGCAAGATTTAAGTAAAGATATATGTTCGTGACTTATTGAATCTTATATATATGATAATTTTAGCATATTGATGCTATTACTTATATCATGAACATAATATTTAAGAATGAAGTGGATATACTAATGTTATGAAATATTTTATGTAAAAGCATAGTTTTCAGAAAAATATAGTTTTCGGTTATTTCATTGTTATGATCTGAACTTAGCCAGTAGGGGTTATAGTAAGGGTATTTCTATGGAGATACCCGCTCTTGTTGAGGAAAGCCAACTTGTGGAGGATGCCAACCGACCCCCATGGTTGATGATATGATCACACTGAAAGGGGTGATACTTTTTTGATATGATCCTAGGATTTCCTAGCATTGTGGGGAATGCTGGATGCCTGACACTATGTGTTGGAAGCCTCCCAAAGTTGTCACAGACTTACAATTGGACTAACTAATATGTATTATAAATATTAAACTATTTGGAAATTATAAGAAAAGTATGTTGAATGTGTTATAAGTCTAATGGAAAGTTTATGATAAAATATTTTATAGTTTATTTAAAGATAAGGTTACTGAATTATTTTAAGTTCCTTAATATGTCCTTTTATTATTATATGAAAGGAAAATGAAGTAATTTCATCTGAAAGTTCATAAGTTATTTTAAGAATAGTATGAAGATTATTTATCAAAGCTGACATATCCATAAAATATTTGATTTACATGCATTCTTATTAAATGCTCATGGAGCTTAAAACTTTACTGGACTTCGTAGCTCACCCTATTATATTTCAGTGCACAGGTTCTTTCCTAGAAGCAATGAGAGTATTAGAGATGGCAAGGAATTTGTGATTCTCATTTGTTAGAATGTATAGTTTTTATTGTATAGTAGTTTAGCTCTTTTGTTGTATAGGAGAAATCAAGATATACTTGATCCTTTTGAGTACTGATGTAATTTAGAACCTTAGTTTGTTCCGAACCCCAGTTTTATGTCTTGGGGTTAGGTTTGTAAATAATAGTTTTGCTAAACATTTAGCTATGTAATATTTACACGAATACCTTAAGTTTCAGCCAAGTTGTAATCTTGCAAAGTTCGAAATGAAATGAAGCTTCAAAGTTTTACGAATTTTGTAAATTATGACTTTTATGCAAGGAAATAAAAAGGAATGCAAGAAACGAATTTTGATAAGCACTTTCAGCTTAAGTTGGTTCATGTTAGTATTGAGGTAAACTTGATAATAACATGCCAGTCATACTCTAAATTCTGAAGTACAAGTTTGAGTCATTACAGCTTCCCCCTACCTAAGATCGACCAACTAGTGGACTCAACTGGTGGAGACAAGATTTTAAGCTTCATGGTCGCCTTCTCTGGCTACAATCAGATCATGATGGACGAAGAAGATTAAGAGAAGACCTCATTCATCACTAGCCAAGGGTTATACTGCTACAAGGTGATGCCTTTAGGACTGAAGAACTCGGAGGCCACATACCAGAGGTTGGCGAACCGCATGTTCTCTCATCAAATAGGAAGAAATTTGGAAGTGTACATATAGATGATATGTTGGTGAAGAGCAATGACAAAGCGGACCACTTGGATGACCTGAAGGAAACCTTCGACATGCTGCGTAAGTACAAGATGAAACTAAACCCTTCAAAGTATGTCTTTGCTGTCTCATCAGGGAAATTCTTGGGATTCATGGTATCCCAACAGGGCATAGAGGCTAATCAAGATAAGATAAAGGCAATAATGGAGGTAAAGTCCCCTAAAATGGTAAATGAAGTATAGAGCTTAACAGGAAAAGTCGCGGCGTTAAACAAATTCGTCTCTCGAGCGACAAACAAGTAACTACCCTTCTTCAAGGTCTTGAAGAAGGCCTTTCAGTGGACAGACGAATGTGAGGAAGCCTTGACGAAGTTAAAAGAGTACATGATGTAGCTGCCATTGTTAAGCCCTTCAGTAACAGGAGAAAGGCTGCAACTCTATTTGGCAGTATCCAACACGACAGTAAGCTCGACACTGATTATAGAAGAGGAAGACGTGCAGAGGCTGGTATACTACACCAGCTAAGCATTTCAAGGAGCTAAAGCAAATTACCCAAGGTTAGAAAAGATTGCTTTCGCCTTAGTAGTCGCTTCTAGAAAACTACGCCACTACTTTCAGGCACATCCCATCGTCATCATGACAGACCAACTGATAAGAAAGACAATGAACAAGATAGACGCAACAGGACACCTCGTCCAATGGGCTATAAAGCTTGGCCAGTTCGACATAGAATATCGGCCTCGGGTAACAATCAAAGCCCAAGTCCTTGCTAATTTTATTGCAAAATTCACTTATCCTCAAGAAGAAGAAGAGCCCCAAAAGAAGACATGGACGATCCAGACAGATGAGTCCGCCACCAAGAAGGTCGAAGGAGCAGGTGTGGTTCTTATCATCTGAAGGAGAAATTATGAAGTACGCGACCAGATTGTAGTTCCCAGCAACCAACAATGAAGCCGAGTATGAAGCATTTCTAACAGGATTGAGTCTTGTAAAAGTCCTTGAAGCCAAGACCCTCATCGTCCAAGCCGATTCTCAGCTTGTAGTTGGACAGGTAAAAAGAGATTATGAAGCAAAGGAGGAAAGAATGCAGAAGTATCTAAAGATCATCAAAGAACTCCTACAACACTTCGACAATGTCAAGTTCTAGCAAATCCCTCGTGCAAAGAATACTAAAGCTGATTCCTTAGCACATCTAGCCTCGTCAGACAAACATGGCATATCTCCAAAGTTGTGCATGGAAACAAGGGGGCAGCCTAGCATAGAGGGAGAGCAGGTGATGAAGATACAAGAACAGGACAAATGGATGACTCCCATCATTCATTACTTGAAAGAAGGTCAACTCCTAGAAGACAAGAACGAAGCACAAAAGGTACAGATCAGAGTTGCCCGCTTCGTCCTTATTGATGACACCCTCTACAGACGAGGATACTCTCTCCCCTGTCTCCTTTGTGTCAACAAGGAAGAAGCCAACTACGTACTTCGAGAGATACACGAAGGGGTCTGTGTTAACTACGCAGGAGCGAGATCTTTGGCGGAAAAAGCACTTAGAGTAGGACATTACTGGCCAATGCTACAAAATGATGCATATGACCTCATCAAAGCATGTGACCAGTGCCAACGCTTCACGAACGTCCAAACGAGACCAAGTGAGCCAACGACGTCGATAACCACTCTGTGGCCTTTCGCTCAATAGGGGATCGACATAATGGGACCACTCCCCATAAGAAGGAAGCAGTACAAGTTCCTTATCGTCGCAATCAACTACTTCGAAATGGGTCGAAGCTGAGCCAACAGCGACGATCACAAAAGCCAATATTACTAGCTTTGTATGGAAGAACGTAGTCTACAGGTTTGGCATTCCAAATGTAATCATATCAGACAATGGGAAGCAGTTCGACAACCCCAAGTTTCAAAAATTTTGCCAAGATTTAGGAATCAAAACCCACTACTCTTTTCCAAGACACCCTCAAGCTAATGGTCAAATAGAAGTGACGAACAGAAGTCTACTCAAAATTATCAAAACTCAACTTAAGGGGGTAAATGGGGCATGGCTAGAAGAGCTGCCTAATGTTCTATGAGCATATAGGACTACCACAAGAGTGCTAATAAGAGAAACACCATTCAGACTGACATTTGGAACTGAAGCCATCATACTAGTGGAAATAGGACTGACAAACATCAAAGTTAAAGCATACGAAGAGCAGAGGAACCACCAAGAACTCAACAATAATTTGGATTTGATCGACGAGGTGAGAGACAAAGTTTCAAAGCGGATGGAAAAGTACAGGGGAGCAATGGCCAAATACTACAACAAGAAGGTGAAGGTGAGAAGATTCAATGTAGGTGATCTCGTCCTTAGGAAAGTCTCGCAAGCAATAAAGGACTCGTCCCAAGGGAAGCTAGGCCCAGCATGGGAAGGACCCTACCAAGTCATTTTGTCACTCCAAAGAGGGATCATACTACTTGAAGACACTGGATGGCCAAGAACTACCTCGTCCATGGAACATAAAACACTTAAAGAGCTACTACCAATAAGAACAGTCCCCAAATATTCTAAAATGTTTACAGTATTTACTTTTATTTTTCTTCTTTTTGTTGTTATCTGCTTTACATAGACGAAGGAATGTTTCATCTCTCTATCAATGGAACATACACAGAAGTACTATTCAGGAATTATACATAGCAGATTCTTCCATTACGAACTATTAGCCAAATCGTCATTAATACATGACGTTGAAAAGTATTAATACGTATTAACAAACACCACTCATGTGTGAAATAAAGTTATTAATACATAACGAGATCGTCATTCATACATGACTTAAAATAATGTTATTAATACATAACAAAATCTTCATTCACACATGACTTAAAATAAAGTTATTAATAGATAACAAAATCGTCATTCATACATGACTTAGAGTAAAGTTATTAATACATAACAAACTTAGAGTAAAGTTATTAATACATAACAAGATCGCCATTCATATATGACTTAGAATAAAGTTATTAATACATAACAAGATCGTCATTCATACATGACTTAAAATAAAGCTATCAATACATAACAAGATCATCATTCATACATGACTTAGAATAATGTTATTCAAACATAGCAAGATCATCATTCATACATAAATTAGAATAATGTTATTAAAACATAGCAAGATTGTCACTCATACATGACTTAGAAAAATGTTATTAAAACATGACAACTTCGTCATTCATACATGGCTCAACAAAGGCTACCAAGATCATCATTTATACATGAAGGAAGTCGTTTAAGGCACATTGTCACTCATATGTGACATAAAAGAGAAGATAAAAATAAACGACCTTTTCATACGATAAAAAGAAACTTTTGTTGACACACGATGAATACGTCATTCATACATGACGTAGAAATATCATACACAAATAAATAGCATCATACATGGCACAGAAATAATTCAAAGTAAATCATATACTCAGAACAGATGAAAATATCTCCAGAATCAAAAGTATTTACACAAAGTTTCTCTGACGGCTAGGGTTTAGGGTTTCCTACTCCTTTGCGTCTGTAGAATCCTGTCCCTAGCCTCGTCTAGGTTTTCTTTCCCTTCAGACTCCGGTGAGGCTGGTAGGACGGTGTGGTGCTGTGTGAGTTAGTGGTTTCTCGTTTGGCTGTTGGTGGTGTTTTGGTGAAACGTGGGACTATGGCTGGACTTGAGGAGATGTGGGCTAGGTTTTCTCTGTCAGAAGAGGAAGAGAGGGGCGCTGATGTTGATGGACAAGAGGTAACTATCCCCCATCGTTTGGCTGGTAAGTTCTTCACAAAACGTGTGCTGAATGTCGATGCCGTGGCTCGCACGTTTAAACCTCTATGGAGACCTAGGGGGGAATTAAAAATTCGAGATATGGGAGATAATATACTGCTGTTTGAGTTTGAGGACTGTCTTGATATGGAACGAGTTTTAGAACTGGAACCGTGGTCATACGATAAGCACCTGGTGGTACTTCAGAAAACTTTGGTTGCTGAGGCGGCTCCATCACTCGACTATTCCAGTTCTTCTTTTTGGATTCAGCTTCACAACGTTCCTGCATATTTATTAACGACTGAAACTGGTGAATCCGTGGGCAAGACTTTAGGTAGGGTGCTTCAAGTTGCTGATCCAGAAGACGATGGGGCTGGGGGAGAATTTTTGCGGATCCGAATCAGCTTGGACATATCATGACCATTACCCAGGTGTTGCAAGCTACGGACGGAAGGGAAATTTGTGGGTTGGGTGGGATTGAAGTATGAGCGGTTACCAAACTTTTGCTATTGGTGTGGCCGTGTCAGTCATGGTGAGAGAGACTGTGAGATGTGGCTGCATAACAAGGGTAGGTTGCGCAAGGAAGATCAACAATACGGCGAATGGCTTCGTGCGGACTCAGTAAGGGCTATACGTAAAACAGTGGCAACTATTCCAGGGGCAGCACGCAGTAAAGTACCATGGCAGAAGCAATCAAATGCCAAAACCAAAGTTCAGCATGATATGGATGAGAAGTCTAAGCAAGCGGCTGGTACAAGTGATCATGAAGAAGTATGGGAGAAGGAGGACAGAGGGGATGTTTCAGTAGTAATTGGTAGTGCTTCAGGGACGGTGCATGCATGTCAGCAAGAATGTGAGGGTCATGGGAGTGGTCTTGTTGGGCTGGGAAAGGACCGGGTTGGACCAATGGAAGTGCAAGGCAGCCATGTTACTGCTTCGGCCAAAGTAGATCAGCCAATTATAGTGACAGATTTTTCAGCTGAGAAGTCAGGCCCAACTTTGTTGACCAGGGCATGGAAGAGATTAGCTAGAGAAGTGGGCAAGAATCAGAAAGATAATGAGGAAGGCTGTATGCTCAAGACAGTATCGAACACAGTGGACAATGGGAAGCGCCGTATGAGTATAGATTTAGAGAATTCAGTGGAGAGTAAAAAACAATGCATGGATGTTTGTGAGGGGATGGATGACCAATCTCCTGAGGTGGTGGCTGCTTGGCAGCACCACCGGGCATTATGAATTGCCTAAGTTGGAACTGTCGTGGGCTTGGGAACCCACAGACAGAAGATGAGCTGGTTGCCCTAGTGACAACAAAAGATCCCAAATTAGTTTTCTTAATGGAAACTAAGGTTGAAAAATTTATTTTGGACAGAATTGGTAGAAGGATACATTTTTCTAATCTCTTTTTTGTCCCCCGTGTCAATTCAGGTGGGGGACTTGCTTTGTTCTGGAAGCAGGATGTGGATGTTAGTGTTCAGTCTTCATCTGAGAGATACATTGATGTTGTTATTAATCAAGGAGCGGATGACGTCTGGAGGTTCACGGGTTTCTACGGAGATCCTGACACTACCAGCCGGGAAAACTCCTGGGATTTACTTCGATCTTTAAGTCATCGATTTAGTTTGCCCTGGGTGTGCTTGGGCGATTTTAATGAGATTTTGTTTGCTAATGAGAAATTGGGGTGGTTGGATAGGCCGGAGAGGCAAATGCAGGGATTTCGAGATGCTTTGGATTATTGTGCTTTGAAGGACCTGGGATTTACAGGATTCCCATATACTTGGTGTAACAGAAGGCCTGGTGACCAAAATACTTGGATTCGACTAGACAGGGGCGTGGCAACTGTAGATTGGGTACTTCGGTTTTCAGTATTTCGTATTCACCACCTGGATGCTTTTCACTCTGACCACAAACCACTTCTGCTATGCTCAGACTCGGAATTCAAGCGCTTTTACAGGAAAGGCCGTCCTTTTAGATTTGAAGCTATGTGGTTAAAAGATAGTACCTGTGAAGATGTAATAAAGCAATCTTGGGAGGGTGAGTCCTCTCCTAATATAGACAGGGGTTTTAACAGGAAGATCACGGCTTGCCAGCTGAATTTGAGAGCCTGGAATAGGAATTGTTTTGGGCACGTGCACAATACTTTGGCAAAGAAACTCAAGGATTTAAAATGGGCTGAAGAGGAAGGTTGCTATGCTTCAAATCCGGGGAAGATTTATCAGTTAAGGGAGGAAATTCAGAAGCTCAAATATCGTGAAGAAAGTATGTGGAAGCAACGGTCTCGCAATGCTTGGCTGAAGGAGGGAGATAGTAACACTCGCTACTTCCATTGCCGAGCAAACCAAAGGAATCAAAGAAATTTCATATCAGGTTTGGAGGATAATGATGGAGAGTGGGTAGAAGAGGAAAGCCGATTGGGTGGGATTGTTGAGAACTATTTCAGGACTATTTTCTCTTCCCCAAACCCTTCGGATTTTGACAGTATTTTGCAAGGCATTCATCCAGCTATTACTGAGGAAGCAGCTGAGTTGTTGGGGCGTGATTTTAAAGCTGAGGAGGTGGGGGTGGCGCTTAAACAAATGGCTCCTCTAACAGCTCCTAGACCTGATGGGATGTCACCTGTATTTTATAAGTCCTTCTGGCATATCGTTGGGGAGGATGTCACTGCAGTGGTGCTTAAAGCCCTCAACACAGGTGTGATTCCAGAATCCCTTAACTCTACTTTCATTGCTTTAATTCCTAAGATAAAGCATCCTAAGAAAGTTTCTGATTTTCGGCCTATTAGTTTGTGCAACGTGGTTTATAAATTGATCTCAAAAGTTGTGGTTAACCGTTTGAAAATTTTTTTAGCTACAGCTATCCCTGAATCCCAGAGTGCTTTTTTGTCTGGACGACTTATAACTGATAATGTGCTTGTGGCCTTTGAAACCCTTCATTATCTTAAAAGGAAAACCCAAGGAAAGGTGGGTCAGATGGCTCTTAAGCTTGACATGAGTAAAGCGTATGATAGGGTGGAATGGGAATTTTTGGAGAGAACCATGCGGCATTTGGGCCTTGGAGATAGAATGGTGAACCTTATCATGTCATGCATATCATCTGTTTCTTATTCTGTGCTCCTTAACGGTCAGCCTGTGGGATTTATTAAACCGGAACGTGGACTTCGCCAGGGTGATCCCTTATCGCCCTATCTTTTTCTCATGTGTGTAATGGGCCTTCAGAGCTTATTACATTCAGCAGAGATGGAAGGGCATATTCAGGGTGTAGCTATCTGTCGGAATGGACCTAGGGTCTCTCATTTATTTTTTGCTGATGATAGTATCTTGTTCTGTCGTGCAAAAGAGGAGGAATGCCAGAAGATACTGGATGTTTTGGCTATTTATGAGAGAGGGTCAGGGCAGAAGATTAATCGAGACAAAACTAGTATTTTCTTTAGTTCCAATACCACTCCAGATATGAAGGATCGGCTAAAGGCCATTTTGGGTGTTCCTGCTATTCGACAGTATGAAAAATATTTGGGTTTGCCGGCTCTTGTGGGTAGGGCTAAGAAACAAAGCTTTATTTACATTAAGGAAAGGGTGTGGAAAAAACTCCAAGGGTGGAAGGAAAAACTTTTGTCTCAGGCTGGTAGGGAAGTGCTCATCAAATCAGTCATTCAAGCGATTCCCACGTACACAATGAGCTGCTTTAAGCTCCCAAAAGGATTGATTAAGGAGTTGGAAATCATGATTCGTAAATTTTGGTGGGGGTATAGTGGAGGGAACAGAAAGATACATTGGGTTAAATGGGATAGACTTTGTGAGGCTAAGGAGGTAGGTGGTATGGGGTTCAAGGAAATTGAGAAATTTAATGATGCTTTATTGGCCAAACAGGTGTGGCGGATGATTAATAATCCAGACTCGCTTTGCCATCGTGTGTTCAAGGCAAGATTTTTTCCGGATTGCTCTATTCTTGAAGCAAGGGAATTTACTGTGGGATCCTATGCATGGAAGAGCATTTTGAATGCTAGGGATGTCATTCGAAGGGGGATGGTATGGAGGGTGGGGACGGGGGAGAGGGTGAGGATTAAGGAGGATAGATGGTTGCCGGACAAATCAAATGGATTGATTACTTCCCCGCTAACCCAAATGGCAGCGGAGACAAAGGTTAGTTCTCTCATTGATCAAGACCAAGTGAGGTGGAATGAGGAGGTGGTGCGAAATTTATTCCTTCCACATGAGGCCGAATCAATTTTAGCCATACCGTTGAGCTTTCGGCGACCCCCTGATCGTATTGCTTGGAAGCACACTCCATCGGGTTTGTTCACAACTAGCAGCGCCTATAAATTAATTGTATCCTGTGATTCCATGTCTAATGCAGGTAGCTCAAGTGTAGAACACCAAAAGAAATTCTGGAAAAGTCTTTGGCAACTCCGGGTGCCAAACAAAATCAAAAACTTTGTGTGGAGGGCATGTAATGAGGCGTTACCAACAAAGATGAATCTGCACCATCGGCACGTCACAGACTCTATTATTTGTGATTTGTGTGGAGAGTTTCTTGAGGATACCGTTCATGCTCTATGGACATGCAAGGAAATAGCTGGTGTTTGGCTGTCCCTGGAATGGTTCCACCAATATGTCCCTGTTCAGCCTATGAATTACAGAGAGTTGCTGGCCAGGTTTTTGCCGAGTCAAGATGATTACAAAGCTGAGATTTTTGCTATTGCTGGGTGGTTCGTGTGGAATAGGCGCAATGCCTTTCACTTTAATAGAGCTGTCCGACCTGTGGATAGTATTTGCAGAGAGGCCGGTAGCATTCTCCAGGAGTTTCTTCAAGCACGCGAGAGTGAGCTGAGTCCACCACGTCCTCAGGTGTTACAGCAGTGGCGACCTCCTGCACCGAATATTTACAAGGTCAATTTTGATGCTGCGGTTTTTCGAGCTTCGAACCTGGCGGGTTTGGGTGTGATTGTGCGTGACAACAGAGGGGACCCGATTGGGGCGCTAACTATGCCTGTTCCTTTCAAACAGTCTGTGGCGGAGCTGGAGGCTTTGGCATGTCAGAGGGCAGTTCAGTTTGCTTTGGAGATTGGTTTGACTCAAGTGGTGGTCGAAGGGGACTCTGTTATTGTCATTGAGGCGCTTCAGAAAGGCACGGGTCAGTTTGCCAGCTATGGGAACATTCTTGAAGACATTCGGTCCCAATTAACACATTTTCAATATGTTGATTTTTCATATTCTAGCCGTGTATGTAATTCTGTTGCTGATGCATTGGCTAAGAAAGCTAGCTCTAGTGCAGGGCTTCAGGTTTGGTTAGAAGACTTACCTGAAGACATTGCCCCCTTTGTGTTTAGAGATGTTCATTAATTTTGTGTTGAATTAAAGTGCCCAGGCTGTTTGGTCTGGTTTCTCAAAAAAAAAAAAAAAAAAAAAAAAAAGAGAAAGCAAGTAGACATGCTTAAAACAGCGAGCCCAAAAAAAATGAATGAATTTTTCTAATACAATAGCTATTTCACCACCTTCTCCAACCCCCTCCATGGACTGATGATCAGGTAACACCTCCTTTTCAACCACTTCCATATCAAGGTCAGCGAAGTCCAGCTCTGGATGATGCTTGCCCAGATATATTCTGAAGAGTTCAAAACCCTCTACATAGTAGACACACAACTTGTTCGAGTACTCGTCAGAAGCTTTGAAATTCTCCACCACCTCTATCCCTGCCTTCTCAACCTTTGAAAGAGCTTTGTCTATCTGCTTATCTTTCAACCTCGAGAAAGCCTTCTCAGTATCAATGCTTTTCTCCAAAATCGTCAAACGATCCTTGTCCTTCTTAGCTTCATCAACAAGAGTAGTAATCTAACCCTTCAGCAACTCGTTCTTAGAGGAAAGAGATGTAGCGTTGGATTGAGCCTTGGCCAACTTCCTTTTGAAATCCAAGTACTTCCCTGAGATATACAGGGATTCACCTAACACCTACGAAGAAAAGAAGGAAGCATAAGGAAACAAAACACAAAAAAAAAAAAAAAAAAAGACTTTCATTCACAATTCTTACCTACATAACCTTATGCACATGAGACGACATCAGCTTATGCGATGATCTCACACCCAAAGGAGAGAGGTCGTCAACTGATATCGTCTCTTAGGCCTTTAGCACTGCAGTTCCTGCGTCATCCCAAAAAGAGCCCGAGGAAGCCCCCTCCTTTTTCTTGGTCTTGGAAGCACCACTAGTAGAGGCAATTAACTCTAGAGAGGAGGTGGGAGAAGTTAGGCGCTATGGGATAGACGTAGCGATGGGCGAAGTCACCATGGGATCGTCCTTAGGTGGCTCCTCATCCCTCTGACGTTTTCTCGTCAGGAGGCCACCAGTCAGGCCGGTCTTAGCCTTTTTCTCTTGAATCTCAGCCAATTTGGCTTTGTTGAATCTAGTCGTCATCCCTTAAAAAAAAAAATGATGAAGGGAAATAAGTACAAGTATATTAAGTTTACCCAAACGACGATTCAACAAACTTACTCTTCTTGACGATCTCAACGTTCCTTCGGACGTTCTGAGATGGTTATAGTCCAAGGAAATGCAAAAAAAGAGACCGAGGAGAGATGAGTTCGTTAAAATCCTTAACCGTCTCAACATATTCTCTAACTTTCTCAACATGAGCATGGTACCTCCTTTTTAGATGAGGACGAGTGGAAGCTACAAAAACGAAAATATTTACATCAACATCACAAACATCTAGGGCATTAAGCGCATATAAATAGAATAAACTGAAAGACGCACCAGACACAGGAGTCCCCAACTACGAAGCAGCTTGGGGGCATCGTCTAGGCCTTCACCAGAAACGAACTCCCAACCATCACCATAGACGGAGAAGAAATCAGCTTTCCAATTTCATAGAGAAAAGGGGAAGTCAAGAACCAACCTTGAGCTATTACCCCATGGCTTAAACTCCCAATAGCCCGGGTCCTTGGATTTTCGAAGACAATAAAAGTGTAGAAACTCGTCTATCCTAATGATGTCTCCGTCATTAGCAGACGTCCATATCACCATACAACATACCATTATGAGTGGGGGTCGTGCGCGGAAAAACCGAGGAAAACTGATACAACGAGGACATCCTGAGCGTACATGTGGCACGCAGCAGACAAGACATCATTTCGCAATAAATGCGCCGAACATAGAACACGAAGTGACGAACGAATATGTTCTTGCCTCGTCTTAAAGACGAAGACATGAACAAGGGGGGCAATTGATGAGTCAAAAATAACACGGGATCGTCATTCCGTGTCTATGACGATCCAAACAAGCGTTACGCATTTAATGCATGCGTTGATGATAAAAAGTAACGAACGAAGTAATGGTAACAAGTGAGCTGTGTACTTTAAAGATCCCATTCATGACACACTAGCCGTTGCCCATAAATGCCAGAATTCATTATCCATAAAGAAGGGAAAACAACTATAAAAGAAGGGGATAGCATAATCCAAAGGTACACACAAATACTCACCCAAAAACTGCTCCAAGCCATTTTTCTCTCTACATCATTCTCTTTCTTTCTGACTTAAGCATCAGAGTGTTTTTGGCAAACACCACACCGGTGTATTGCACTTCTTTCTTAAGTTTTCTTGCAGGCTTGGACCGAAGACACAACACACCGAGGGATCGTCCATCTGGTGAGATGAGGTCCTCAACTTAGTGATTTTTTGCATCATCAGCTAGTAAATCCAATGTGGCTACAAAGTCAATTTCTTTGTTGGGATTTTTTTTTTGTTCCTAGAACTAAAAGCTTTTTGTTACACAATGTGGTATGTTGGCCTGTCTTTTGTAACTGGGATGGTCCCACCTCCATTTCCTCTCTTTTAGATTGGGTCATTCTCCCAAAGTTGGAGATGGGCTAGACCTTCCCCCTTTCCTCTTAACATATCATTATTCTTAATTAATAATTAAGAAAAAGCGTCAATCCAATAAAACACACATCAACAGTTTTTCACAGTTCTTTTTTAGATGAGTTTTTCTCAGTTCTAAAAGCCCATTAATCAATCAATCAAAATGGAACATGTTGCGTTCACTATGGGGGAAGAAATCTGTATATACTAAGGATTCAATTCAGGGTGATATTGACATTGCCTCTCCCATTTGAGAATTGAGATATGTTAAGCATAAATTAAAGATTGATATTTCTTTTGGTATATTACCATTATCAAGGTTACTTTGCAAACACACACACACACAGTTTAAAAGACTTGGAGAAATTTGATATATCCAATAGATGTTACAATCAATATATGTAGCTTTCATTAAGAAACAATGTTGTAGTGAGGAGAAAAATAATCCAATGACAATATCACTTCTTAAGTTTAAAAGGAATTCTATTGAACATATGGCATGCAACACCGGATGAACATATATAGAATAATAGAATATTGAAAACTTTTGTCTTACTCTATTTTTATTTTTATTTTTTATTTTTTATTTTTTATTTTTTATTTTTTTTTGAGGAGATGTCTTACTCTAAATTAGAAGGTGAATAGATTTGAAAAAAATAAGTCTCGTAATAATACCAAATAGACACCAAGAAATTGAACATATCAAAGAATATGATTTTAGTTAATCGTTTTCTTTCCTCAACGAATGGCCATTATAATCGGGCAATAAACCAAGAAAAGATAATGATAATTTGATTGAGGCAGACTACAGTGTAAGGGTTTTCAAGCTCCAACTTCTGGTGGAGTGATCTAGTCAATTGTTTCTTTTGTGTTTTTTTGTTAATCAAATATTCATAACAAAATCTTTAGAAGAAATTAAAGATTCATGCATTTTTATCATAATAAAGCATGAACTAAAAGAACAAAAAGTATATCAATCAAGCAATTTTATCGGTACCCCGTACCCCCATTGCTTTCAATTTTTCAAAAACCAAACAAACGGTCATTAAAAAAAATCCAAAATTCCAAAACCAGTAGAGATATATATACATTTTCTTTTTTTCTTTTTTTTAATTGAACCGCTCAACAAACATACTAATTAATGCTCTCAACAGAGACCAACAAATTCAAAGAATATGAAAAATAAATAAATAAAAATGTATAGTAAATAAACAAACTATCTTATTTGGTAGGATTAAAAAATTATACAAAACATCTTCGGTCTTCCAAATGCGCATAGGTATATAGGCCATCAACTGGATCTTAGTGTTTCTTCATTCCTTCGTAGGGGCCTGGCATTTAGAGAAGGGAATTAAGCGCGCAATCAACTGAAGAGTGTTGACTGCTAAGGACTAAAGGTCGCCAAATTTGGCAGATTTACATAATTTCTGTGTAGTGGAGAAGAGGTGGAAGTAGAAGAGTTAAAATGATCGATCTAAGAGACCGAGGTGAGGATTCTTTTTTTTTTCTTTCTATTTTTAAGGAACAAAACATGAGTTTCATTGAATTTGGAAAACAGAGGGGGAGGTTACTTGGGAGTGATATTATTCTGGTATTCTTGTTTATAACGTTGGGCAACAAAATTAAGAAAGTTAAATGGACAAGTGGCACAAAATTAGACATCTAATTTAGAATTTAATTGAATTTTCTCTTAACTCATTTGACACAAAAATTAAAAATTAGATAAGAAATATAGGGCAAAATTGAGAATCTAATTAAAATTTAATTGGATTTTCTCTTGACTAATATATATATATATATATATATTTATATATAGATTTGCTCATGATAATGTTGCTACTATTGTGTGAATGGAGGATTTACGTTTTGTTTTTTCTGATGTATTGGATCATGAGGTGTCTCGTTTATGGGTTAATAAAATATTCTTTTTTTTTTCTTTAAAAAAAAAAAAGGGGTGTCATAAACACTAGAGTATTTTCACACAACACACACAAAAGTTGTTGTCGTCGTCATCGTTTTTTTTTTTTTTTTTGTGAGAGGGATTGACTGGTAGTTGAGTAATGAGCATAAACAATGTGAATGCTCTAAAGGAGTAATTAAGGCATAGAAAAGCATAGGCTTGGAGTTGGTACCATTGGATTCGAACAGCTGAGCTAAGACCAAGTGGACATCAACCCCAAATAATGCTTGTGCCACAACTCACCCACGTGGCAAGTTGTGAGTAGTAAATAAGTGATAATGGGTGAGTTGTGGCACAAGTTATGCCACTTTATGTGGCACTAGCATAGCTCTTTTAGTTTTGTAAAAGTGGCGCATTGGATGACCACAATATTAAAAAGTGAAGCATTGGGCCATGACGGGCCTTTCGAGAACCTAAAAAGTTGAACATTAATAGACCTAAAGTTTCGTATATTATTGTCTTTTCTCACTCAAACAACAGATCTTTAATTGAACTCCACTCTTCCTTTGTTAATGGGTAATTATTGGATACTCCTAGAGTATCATAAATACATATTATTTCTTCTCACATAATTGTACACCTTACTAATTAAATTCATTGTGAAACCTACAATTTATATGAGAGAGGAAAGTACACATTTATTATACTTCCGAAGTATTCAATAATTTTCCTCATTAATAGACCAGGTATTAAATGTTAATGAAATAGATTCTTTTCATTGTGTAGAACATGAGAAAGTATACTATGTTTCGATAATACCAACTTAGTATCTGTTTTGGTATTTCCTACCCAATAAATGAGTGATACCTGTTTCAAAAAACCACATCAGACTATTCCAATAAATTAATCACAATCTTCTATATTATCGGGAAGATAAATTAATCATTTATTGGAGTAGTCTGATGTAGTTTTTTGAAACAAATATCATTCATTTATTGGGTAGGAAATACCAAAACATATGCTGAGTTGGTATTACCGAAACATTGTATAATTTCTCGTAGAACATGGACTAAATAAGCCACACAAAAAAAAAAATTTCAAAAAAAATCTTTGAGTGATACAAGCCAGTAATAATAATAATAATAATATGCAAAACATGCATCATGGATTGTTGCTACAAGGTCCACAACTTAATTATTCTCATTCTTGGTCTAGTGCTTGTAACTTTGGGTTATTACCTAATTTTTTTTATGAATATAATCAAAGTTCGAGTCCTCTTAACCCACTATTATAACAATTAAATTATCAAAAAAAAAAAAAAACTACTCTCAATTTTAACGTGAGTAAGAAGAGGGAACAACCATCTATTTTATAATTTTCATTAGTACAATGTTAGAAAGCTGTTAAACACCCATCAAATAAAAGAGAAATTATTCAGTATTCTAAATAGACCATATATCAATCATGTTTAGTGGTTCACCCAACTTCACCCATCAAATGAAATTATGCCATATGCCTAGGAGTGTAGGACAGATTGATTTCACACACGCAACTAATCAAGGGTTAACTCAAGCATTCTTTTCCTATTGTATGTTATCAACCTATCGTTCTTGCTAATCTTGTTGAATACCTATCGTTATTGGACCTGCATGTCCTTTCGTAATTAATTTTCTTACTCAAAGTTTTATAAATTTACCAAATCAACCCATCCAAATCGTTCTCTCTCTCTCCTGGTAAGAGTAACACTAACGCTGCCTCAGAATTTGTGGTCACTCTTCCAGTACTGGTGCACCACCCCATGCGACAAATCAGCACGTATTCTAGTCTAAAGTCTAAACTGATGCCTGCAACAATATTAGTGCTACAGTCAATTACTCAAGGCTACAAAACATGGAGAATAGGATTATCACACATGGGCTATAAGTTGCGTTGTTATTCTGCTGTAACTAAGACTTGTTAGAATATAGTTAGGTATCAAAGCCAAATATGAGTTCAGCCATGGCAGCAAACCTAGTCTCTTCTTCTTCAAACAAACAAGCTTGCATCAAGTAATCCAAATTCACAAGCACCATTGTTGTTACTCTTTAACATGGCCAACTTCATGTCTATCAAATTGAAAACCAATTCCGACATTGTCAAAATCTTGACCTTTACAGTGCGGCAATTTGGTTTTTATGAGAACCAATAGGTTGGTGTGGTTCAAAATTAGCCACATTGATCGATGAGCACCCATGTCAAAGTCTATACACTATATATTTAATCAATTTGACATAAATTAAAAATGATTCTCACCCTTGAGATTTGTACAAACTAATGGAAATTTAAAAAAAAAATGAATATCTCGTTATGGAAGTAACAAAGTTGAAGAGTATGGACTAATTATCTGTTATATTTAAAGAAATGACGGAGGTTAGTGTCATATTTTATACTAACGGGAAGAGTGTTATTTTGATAAATCTCAAGAGAGATTAGTGTAATTTATCTACTTTTTTTTCATCATATCTAGATTATTTTAAAGTTTCTTCTTAAAAAAAAAGATTATTTTTAATTTATGTCATTTCAGTAAACAACTAACGGGATTTAATCCTTTACTTAGACAAAGGCATTGGATTTTCGTGCCATTTATGTAATGAATTAATCTGATGCAATTACACTTGCTAAAAGATTCTGTGAAAGCTCTGGGGAGTTTGGCAGAGATTTATTTAATGAATTAATCTGATGCAATTACATTTGCTAAAAGATTCTGTGAAAGCTCTGGGGAGTTTGGCAGAGATTTATTTAATGAATTAATCTGATGGAAGTATAGAACTTTATAGTTTATACTCAATTAGCTTGAAGGCGTGCAAGAGCTAAAGTTAAGCTTTAGCTAAGCAAGTACGTTTAATCGTTTATCATGTAGTGAAGATTTCCGATCTATTACTCAAAAAAATAGTAAATAAAATGTAGTCAAGATTCAAATAGTACTCGGCGTGTTCATAATGTACAAGTAATTGAGTGATTAGTTCCCAGATTCAGTGACCAAGCAGCAATAATTAAACATTTTTAATCATTGTATCATTCATTTATCCACCTAACATTTCAGTTACTATTCAATTATTATATATGGTTTATGTATGTTTAGGATTTCAGGTGTTGATTGAAATGGAAATTAATGAGCAGTGCTATAAATGCTGACTATGCTAAAGTAAACTGTGCTTCTTCTTTTTTTCTTCTTTTTCTTTTTAAAGTACCGTTAACCGATGCTTTTAGAGCATTTGTTAATAGGTTATTTTAGAAAAGTTTTGATATCACTTTTATGTTAAACATAATAAGTTGTAAAAAAATGAAAACTTCTTAAATACTCTCAGAGTACGGAGAAATAGTACTCTCTCCTCTCACATTCATAGTGAACCCTACTATGAATATATTTTGTCTTCTTTGAATCCTTTCCTCGTTCCTAGGAAGTCCAAATGTTAAAACTTTTTTTTTTTTTTTTGAGAATGTCCAAATGTTAAAACTTGGTCAACAAACTAAACTAAATTTCTATGAGTTTGTAAGTATTCCATGCACAAAAATAAAAAATGTATTCAAATAAAAAATACACCATCCTATATAAATCATAATCATCTGACTCAGTGCATCGTATAAAAGACAAAATACACCATGCTTAATTTATCCAAAATTCGCTGGCAAGAATTGAAACATTACAAAATTTTGCACAGATCTGGTTGTTGAAACAAGGTGACTGTGTTTAAATTGCACCGACTTTTACATTACAAGGTATAGTAGGTAATTTGGATCCATTAAAACAATTGCCAACTTCTTAAGGCAAATACCATTCAGGAAGTTGCCGGATTTTATACCTATATCTTTTTTAGCAAAGACAAGGGGGCAGGACGAATCGGTTGGATTGGAGTTTTCCAATCACCTCTTTAGGCTGGGACAGTAGGTTGGAAGTATTTTATCATTTTTAATAAGGTGATTTTGATATTAATTAGATAGAGATTTAAAATTATAATAATAATAATTCGAAGGAAAAGTCATTATAGTGATAAGAATGGAAGAAAGCAAGTGTTTTGAAGGATGGTCAGGGGCGGAGCCAGAAATTTTTGTTTAGGGGGGCCAAGTTGCAACGCTAATATATTTATCAAGACAACTTCCACACCCACACACACATATGTACACACATGCACACTTTTTTATTATATATACACACTTTTTTATTTGATAAGTTATATATATATACACACACCCAACAAAAAAAAAAATCTTAGTATTTTCAATCAAAATTATTTTTGACGGCGATCTTTCATAAAATAAAATTCATTTTTTTCCATTTTCATTGTCAAAATCTTAAAAAGTTTCATTTTAAATACAAATTATCAAATTTTATGCTAAAGTAAGGAAAAAATCTTTCAATTGAACTAATGAAATTTTCAAAAACATGAATGATTCAAAACTTGGAGAAATAAGTTAGGCTCTAAACATGTTTAAAACTACCTTGCTTTAACACATTATATGACAACTAAAGACACATTTCATGTGTAGTTTTAGTGACAACAATTTTTTAATGAGTCAATACTTGTTAATCATCACATAACGGGTTAAAAAATATAGATTCAAACATGTTTGATACCAAATTTTACCAAATATTTAACAGATATAAAAGCACATTTTACAATTAAAAATAGAATTGTGAAAAATAAAGTTATATCTCTATAACTATTAGACCAATTATTTTATTTAAGAGCATTATTAGACTAATTCAAATATTTGGGGGGGTCAACTCTTATTTTTGTAGACTAAATTTTGAAAACATAAAATAATTGTATATATATTTTTAAAAATTTTAAAATTTTGGGGGGGCCATGACCCCCCCACCCTTATACATGCCTCCGCCCCTGAGGATGGTAATAAAATATGTAAAATAAATAAATTATAAATAGAATATGTATAAAAATATCAAATTAGAAGTATACATAATTTGAATATATATACACACACTTAGGATAAGGTAAGTAAAACTTGTCTCTATCCCATCACTCCTTCAAGATGGAGAAAATTCGCATGAAGCATAATTAAACAGTGCGGATCCAGTGGAATAATAAATTTATGAACACACCGCTCTATATATATATATATATATATATATATGAGTAATTAGATATTACCCAAGCCATAATAATTAAACAGTAACTCAAGTCATGTGTTAACAGGTAAGTTAAGGGTTTTACCTTTTAAAAAAAGTACAAGATCATATGAGTTTTTAACACTTTAAATTATATGTATGTATTCTTTTAGTGGTTTTCTATTAAAAGGATGTCGGAATTTATGTTTGAGAATTATCTTAATAGAATACAACACTCTTCAAATGTGTTATACACATGATCAAAACTTTAAAAAGAAAAACATTCATTTTTCAAAAAAAAAAATTTATAAAAAAATTCAAAATCTTGTGTAGCTATAGTTTTTTAAAATATTTAGATTATAACTATGAATAAAATGTATATATGAAATAGATATATATATATATATATATATATATTTTTTTTTTTTTTTGCTAAAATGCAAAACACGCCCTCTATATTTTACCAAAATTCATTTCAATCCTCTAATTTTACTTTTATTCATTTCAGTCTTTTAACTTTCAAGTTTATTCAATTGAGGCTTTTTCATCAAATTCTGTTATATGTTGTGGTTAAGTTTTCAATTTTTAAAATTTTTCTTCAAATTTTTTAAATTGAAAAAATTCAATTAATGATTAAAAAAATATTTTCTATATTTAAAAAAAAAATTAACAAAAGTTTATGGAAAAGCCTTTAACTAAGTAAATTTGAAACTTAAATGACTGGAATGAACGAAAATAAAATTAGAATACTAAAATGAAATTTGATGAAATATAAAAGGTAGGTTTTGTATTTTAGTTTTTTTTTTTTAATTTAATTATTTTATCCCCTATATTTTTAATCCAAAAAATAGTTAATTTTTAAAACCTATTTCCTGGAAAAAGTAAAAAACAATCAAACAAGTCCTTCTGACGCCATAAACAAACACTAATGACGTCTTATAAAAATAAATAAATAGAAATAATTATGAAAACAATAACGCATTCGAAAAGTGGATGATCTTGTCACATGTCATCAGGATGTCTCTTTCAGTCTTTCTCCAAACTCTACTTCAAAAAAAAAAAAGACTCCTATCCCTTTTTCTCTTTTTAGCAAACTTTCCCATGCTGCCACGCGTTTCATGCACTCCATCTCGATCGTATATGTCGTCCTTGGTTTTTTTTTTTTTTTTTTAAGGCCATCCCACCCCCCCCCCCCCCCCCCCCTTTTTTTTTTAAGGCCATCCACCCCTAAAGTTGACATAAGGGGATGTAAAAAAAAATAAAAAATTTACTTTACATCTTCAAATATTACTTTAACTATTTTATCAACTTATTTTATAATATACCTAACATCCGAGTTCTTATTTTTATATACAACCTAATAATATATATATATATATATATGGACAAAATTGGGAAATGCCCCATTTGGGTAAAAATAGCAGCATAATACCCTTTTCTCCAAACTATATAGGGAAATGCCCCTCTTTTGTAACTCGATTTTCTCAAAATCGAGTTATAAAAAAAAAAAATTCTAGAGCCCTATAGCGGCGTTTTTAAGAACCTATAGTGACATTTTCAGGATCTATAGTGACGTTTTGTAACTCGATTTCCATAAAATCGAGTTATAGGCCATTTTTTTAATTTTTTTTACCTATAACTCGATTTCTTATAAATCGAGTTAAAAAACGCCACTATATGTCCTAAAAACGTCACTATAGGCTCCTAAAAAACGCCGCTATAGGGCCTAACTCGATTTTGAGAAAATCGAGTTACAAAAGAGGGGCATTTCCCTATATAGTTTGGAGAAAATGGCATTATGCTGCTATTTTTACCCAAACAGGGCATTTCCCAAATTTGTCCATATATATATGAGAGAGAATAAAATATAGCATTTCAGTTTACAAACTCATAATTAGTAAGTTGTAAATATAAGGATTTACTATTCACAGATGCTAAAATATTTTAGGTATACATACTTGGTTAAAGCTATTTTTTAGATGGCCAGTTGCTAAAATAACAATTGGGGAGTGTAACTAATGCTCAAATATGGGTAGTTAAAAGATGAAATATAATTTAATATGATGAAAAACCCAAAAAAATCAAATTTTGGGTACCAATTTTCGTGGTTGAGCCTATGTTCCCAGATCTTCATTCTTCCTCACAAGTGGTGGACCTAAACTTCAACTGAAAGCTATGATTTTGGAGTTGAAAGATGTGGGCGGGTCGTTTTGTGAGAGAGAGCTCTAACCTTGTACATCCTTTGTTGAGAGAGAGAAATATAGATATATATATATATATATATATATATATATGTGTGTGTGTGTGTTTTTATTCAACTATTGGAATTTTTCAAGGAGAGAAACTCATTTGGAGCATCTACAATTACTCGGTTGATCAAGAGAGGTAATGTAGATTAGAAAAAAATCTTTTTCTTCTTTAGAAAGGCCACTGGAGCATCATTTTGGGGTTATACTCTCTAAAATAGAGAGCATTTTGTGTTTGTCATTGATGTTAGAGATTCTATTTAGTGGGATGATATATGGATCGAGTGCCTATAGAGTAATTATTGCATACTCCAGTACCTAATAATTTTTCCTATAATGAGGGATTCTATTTGTGTGACAATGTGTCAAACTGTCAATCATTAAAAGTTTGGTTTTATTAAACCCAAATTCATTTATCGTAATGTCAAATCTAAAAATAACACCACCAACCCAAGGTAAAAATAATTAGCAGTGACTTATATACAATGATGATAAAATAATTTTGGATTTAGTGGTAAAGTAGCAATAAATTAACACAACTCCACCAGTAAGTGTAGGGCAATATGGGGAAAAGCAATGGGAAAAAAATTTACAAGAACAAAAGGTTTAGAGGCACAATAATGGATTATTATGTTTAAAACAATATTTGTCCCTACTCAAATGAATTTGCTAAAAGGTTGCAGGAAAATTGTCTACATGATACAACTGAATCAAGATTCTACAAGTAACAAACTTGGATAATTGTGTGAATTCTTTCTAATGGTGATTAAAAAAAATGAAGGTCTATTTATAAATAATAAAGGGTTCAAGAAAAAATAAATAATTAATAAAGAGTTGCCATTGAAAGGGCACCTTTGAAAGGTCACTCTAAAACATTATCTTGACTATTACTAGCTATTAGGGACTCAAAAATCCTCTTTTGCCTTGGTTTTTTTTTTTTTTTTTTTTTGTGAAAAAATTATAAAAAAAAAAACATATTTTGCTTGAGTAACAGTCAAATACAAATGTTTGCATGTACCTTTGCTCATCCCTCACTAAAGGAAAGGCCTCTGCATAAGCAAAAGCAAATTCGCTTAAGTACCTTAACTTCAGTTTTTTTTTTTTTTTTTTTTTTATTTCTTGAAAATTGATCTCCATTATTTTACCATCAAAGTAAGATCATTTATATATTACAACCTACACGTGAGGAAGAGAAAGTATGACCAATGATGCATGAGAGTAAATTGATTGAATCTTTTTGTTAATCACTGAGAAGTCATGTCTTTATGTTGGCTTAATCAGTGACAAAACTTTATATGTAATGTATTTTTGGTGATATATTGTTTTTGTGGGTTTTCGTGTAAGTTGGGATAGTGTATTTGTATCTCTTCTTGAAGATTGGAAGCTGCATCAACTCGAGATCTCGCGGCCTGGAGGCAACCAGCTTGCGACCTAAGTTGCCTGTGAAGTCCACATGGCAGGTGTTTGTCTGAGAGTGCAAACGTGCACCTCGCGACCATCTCGTGACCTAAGGGGGCTAACAGGTTGGGAGTTGCACAGTCTATGTACTTTGTAAACTGCACCAACCACTGTTTTTCTGCCAGCACACACACAGAGAGAGCTGTGAGGCGTGGTAAGGGGTTTCTAATAAGTATTGACCAAACTCTAGAAACCCTAGAGGTACCAAGAGAGTGAAGCCATTCTTTTGTATGAAAAGTGAAAGCTTTTTCTTAGAGGAAAACCAAGTTCTTCATCTCCCTTTTCCATCTCTTTCATTCCATTGATAGAGATTTTGTAAACACATTCCTCGTCCACAAACACATACTTGTGAGTGAGTGAATGAGAAAGGAAACTTGAGAAGCCACAACCTAAATTCAATCCTTATTGGTGGTGATTCCATTAGAGCTTCAATGGAGGGTCTCCAGTAAGCTAGGAAGAGAAAGGGCTCAGTGAAGTCAGTTGCTAACTAGAGCTTGGAGGACTCAAGTACATGTAGGAGATTGGGTTTGGAGGGTTCATTGGATACCTTATATACTACAACTATCTTACCTAGTGGAGATTTCAGACGGGTGGTCGAGGGAGAGCTTTTTACGCCCGAAGTTCAGGTTTTCCTCTTCCATAACACTTTTGGTGTTTTGTGTGGTTTGCTTGTCTTCCTCTCTCTATTTCCTTTAGCTTTTTATATTGCCATGCTTGTGTAGTGTAGTTTGTGTTTTGGAATTTTTTCTAAGTAACTTACACTTTGACTTTTGATTAGTTTAGTGTTAAAACCAACTTAGTCGTAAAATCTAGTATTAAGGGTTCTAAATACATGCAAGGATAGTTATAGTATACTTTCAATCACCATTCAAAGAAAAGTGAACTCTTATTACAAAATTTCAAGCACTCTCTTTGGCTTAAGGATTTTTGAGATAATGGATGTAAAGCACTACAAAAAAAAACCGGTTTATACCAGCGCTTCAAAAACGCTTGTATAGGTCTCTAAACTGCCGACATTGATTGAAGAAAAGGAGGGTTAGAACTCTTTCTTTTTTCTTTCTTGTACTTATACCAAGATGGAATTGGAAAGGTGTGTAATGATCTAAGTATTGAGTGAAGACATATTACATGATGATCACTTTGGTGCACCTATTGTTCTCATTAAAAAGGTTAAGAATTTTTTTTTTTTTCCACAAAAGAAATTAGGGTCAATTCAATATAATTTGAGGGCCAAAGCAAAAATTTTAAGTAAGACTTTTATATTTAAATATCAATTAAACCAATTTATATTTTACTAACCAAAATAAGGTTAATATAATTTAGAGAATTAAATATTATGGTTCAAGTATAAAAATGTTAGAAGCTTTTTTTTTTAAGGAGCCTTATTTTACCTTGGAAAAGACAATGCATGATTAAGTAAGTTGTCATCTAATTTTCATTTTGATTTTGGTGTTGAGAGAGAGATATACATTGTTTGGTGTATGGCCATATAAGAAATTAGGTAGCTAATGTTGACAATTTATTGTATAGAATATTGGTTTACTAAAATTAAAGCCACAATCTGTTCATTAAAATTAATTGTAATTGATGATTCGACACATTTACAACAATTTTCAAATAATTTATAGTTTCAATTGAGTTGAGTTTCTATTGGTCTAATATTTTTGAGACCCTCTTGGAAGTGGAAAAATTAATGCATAATTTTTTTCTTCTTTTCTCTAAACCAATAATTATCATAAAATTTTGGGCATTTTTATAATGATCCTAGTTTCCTTGGTAATGTTGCAACATAACGGAAGTAAGTTTCTGTTGAAGCTTGAAGGATCAAGGTTGAGCACTCCAAGGCAACAAATTTCTCATCACCCACGACACATCAAGCTGGAATGTCTCCTTAAGGTCTAATTCTTGGTCCAAACCCATGGGTTTTCTTGGGGTAAGTTTGGGTATTGTGGTCTAGTGGACATGAGTATGATTCAGCAACCCATTTCGAAGTTTATAGGATATGAGTGTCACAAGCATGATTTTGGCATGCCTCTAATGGCCTTGTGAATTTCTGAAAGGGTAGAGAGGTTTGGTCCCTCTTTTCTCTCTTGTTCAATTGGGATTTATTACCCTTTTGAAACCTCATGCTCTCGTTTAGTAGCAAGACAACTTATAACGTCCTTTTGGAATTGAGACCAAATTATCTTTAAGCCTTGTTGGGTTATCACTCACTACCCGAATAAAGCCAGCCTCTCCCACATATTACTCTTTTTTCACATTTCCCTTAAACTTCCTCTCTTTCAAGGTTGGTTATAGGCATAGGCTACTTAGGCATAGTACTAAGGCCCCTTTTGTCCCAAAATTTTACAAAGGGTCTCGAGAACCCCATTACATAAAACAAAAATCCCCCAAAATGTACAAAAAGATCCCAAATTTGTAGAATGAAAATTGGTTTTTCTTAAAGGATATATGTGTGTGTGTGTGTGTGTGTGTGTACACACACATGTGGGTATTGTATTCTTTACCCACACCTTTAAAAATGCCCCCAGAATATTAACGCCAATAGAAATTAAACCCAATTAAAAGTTTGAAACCCTAAATTGTTTCACCCAAAAAAAAATTTGTTATGATTGTACTGAACAATCATTGACAATCAATTTTCCTAATAACTTGTAAAAAATATATTAATAAAAGCTAAATACAAAAACTAAATTAGCAAATTGACATCTCAAAAAGTATAAAAAATTGGTTTTAAATAAAAATATAATAATATAAAGTTGAATTTATAGTCTTAGACCTCAAAATTTATTGAGCTTGCACACGTCTAATGCATTAGGAGCAAAAAAAAACTCAAACCAAATAAGGATACCACCCACCCCCCAGCCAGCCCTAAGATGGTTCTTCTTTTGGCAATCCATTATCAAGGATTAGCTAGGTAATTGGGTGGCTAGCTTCTCTAGAAAAATTGGCAAAACTATGAGTTTTTTAGTTGAGCTTTGGGCCCTTCGGGATGGTCTTATTCTTTGCACTAACCATTATTTTTATTTTGTTGAAGTAAAAATAGATGCTAAAGTTGTTGTGGATATTCTAGCCAATCTAAACTATTCTAACTCTGTGGCTCGTGCCATCGTGGATGATTGCAGGCAATTAGCTTCCTAGATTCACTTCAAGCACTGTTTTAGAGAGACAAATAGGTGTGCTGACAAATTAGCAAGAATTTGAGCTTGTTAAGACTTTGAATTTTTTTTTTTTAATGGTCTGCCTGTGGACTTGATTGACCTAATAGAGGCTAACTTCTCTGGTTTGTATTTAAACAAGCTCTGCAATGAGACTTCCTTTGTTTCATAATTTTATGATAATTTCCTTTTAACCAAAAAAAAAAAAAATGATAATAGGAGAAAATATATAGTCCTCTCCTTACCAACTAAAAACCTAGAAATTTCTAGCCAAAAAAAAAAAAAAAACCTACAGTTGACGTGTATGGTGGCAAAAATCTAAAACAATTTCTTCTTTGTTTGGACTTCCGCATATTCCCTTTTCAGACCCCACCCAAAATTTTCTTTTGTAAAGCAACATTAAAAGGGAAAACACATTATTATGCTTATCATGTGAGTTTTTCTTTCAATACTCATCCTCTCTACCAAGAATCAGAATTCCCTGTGTATTAAGTAGTGTAACATGTGTCATCTCCAGACTCCAATCCATCCCACTACTTCTTCCCTTTCCTTATCTCTGTGGTGACCGGTGAGTAGCTGAATTTTGCCTGTATATGTTGCATAACGTGCACACAAAGTGCAAAGAAAATATTTTAAGCTTACCTTCTCAAGCCAACCCAACCTATCCAAGAAACTTCCTGTACGTTCCCACAGTCACTTTTGTCCATTTCTTCTTCGACCTTATTCTTCACCTTTAAAACTAAGATAACTAACATTCTTTCCTCCATATAATACCCTGCAATTCTTTCTGAATCCTCATCAAAAACATCTCCTTATGCTGTCTAAAACCTTTCCACCATGGTTGTCACTCTAATTTTCTTTCTTCTAACCCATCACTTTGTGAACTCAGAACCAATTAGCAGAGATGATTTTCCAGCTGGGTTCTTTTTTGGAACTGCTTCTTCTGCTTTCCAGGTACTTTTTATTTTCCTTGGTCATTAATTTAGTTTCACAGCATATATACAGTTGTTTTATTTTCAAATTCTGAAGAGCAGCTTTACAATCAGATGATTTCCTGTGTGGTAGTTTGAAGGGGCTGTGAATGAAGGAAATAAGGGAGCTAGCATATGGGATACTTTTTCAAAGGAACCAGGTAAGTCTTGAAATTTGGAAGGCAAATTTGTATGTACTAGAAAAGTTAATGTACATAAGAGATAATTATGGTCTTGACTCTTGCACTGTCACAATTTTGTATTACAACAGGAAGAATTTTAGATTTCAGCAATGCAGACATGGCTGTTGATCAGTATCACCGTTTTAAGGTAAATTGCAAAGATACATTTGTGGACTTCAAATGCATAATTATCGTAAAAGCACAAGTAGATGAGTCCAAATTTTTCTTCCTTTCCCTCACTTAATTTTATCCTTGTATAGGAAAGAAACTTTTTATTTTTTTTGGGAGAGAATTTCAACTTTAATCATACATGAGTTAAAACAAACTACTTCATATTTGAAAAGTAGAGAATCCATTTACTAAGAAAAGAAGATTACTCCAGTACAAAGGATGCATAATAGAGCAATTCCAAAAAGAAAATTTACAATATGAAGTTTAAAAGATCAACAACTTCAGCAAAAGAGAAGAATGAATACTAGCTAATACTTTTCATCAATCATACAAACTTGTCAAGAATAAAGATTTGAGTGAAATCACTGAATGATCAACCCCTTCAAAGGTTTGGTTATTCCTTTCTTCCCAAATAATCCACATAACAAAAGCCAAATAGCTTTCCAGATTTTACCATTTGTAGCCCAACTATGCTTCCTTAGCAAGCAAGAGCACAAAACAACAATGGTCTTTGGCGTCATCCAGTTAACCCCCAAAACAAGACAAGAATAATGACCAGAGCTATCTTATTCTTGCCACCAAACAGTGAAGTAGGAGATGAGCTATCTTATTCTTGCGCATACAACATCGTTCTATTATAATTAAAAACAAACTTGCTCATTTTACATGAGAGCAATTTTTTAGATGTCTATAAGTTGAGAAAGAAAATTGGATAAGAATTCCTAATACAAAATTCTAACAATCTTAAGGCTTTTAGAAAATAAGATAATTGAGATGATGCTGACAATGATGTATCACCAACTTTAATAATGTAAGAATAAGAATCCAAAGAAGACAATTGGCATAAATGTACTTCTCTTATTAAAATAATTGCCAAAATGCATAAAATACTTTCAGTCAATATAGGACTAACGAAACTCCCTTGCTAACCAAAACTGACACTCAAAATTTATAGTGACAGTACACGGCCATAATTGGGGAAGGAATCATTTAAACAAGAATAACTAATTTAATCAATTCATAACAATCATATGAGATTAAGTAAGAATATTGTGAAGGTGCTGATGATGACGAAGATGATGTATTAGCAAGTTTTGAAAATTATGAAGTATCATAGCAGACAATTGGCATGAGTTCTAAAATATTCTATGTCAACATAAGACTGTAATTTGTCTGCTTCTAACCGAAGTTAGATAAAAATTCATATCTTACAGAGTGACGTAGACTTGATGAAGGATTTGGGAATGGATGCTTATAGATTCTCAATATCATGGTCAAGAATCTTTCCAAGTAAGATATGATTCTGCCAAAAAAAGTTACTTTTATCTATATTTCATTACCATCTGTTAACCACTAATTACTTTTAAAATAACCTTTAACAGATGGAACAGGAGAACCTAATGCAGAAGGAATAAACTACTACAACTGCCTCATAGATGCTTTACTGGAAAAAGGTCACTAAAGAAACATCAGTTACAATTTTTTTTTTTCCTTCTTCTTTTTTTGGGTACAATGTTCTCTAAGGTTAGGATGTTCATTCAATCAGGAATCCAGCCTTATGTAACTCTATATCACTGGGATCTTCCACAGACACTTGAAGATAAATATGAAGGATGGTTGAACAAACAGATAGTGTAAGTAATACAAAATCATATAAAAAATTATTAAAATACCAATCAATCTTCTCAATAGCCTATATTAACTTACAGAAAAGACTTTGAATATTACGCCTTCACCTGCTTCAAAGTTTTTGGAGATAGAGTAAAGCGCTGGATCACCTTCAATGAACCTCGTGGTTTCTCAATCCAAGGTTACGACTTAGGTATTCAAGCTCCTGGGAGATGTTCAATTCTTGGTCGGCTGTTCTGTAAGAAGGGAAAATCATCCACTGAACCATACATTGTCGCTCACAACATCCTGTTGTCTCATGCTGCTGCTTATCATATTTACCAGCTGCATTTTAAGGTGCTCTAATTTGCATACATGATCCTTCTAACAGACTCTTGTCTCCCAAGTGTGAAAAGAAATCGGAGGAAAAATATATTTATTTGTATTTTTATCTTTATTTTTTGTTGAAATGGATCATCCAGGAAGGACAAGGAGGCCAAATAGGAATAGCATTAGATGCCAAATGGTATGAACCCATATCCGATACTGATGAGGATAGAGATGCAGCATACAGATCAATAGATTTTGGGCTTGGATGGTAATTTCTTATGTAAAAATTCAACTTCACAACATTTGAGAAGATATCAACTTTCATAAATAATTAAATGCAACAAATCAAAGTGAATCAGGTTCCTTGATCCACTTCTGCTTGGTGAGTACCCTCTTTCAATGAAGAAGTTTGTTGGTAAGAGATTACCAGAGATTTCACCTGCAACCTCAAAATTCCTGCTGGGATCCTTGGACTTTCTTGGCATAAATCACTATACCACATTGTATGCCCGGAACGACAGGGCTCAGATTAGAAAATTGATATTGAAGGATGCTATAGCTGATGCTGCTGTCATTACAACCCGTAAGATGTCAAGTCACAATCTCCTACATCTAACATTTGTGTCTCTGTGTGTGTACATCACAATTTTGACTAACAATCTACACATGTACTCTATTGTAGCATACCGAGGTGGAGTTCCCATTGGAGAAAGAGTATGTACCTATGAGTCTTTAAGCCTAGGATTCTAATATAGGTTTTAATCAGAGTTAGCTTATGATATTTACCTCCTCCAGGCAGCTTCCCGTTGGATACGCATAGTTCCATGGGGCATCCGAAAGTTGGCAAATTATGTGAAAGATAAGTATGGGAACCCTCCAGTTATTATAACAGAAAATGGTGAGTGGTTTCATATCAAAAAGCTAAACCTGTACTTTCATGTAAGATCACATAATTTAAATTCATTACAACAGGTATGGATGATCCAAATAAACCTTCTATAGCTTTAGACAAGGCTTTACAGGATGATAAGAGGATAAGATTCCACCAAGACTATCTCTCAAACCTATCTGCTGCTATAAGGTAATAATATCAACTCCCTAGATTGATTGCTCAAAGTATCTTCATTGGGTCCCTGCAGTTTTATAATTATGTCCATTAGTTTGATTACTTTTGATACTATACACTCCACCTAACAGAAAATTAACCAATGCAGGCAAGATGACTGCAATATACATGGATATTTTGTCTGGTCCTTGCTTGACAACTGGGAATGGAACTTGGGATTTTCAGTACGCTTTGGACTCTATTATGTGGATTACAAGAACAACCTTACAAGAATTCCAAAAGATTCTGTAAAATGGTTTAGAAGTATCCTCAGAGTAAATGGTGATCTAAACAATCAGATTTAAGTTATTGTTCTCACATAACATATGACACACAAGTTGTACCATGCATTAAAAGGTACAAAAGGAAAATTCAATGAAAGGAAAAAAAATATTTGTTGAAGACACATATTAGTGAAACATTCCTTTTTATCTATCCTGGTACCAATTCAATTTATTGCAAAAGAACCCACTAATATCATTTTGATGCATGAACAACATCACCATATAAATTATTGAAAAGGATTATTGATAACATCATTGACATCTTCCATACAAACAAACAGAATTTTCAGCACGTTACCCAACTTGTCAGCCCAAAAAAAAAATCTAAAATGGTGGCTTCCCACCTGAAAGGAACAGTTGAAAATCAAGCTGAACATAGTAACTTAACTAGCAAAATTCCATATCGACAATGACACCAAAAAGGAAAAAAGATATACGAGGATGAACTTTTTTCCTTTTTTGAATCATCAAGTATGAACTCTTAAGATTAAAAAGATCATAATTCACATGTTCACATTGTAATGAGTACTTATAACAAACTATTACTCCCTCATCCCATATTATTGGTACTTTATTCCATTCTGAGATGTAAAACATAGTCATATTTGAAATGTCAATTTACAGTTTACACAATATTTTTATCACTTTCCTAACTCACCCTTCACCTTATTTGAAAGGTAAATAAATTTTCTCGCTTTGAGTTTAAATGAAAGATAATGCATTAATCGATGCTCTCTATAGAACAAAAAATGACAAACCAACTTCAAACTAGTTTGGAGCTATTTTTCCAACCCAATACTGGCAAATTATACAATTATTCATATATATTATTTAAACAAGTGGTGCCACTCATTACAATAGTTATGTAACTAAAATTACATGAGAATGGTTTCTTCAATTTCCACATAGTAGGTAGGTTGGAGGAAGTTAATAAACTAGTTTCCTTTAACTCTTAAGCTTTTTTTCTTTTTTGGATAAGTGTTAAGTCAATAATATTTTCACAATGCCTTCGAATGATAAGTTATTATTAGTTCTATGGTGGCGAACTGAATGGAGTCAGTTATAGTGATCCTGCTACTGTGAAAAAATATGCTCGACGCGCTCAATTGGGCGAAATTTTTGAATTAGATCGTGCTACTTTGAAATCCGATGGTGTTTTTCGTAGCAGTCCAAGGGGTTGGTTTACTTTTGGCCATGCTTCATTTGCTCTGCTCTTCTTCTTCGGACATATTTGGCATGGCGCTAGAACCTTGTTCCGAGATGTTTTTGCCGGCATTGACCCAGATTTGGATGCTCAAGTAGAATTTGGAACATTCCAAAAACTTGGGGATCCGACTACAAGACGACAAGTAGTCTGATACAAGATTGATTTCTTACTTTTATTTTTGTGATTTAACATAGACAGGGAGCCGGATAAATCTTGATTTGAATCGCTGCCTTTGCCCTTTCTTTGACTCTTTCTCTTTAGTTATCCGGGAGACGACCCAAAATAAACAGGCATGGAAGCTATAATTGTAAACCACAATCGAATCTATGGAAGCATTGGTTTATACATTCCTAGAACCAATAACAACTAAATTGAACTCATTACTAAAATTACCATTAAAATTACTTTTTTGCCCAGCAATAACAACTTATCACCAAGAGTCTGTTATAAAAATGTTACGAAAACATACTGGAAATTACGGGTGGGTCAGTCGTATAGACGAGATGAAAATGTAGAGTGGCAATTGGCAAAGCAACTCAACGACTGTCGTTTACAATATATCGGGCAAACAAAAAAGGGTACCGTTTGCTTATTACACACTGACATAAGATGCGGTATAACTATAGCATAGCCATAGATAATCGATCTACGCATACGTTTAAATACAGATATGTACGTATGTATAATGTAAGTGTGTACGGTTTAAAGGTATATACGGAATTCGTACCTGGTTTGGATCGGAAGTTTCAGAGGCAGAGAGGAAGGGCTGGGTGAGCTGTGACTGCGAGCCAAACACTGAAATCTAAATAAATGAGAAAGTAAAATACTCCATTGATTTTTAAATCCCAAGATTTTGCACGGATCATCAATTTCCAAGGCCAAGGCCTGGATCTGAATAATAATATCTGATGTTATCCGTAAGGGAATCTGGGAATTGAAATCTCTTTGGCTTGGGAAATTGAAAATTGAAAATTAGAGGGGTTGAGAGAGACTCAGAGACAAAGGGAAACGTCGTCGTTTTATTGTTTTTACAAGTAACTGCAGCGGCGACGTTTGAATGGCTGGTTACTTTGATCCTTTCACTTTCTAAGACGACAATCTTCGCCACAATATCTCTCTCAAAAAAACAAAAAACAATTTAATTTTGCATTTGGTTCTCGATTATTTACAAATATAAAAAAAATAAATAAATAAAAAAGATTGAAGGCCAGGAGTGCAAAAATTATTATTTTTCAACTCAACGGATTTGACGAGTTAGCTTTAATTATGTGGATGTTAGTATATAGTTGTAATAGATGATCACGTTATAATATGATACGCACATGCACATATAATAAATTTTGTTGAGGTACAAATTTTTGGGTCCTAATTTCATTAGCCTACTCACAAAAATATATACACACACAAGCTCATAAACTATTTTGAGCCCACATAAATATTTCCCACAAATATTTCATATATAAGCCCCATAAATTATCTTTGGCCCTCTCACACATATTACCCACATATTATTCAACTTAGGTTTTCACAAAAATACCTATCATATTGTTACCAAAATTGGGCCACAAAATTATACTATCTTCACAAAAAAGTCCAAAATCATTTACCTTGTGGGAAAAATCCAAAAGGCCCAACAAAACTCTTTCATAAAGCACGTTGCTACACGGCACCTATTAAAAGCCTGTTGCTATACTGCACCTATTAAAAGCCTGTTGCTACACGGTACCTTTAAAAACTCGTTACTACACGGCACCTCTAAAAGCCCGTTGCTACATGGCACCTCTTAAAGCCTGTTGCTACACGGCACTTATAAAGCTCGTTGTTACACAGCACCTCTAAAGCCCGTTGCTACACAACACCTCTAAAACCAGTTACCACACGGCACCTCTTAAAACCCGTTGCTACACGGCAATATTTTTACAAAATTTTACAAAACCCAAATACTAATTTGGCACCAATTTTATAAAACTCAAATACTAATTTGGTTCAGCCCAATATTATAAAGTCCATATACTAATTTGCCACCTATTTTATAAAGTCCAAATATTATTGTGGTACTATTTTACAAAGCCCAAATATTATTTTAGCACGATTTTAAAAAGCCCAAATACTAATTTGGCATCTATTTTGCAAAGCTTAAATACTAATTTGGCACCTATTTTATAAAGCTCAAATATCATTTTGGCACTACTTTACAAAGCCCAAATCTTATTTTGGCAATTATTTATAAAAGCCCAAAATACTATTTTGGCAAAAACAATTACATTATGCTCAAAGCCCATAACTATTTCTTGGCAAAATATATACTAAAGTCTCTAACTCATGGGAAATATAGATTACTCATCTCTCAAAAATATTTCTTTCACAAAATTTATGGGAATTATGCTTATTTTTCCATTATCAACTAACTACAAAAGCACATTCATATTACCCATAGCAAAACCATTCATTTTTGTAAGGATGACCAAGCCCAAAGAAGCTTAACTATAAAGCCCTGCTAAGCCAGCCCAGCTCATATACAAATCCCAACAGCTGAAGCTCACGTGAGCTACCAGTCAAGTCTCAGCACAACCTGACAGTTGGAGCCCATCACCATCAATTCCAGCTTGTCCAATCAGATCAGAAGAGGGACACGTGTCCAGTAGGGGTTAAACCTTTCCTTGCCAAGTTCATTTTCATCATTTCTCATGTGACATAAAGCTGAGGTGACATGACGAAAAGCTGGGAAGCTTTAGCTAGCTGTATCTCCTTCCTTCTCCAACCCATTCGATCAAGGACCAAGGGCAGCCATAACCAAGCCATGAAAGCTTCTGGAACAACTTGAAATCAATTCATTATCATGCCAAAAACGTGTACTTTCTGGTTCATGGACCAAGCACATGAACCCAAATGGGGAAACTTAGGGAAATGTGGTTTGGAGGGCACCAAAGGGATCCCAGCAAAGTTCCCAACATAGGGCTCCAAGATTTACCCCTAGCTTGGGGTGATGCAATCTGCCCTAGAGAACTCCGATTCTAGTAGCAGCAAAACCAAGATCATTAGCCTAACATATGCCTTAATCCCATTAGCTGAGGACAAATCAGTATTTAATACCAAGTCAGAACCCTAGCTGTTATTACCCAAAACAGCAAGAACATTCTAAAAGCTAAGCTTACCATTCTTGTTCCAAATTCTAGGAACGATTCTCTAAGGATTTTTTGAAGATTGAGGCTGATTTAGCAGAGATTATTTGCTAATCACCCCCTAAAACTCAACTATAAATAAAAGCTCTCCACTAACACTCCGAGGGGACAGAGGAAGAAACACAAAAATAGGGAAAAACTCTATGAAAAACTCCCCTACCCTCTTCTCCTTAATTCTCTAATAGCTCTTAGTGAGGTTCTAAATCTCTGAGTTCTTAGTTTTAAACTTAGAAACTGAGCTTTCAAGCCTATTGTTCACAAACACCCCTCACATCTCTACTTATAAGCTTTACCTATCCCTAGCAGAAAATCGTAGCAGCTTCACTAAACACTCTCTCTCACTAATACTACCTGAGATGTCCCTCATTACTCACTACTCATACCATATCCATGAGCATACCTTGGCACCATAATGATCTTGTAGCGCTAGCTGGAATCTCTCTCTTTCCCTTCATCTCACACTAAGTTTTCCTCATTATTTGTTATAATAGAGCCCATAATATTCATTTACTCATTTACTATTGAAGGTTATGATGTAACTGTCACTATAGAAATTTTCCCTCATATTATTATTGTAGAAGACTCTTCTCTAGAGCCAATGGATGATGAGTTTGAAAATGTGGATGCTTTCCTTAATCTATAAAATAGCTAACAGCTGGAGGTTTATTCTGTTTTGTCTTACTTTACCGCTGGGACATTTTACTGCTGGCTATTTTACTACAGAAACATTTTACTGCTAGGCTATTTCTTTCAGTATGCTTTTTAATCATGCTGACGTGTCGCTGTAGGAATTGTTTATGGGCCATTTTTGTCAGTCTCAACCTAAGCCCAAGGCATAAAATAAAGTGAATTCTTCGGATCTTCACCGATAGCCTTTAGGCCGTGCCTCGAGCCCATCATAGAGTTTCGGTTTAAGCCCCCAACCCAAAACAAATCTCATTTGTCGGAAGGATAAACTTTTTCACCTCTAACATTTTGACGACTCCACTGAGGAGCCTATTAAAGCCAAGAGTTCACCATGCCTCCTAGGTTGCGAAATAGCCGGCAAGAAGGGACTCAAAACACCAGCTTACCAGTAGCACAAAGCCATCACAGCCCAGCTCCACAAGGAGAACGAGCTGATCAACATGAGGTTAACCAAGAGGGTTTTGACCACCGATTCTCTTTCCTCTTGGAGATGTTACAAGGAATGCAACAAGCTCAGTTCGAACTTACTGAATCCTTAAGAGTCTTGAGAAAGACTCAAAGGCCAACACCCTAACCGTTACATGAAGGACCAGATCCTAGAACACAGCAGGAAAGGGGATCAGCCGCTGAGAATCCTCAATTTGGTGAGCAAAATGCCTCTCTTCCTCAATTTGTTACATTATTTGATCTCACTGCTTTGCTGGAAAGGGAAAGGGTTAGCCAACCAAGGGAACCAAGGCACTTTGTTCGTAGGCCACCATACCTAGCTGAGTTACTAAGCAAACCATATCCAGAGAAATATGAAACGCCCACCTTCACTATTTATGATGGGAGGAAAGGGAATGCAATTGTGCATGTCAACAAGTTTCTTGATTTTATAGGTCCTTTTGTTGGAAATGGTGATCTTTGTCTAAGGGAGTTCTTAAAATCCCTTACTGATCGCGCATACACATGGTATTCTACTCTCCAACCAGGTTCCATTGCCACATGGGATGGCATGGTTGAAAGTTTCTGCTCAAAGTATTTTCATGGAGAAGAAAAAGTTACCATTCTCACGCTTCACAACACCAAGCAAAAGTCCTCCGAAGGACTCCTTGACTTCATCCGACGATTTAGGGATATTGCTCTTGATTGTTATGGGCAGTACAAAGAACAAGAGCTTGTTGAAATCTGCATTGACAACATTTCTCATGAGTACCGAGCCTATTTGGAGAACCTTGATATTATTCAGTTTGCCCAGCTGCTCCATAAAGCCCATAAGGCATCTGTATTAGTCAAGCCTCCCACCACTGAAAAGCCCAAACCAAAAAAGAAAAATGCTCCTTAAGCTTTTATAGTCTCCAGCAATGAACTAATAGTTAGGGAGAAGTGAAAAAGGGAAGAGGAGGAAGAGTACCCTCCCATTCCATGCACCGATGAAGAAATGAATGCTGTCATTGACAAATGGATGGCTGATGGAGTACTTAGGCTTTTTAAGCCTATCCGAGAGCCTACTCTGGAAGATAAGTGAAAGCCCTTTTATTGTCGGTATCATCGATATGTGAGTCATGGAACTAGAGATTGTAGAGCAATCCGGAGAACATTTCACAAGAAAATTTCAGATGGCACCTTGAACCTCACTTGTGAACAAGAGGTCCAGTAGAACCCACTGCCTCAACATCACAGAAGGAAAGCCACAGCAGCTGTACTCTTTCATAATGGGGCTTATGAGGACAAAATGGCCAGCGATACAGGTATGTCCCTAGCAACTATCTCTGCTCTTCAAAGAAGCCCTACCTTTCGGACTTTGTTCAATCAGTTGGGGCTCAAAGAGGAGTCAAGGAGAACAGCAACTGAAGCTCTTGTATCTATCACTGCCAGCTTTGGAACACACTGCCTCACAGCTGAAGCTCATGCTAGCCGTGCCTTCCTAAAGACTACCAATGCCATTACCTTCACAAACGAGGGCATGGAGGTACAACACCCTGATCATAGTAGACCATTATATATTATTGCTTAGATTAATGATGTTCACATAAGAAGGGCACTAGTTGATACTAATGCATCACTTAATCTTATTCCAACCAGCACACTTAAAGCAGGTGGGATCCCATTCAACAGAATCGCTGGGGCTCCTATTGAGGTTTTTGGTTTTTCTGGAATACATGAATGCACTATTAGGAGTATACAGTTAGTTCTTAAAGTGGGGCCCATTTTTTCTCTCACCAGATTTCATGTTATCGACTCACTCGTTTCTTATGATGCTTTACTTAGGAGGTCATGGCTCCACAAACACAAGCTTGTGCCATCCACTTACCACCAATGTGTCAAAGGAAGATTAAATGGTAAGCCCATACGCATCCCTGCTAATCCTACACCATTTGATATATTCGAGGCACACTACTTTGAGGCTACTTTCTATGATGAGCTCACCCCAAGTGGGGAAGATTCTACTTTGAGGCCTGTTGGGATTCCATTACCCAGCTGGCAAGATATTGAAAATAATCCAGAAATAGACATGAGGTCTTTCCTTGATCAAAGGAAAAAGAAAAGAGAACGTGGGGAAACCCCCAGCGATGTCTCACAGCCACGATGTATACAAATGCAGCTGCCAAATGGTCATTTGGGGTATCATTTATGATGGTACACGGGGCCTAGCTGTCTCAAGCAGAAGGGTCTCGGACTTAATGAAGCAAGCACTACACCAACATGCTGTTATACTTAAGAAATAGAAACCTCGGCAATAGAAGGAAATCTGCCCAGCAGTCTGGCAGAACTATCTGAAGAGCCTCCAACGGTAACCAACTTTTAGCCTAATGTGGAGTTGGAGACCATTAATCTCAGTGATGATCCTAGTGTCCAGCAACCAACTTTAGTTAATACAACTTTGCCACCTCTAGAAAAAGTTCAGCTCATTTCACTATTAAAGGAGTACATTGATGTCTTTGCTTGGGAGTACCATGAGATGCCTAGTTTGGATCCCAACCTAATAGCACATGCTCTTAACGTGGAACCACGGGCAAAGCCAGTAGTATAGCCCATGCGAACCTTCCATCCTGATGTTGAAGCCCAGATTATTCAAGAAGTTCAGAAACTCCTTATAGCTAGGTTCATCAAGCCTATCATGCACCTAAAGTGGCTTTCAAACATTGTACCGGTCAAGAAAAAGAACGGACAAATACGATGTTGTGTCGACTTCCGAAATCTTAATAAAGCATGTCCCAAAGATGAATTTCCACTTCCAAACATAGATATGTTCATTGATTCAGCTGCTGGGCATGCTATGTTTTCACTTATGGATGACTTTAGCAGTTATAATCAAATCAGAATGTCATCCACAGATGCAACCAAAATAGCCTTTTGAACTCCTATTGGCAACTTTTATTACATCGTCATGCCCTTCAGTCTCAAAAATGCCAAAGCCACATATCAAAGGGTTATGACCGCAATCTTTCATGACATGATGCATAAGGAAATCGAGGATTATGTGGACGACATTGTTGTGAAGTCAAAGACAATCAATCAAATTGGGGTATCATAATCTCCCCCACTTAAATCCCTAACGTCCTCGTTAGAGCCCACTTTGTGGGGTAGTGTCTTCGAGGCCACTTTGTGGGGTAGTGTCTTTGAGCCCACATGGGGTTACCAAGCCGGCTCTGATACCATATGTAACGACTCAAGAAAAAGTGCTAGCCACATTTGCGCTATACCTCAAAAGGACTAGTCACAATTGAGGCTCCTTACAGTTGTTAATAAAGCTCAATTCAACCCAGTAAATACCCGATGTGGGACTCATTACACACCCACACATATCACACAATCAATTAAATTGGGGCATCACAAGCGAGACCTGGAATAAACCACCGGAAGTATGAGAGTTTACCAAGGAAACTTTTGAGCTGTGTAAGTGTGGTAGATGGCTTCATAGTAGCAATGACTTGCACTTTGCTAGAATCAATATCTACGCCTCTTTGGTGGACAAGAAATACCAGAAATTTTACAGCCGTAACTCCAAAGGCACATTTAAGTGGATTCATGCAAAGTTTGTAGAGCCAACACCTTTCAAAGACTTTTCGTAAGATAGCAAGATGATCTAATGTGTGTGGGTATGTGATAAGTCCCACATCGGGTATTTACTGGGTAGATCTAGGCTTTATTAACAATTACAAAGAACCTCAATTATGACTAGTCCTTTTGAGGTATAGTGCATATGTAATTAGCGTTTTTCCTTGGGTCATTACATATGATATCAAAGCCGGCTCAGTAATCCCGTGTGGGCTCAGAGACACTACCCCGCAAAATGGGCCCTAACGAAGACGTTAAGGATTTAAGTGAGGGAGATTGTGATACCCCAATTTGATTGATTATGTGATGTGTGTGGGTATGTGATGAGTCCCACATCGAGTATTTACTGTGTAGATTTAGGCTTTATTAACAACTACAACGAGCCTCAATTGTGAATAGTCATTTTGAGGTATAGCACAGATGTGGCTAGCACTTTTCCTTGGGTCGTTACATATGGTATTAGAGCCAGGTTCGTAACCCCGTGTGGGCTTAGAGATATTACCCCACAAAGTGAGCCCTAACGAGGACGTTAGGGATTTAAGTGGGGGAGATTGTGATGCCCTAATTTGATTAATTGTGTGATGTGTGTGGGTGTGTGATGAGTCCTACATCGGGTATTTACTAGGTTGAACTGAGTTTTATTAACAACTGCAAGGAGCCTCAATTATGACTAGTCCTTTTAAGGTATAGTGCAAATGTGGCTAACACTTTTCCTTGGGTCATTACATATGGTATCAGAGCCGGCCTGGTAACCCCATGTGGGTTCGGAGACACTACCCCACAAAGTGGGCCCTAACGAGGACGTTAGAGATTTAAGTGGGGGAGATTGTGATACCCCAGTTTGATTGATTGTGTGATGTGTATGGGTGTGTGATGAGTCCCACATCGGGTATTTACTAGGTAGATCTGAGCTTTATTAACAACTACAAGGAGTCTCAATTATGACTGGTCCTTTTGAGGTATAGCGCAAATGTGCTAGCATGTGGGACTCATCACACACCCATACACATCACACAATCAATCAAATTAAGGTATCACAATCTCCCCCACTTAAATCTCTAACGTCCTCGTTAGGGCCCACTTTGTGGGGTAGTGTCTTTAAGCCCACACGGGGTTACTGGGTTGGCTCTGATACCATATGTAAAGACCCAAGGAAAAGCGCTAGTCACATCTGCGCTATACCTCAAAAAGACTAGTCATAATTGAGACTCTTTATAGTTGTTAATAAAGCCCAGATCTACCCAGTAAATACCCGATGTGGGACTCATCACACATCCACACACATCACACAATCAATCAAATTGGAGTATCACATCGCTGCGCTCATAGTTGTCTTTACACCACTGCTGAAAAAAGGAAGACCCTTTCGCTGGAGTTCCAAATGCCAGAAGACATTCCTCCAACTGCAGCAACTCATGACCAAACTGCCAATCGTATGTGCACCCATACCAAGAAAACCACTCAAGTTGTATTTGGCTACCAATGATGAGGCAATTGGGGCACTCATAGTCCAAGATGATCAAGAAGGGAAGGAGCGACCAGTTTATTATATTAGCAGAAAGTTAAAAGATACTGAAACCTGCTACCCAAGGGCTGAAAGGGCTTGTCTTGCTCTAATATATGCTGCCCAGCAGCTGCGTCATTATCTGCTAGCTCACACGATATAACTCTTAACAAAATCTCATCCAATCCACTCACTTTTGAGGCGTCCAGTTCTTTCCGGAAGGCTAGCATAATGGCTCTTGCAATTATCTGAATTTGAGATCATAGCAATTACCCCTACAGCTATGAGGGGTCAAGCCATCACTGATTTGCTATCAAATTTTCCTAGTGAGGACAGTTGGAACATTACTGATGATGTACTTGGTGAGTTGCCAGAGACTGCACTAATGGAAACAGCTGGAGCTTTTTGGACTTTACATTTTGATGAATTATCTACCAGTTCTGAAGAAGGGGCTGGAATAGTCCTATCCAAAAGTACCGGTGAGATGGTGTCTATGTCATTCAAGCTTGATTTTCCATGCACTAACAATATGGTTGAATATGAAGCATATCTTACGAGCCTAGCAGTGGCTCGTGAAATGGGTATCAAACATCTTCAAGTAATTGGAGACTCAAATCTGGTTGTTTGCCAAGCTAGAGGAGATTTTGCACTCAAGGAACCATCTTTAGCTCCATATAGAGCTATGGCTTAAAGGTTGGAGGACTTTTTTGAAGAATTTAATATTGAACACTCCCTAAGCTTCGACAATCGCTTTGCCTATGCTCTAGCCACCTTGGGATCAAAAGTCAGATTTGAAGGTGCAACTACAGATGTCACTATTGTAAAAAGGCCTATTCCAGTTGTATAAATGCTGAAAGAAGAGTTCTTGGATTAACCGCTGGAATAGGTAGACTGGCGATCTCCCCTTAAAGAAGCACTATTATCACCAGATGAGAAGGACCATTTGAAGGTGCTCAAAGATTATGCTCTAATGGCAGGAGAGTTGTACAAAAAACCTTCCTTGAGGAGTTCTAGCTAGATGCTTGAGCCTTGGTGAGTCCACTAAGCAATTAAAAGAAGTTCATAAAAAATCCTCTGGCTTTAGCGGTTCTGTCAGTCTCTATAGACGCCTCCAGCAGTTAGGCTATTACTGGCCAGAAATGAACAAACAAGCTACCACTATCCAGGAAAATGCACCAACTACCAATACACTTTTGATCGGATGGAATCATGTGCAGTCCTTACCACCAGTGATTGGCGCATACCCTTCTTTGAGTATCTCATAGAAGGCATCTTACCTGACAATCATGAAAAGGCCTACCGCTTGAAAAAATTGGCTACTCGTTATTTTGTGGAAGGAGGTATTCTTTTCAAGAAGGGATTTAATGGGGAGCCTTTGAGATGCCTAGGGACCCCTAAAGCACAATTAATCATGTAAGAGGTACATGCGAGAGAATGTGGTGACCATTAAGGCAAAAGGCGGCTTCTCCAGCAGCTGCTTAACTTGGGGTATTTCTGGCCTACCATGAGATAAGATGCAGCTGAATGTGTGAAGACATGCCATACTTGTCAAGTCCATGGGAATCTCATACACACTCACCCCACCAACCTCCAAAACATGATGACTCCTTGGCCGTTCCATACTTGGGGGCTTGATCTAATAGGCCCAGTCAATCCAGCATCCAAGGGTCATATTTGGATACTAGTGGTTACCGAGTACTTCACAAAGTGGGTTGAAGCCATTCCCCTAAAGAAGGCTACAGGCCCAGCCGTTGCAAACTTTATCCTAGAGCATATAATCTGCAAATTTGGCATCCCTCACAAGATTGTCACTGATAATGGCACTCCTTTTATCAACAAGGATGTCTGAAAGTTACTTGACCATCGTCATATCAAGCACTACAAGTCCGCTCCCTATTACCCACAAGGCAATGGCCAAGCGGAGTCTACCAACCGAGTGCTATTAAAGATTTTTAGCAAGATGGTACATGAATATTAGGGTGGTTGGACAGAACACCTGCTGGAAACCCTGTGAGCATACCGAAGCGCAAGCAAAACAACCACTGGACTATCACCATTCTCTCTTGTATATGGTACCAAGGCTATATCCAATTGAGCTATTGGTTCCCACTCCAAGGGTTGTTCATGGACAAAAAACAGACATGGATGCTGCCATTTATGCAAAAATTAGAACTATAGACCTTGAAACCTTGGAAGAGACGCGAAACCTTGCCTATAACCGTACCTAGCGGTATCAGCAGCAGATGGCCAATGCTTACAACAAGGCCATGAAATCCAGGGTTTTTGTCAAGGGACAAATGGTTTTAAGGCAGTAAATCATGTTAGGAGGAATCTCTCAAAACCCTCTAAGTTTGCCCCAAGTTGGGAGGGGCCCTATCTCATAAAGGAAGCCAATGACAGCGGTTATTATCGTTTAGCTACAACAGAAGGTGAAAGTCTCATGGAATCTATCAATGGCAAATGACTTAAGTTGTACTATGCTTAACTCAACTTTCAAGTATGTACCAAGTGACTCTTTTGTATGATCTTAAACTACTACTATGTGAATAAGAAGTGAGCATTGCCTTTTGTCTCAAATATGAATTTCTTATATTTACAAGTACTCTACTATTAGAACATATGTGATTTACTTGTTAAGAACATATGTCACTATTTTGTGTAATTGGCTAATCCTTTGACAAAACGTACTTTACTTATATTTGGATAGATCTAGGATGTGTTTAATACTTCAAGAAACTTTGTTTCAAGATCAAGTGTTGAAGCAATGCAAGTCTGTCCAAGTTTCAAGCCAAGAAAGTGCCTGTCATTAAATCTCGACAGCTAGCTCGACAGCTAGCCATCTATCGAGATTTAAGAGCTATTCCAGTCCTGTGGCTCGACAGCAGCTTGACAGATAGGCCTATCGAGGTTTATGAAAAATAGAATTTCAGATTTGTTTTGACTATAATCCGTGATTATGTGTTTGGGCTTTCTTTTCTCACAACCCTAGACATATAAAAGGATTATTTTAAGGGCCGTCAAAGAGGGTACAAGTTGCACAAGTGTTAAGCAAAGTTTTTTTAACCAAATTGTGATCGGAGATAGAGTTTCACCCTAGTTCATCATTCTTGTAGAAGTTGCTGTGTTTGTGCACTGTAGGGTTTTGTAACCAAGCATATTCTTGATCTTTATCGTGGATGAACTGAAGAACTTTGCAGCCAACAACCTTCTCTAATTGGTGATTGAAGTCGCGTATTGGGATCCACACAAATTGGTTAGTCACGTACTGGGAGCCATGCATCAAAAGGAAAAATTGTCACTACAGAACAAGTCCAATTGGGTATTGGGGTAAGGATTCAACTGTAAGTTGGTATAAGGTACTGAAATTCCTTTACTTGTAACCGCTTGTTGTGATAATAGTAGAATTTCAGGAGTGGTGACCTTAAAATCACCCGGTGGAGTTTTTGTCATGTATGTTTTCCCCATTCGTAAACAAATCACCATGTCAATTTATTTTCCGTTGCATACTTAGTTTAATTGGTGATTTGTTTATGCTATCACACGTTTGCATATTAATTTGATTAATTAATTGAACTTGGCAAATTAATCAATTAATTCATCACAATGGGTCAATTCATTTTTGGCCTATCAAGTGGTATCAGAGCAGGCATACTCTGATTAGGGTTAATCTTTGCTATGTTGATCCATTGACCCCTGTTGTCATGGCTGTAACCGGCTTGAAGAGATCTTTGTTTTCAAATACATCTTGTTTTTCTAATCTCTATTTGTTTGAGTGTCTCAAAAATTACAAGTTTGAAAGTTATTTGAATTCTCTTATGTTGACTATTGGAAAAGATCTCAGTTTGACTAAGAAGAAACTTGACTATCTCAGAATGAAAATGTGTAAAGAAGTTCGTCTGAGAAGAGTAAAAATTAAAGGCTTAGCTCGTAAAAGGCAGATGAGAGAAAGCACCATTCCCACTGATCTGTCATCTAAGCACGAAGTGTGTTTTATGATGAAATTCGCATTTAAAGTTATGGACACGTGTTTGTGGTACCTTGACAGCGGTTGCTCAAGACACATGACTGGAGACCGATCTCTCTTCAAGGTTTTCGAGTCTAAAAAGGGTGGCAATGTCACTTTTGGTGATGGGACCAAATCACAGATTAAAGGGAAGGGAATCATCTCACTACCTGGACTACTGAACATTGCAAATGTTCTATATGTAGAAGGTCTGAGGGTGAATCTATTGAGTATAAGTCAGATATGTGATCAAGAATTTATGGCACTTTTTTCAAAGGGAAAATGTCTTGTCATGGATAAGTCTGGAAAGAAACTCATAAGTGTTGTTCGCACTTTAGACAACTGTTATGGATTGGTTCCTGATGTTGATATTGTGTGCAATAGTATTCATTTGCCAAATGAAGATTTATGGCATCAACAGATGGGACATGCTAGTTACAAACATCTTTCTATTGTATCTAAGCATGAATCAGTCTTGGGGATACCAAAACTTAGTAGAATGAGCAATGTGGTGTGTGGACCATGTCAACTTGGGAAACAGAAGAAAGCTAAGCATCCAGGCACTCAGACATCAGCTACATCTAGGCCATTGGAGCTTCTACGTCTGGATCTTATGGGTCCAACTAGAACCGAGTCTCTTGGTGGTAAGAGATACATCATGGTTATGGTAGACGACTTCACTAGGTACACTTGGGTCATTCTCCTACGATCCAAGTCTGATGCTCCTGAGCACATTGAAGCTTTGTGCACAAGACTGCAGAATGAAAAGAGTTTGAAGATTGATTAAATTCGAAGTGACCATGGTAAAGAATTCGAGAACTCATATATAGAGTCCTTTTGCACAAAATCAGGTATATCTCAAAAAATTTCTACTCTTATTACTCCTCAGTAGAATGGTGTAGTAAAAAGAAAGAACAGGGTCATTCAGGAGATGGCCAGAGCCATGTTGCATAACAAAGATGTGGATATAAATTTGTGGGGAGAAGCTATTAACACTGTATGTCATACGGTTAATAGGGTGTACTTCAGACCTGGTACCAAAAAGACTCCTTATGAGTTATGGAAAGGAAGGAAGCCGAATGTGAAGTATTTCAGAATTTTTGGAAGTACTTGTTTCATCCTCAAGGATAGAGAGAATGTGGGAAAGTTTGACTCCCGAAGCGATGAAGGTATATTTCTAGGTTACTCCTCCACAAGCAAGGCTTATCGGGTATACAACAAAAGAACTATGAAGGTAATGGAGACAGTGAATGTTGTTATTGATGAGTCTTCAGATTCCGGTTCTGAGAAAGGCATTGAAGAACTCCCCAAAGAAATTCTTCCTCCTGAGCCTAAGGAAGTTTAAGAAATTGTTGAACAAGAACCTGCATCTTCAAGTACTCCTGGTACTCCCAGTACCCACTTCACCAGATTCTGAATCACATGTAAAGAAAGGACCTTCCTCTAGGATTAAATTAAATCATCCTCCTAAAGTTATCGTGGGAAACATGAATGAGCTCATATTAAGGAAACGTACAGTTGATAAATGTGTTGCTAAATTTGTGTCTTATTCTTATTATTTGTCACAGGTTGAACCCACAAAAGTTGAGGAAGCTCTTCAGGATAAAAGTTGGGTCGAAGCAATGCATGATGAACTGCTTCAGTTTCAGAGGAATGATGTCTGGACTTTAGTACCTAGACCGAAGGGTGAGCACATCATTGGCACAAATTGGATATTCCGCAATAAGATTGATGAGGAGGGCAATGTGATTCGCAACAAGGCTCGGCTTGTAGCTCAAGGATACTCACAAATGAAAGGAGTAGACTATGATGAAACATTTGCCCCAGTCACCCGTATGGAGTCCATCAGAATTCTCCTTACCCTAGCATGTCATTTGAAGTTCAAACTTTATCAGATGGATGTAAAGACTGCTTTCTTGAATGGGCTACTTAACGAAGATGTATGTGGCTCAACCAAAAGGATTCATTGATCCACACTTTTCAGATCATGTGTTGTACCTCAAGAATGCACTTTATGGGTTGAAGCAAGCCCCTAGAGCTTGGTATGATAGGCTCACACAATATCTGGTATCACATGGGTTCACAAGAGGAAAGGTTGATTAAACCATCTTCATAAAAAAGGAAGACGGCGAGTTGATAGTTGCTCAAGTCTATGTTGATGATATCATCTTCAGATCGACTAAGGACGAACTTGCTCATGACTTCTCAAAACTCATGCAAGCCGAGTTCAAGATGAGCATGATTGGAGAGTTGACTCACTTCCTTGGATTGCAGATTCGTCAACAAGATTCAGGTATATTCCTATCTCAAACTAAATATGCTAAGAATCTTGTGAAAAATTTTGGTTTGGAATCTGCTAATTCTGTTAGAACCCCCATAAGCCCAAATGTTAAACTAACTGTGGACTTGTTAGGCAAAAATGTAGATTCATCTCTATATAGAAGAATGATAGGTAGTCTTCTTTACCTTACTACTAGTAGACCTGACATTAGTTATAGCGTTGGAGTGTGTGCTAGATATCAAGCTAATCCCAAAAAATCTCATATGACTGCTTTAAAAAGAATTATAAAGTATTTCAAAACCACTGCTGAGTTCGGTGTGTGGTACAGTAAGGACACAAATGATGTCTTAGCTGCTTATTCTGATGCCGATTGGGTTGGGAATGCTGATGATAGAAAGAGTACCTCGAGGGGTTATTTTTATGTGGGTAACAATCTTGTCTCTTGGATGAGCAAAAAGCAGAACTCCATCTCGTTATCCACTGTAGAAGCTGAGTACATCGATGCCGGTAGCTGTTGCACCCACCTCATATGGATGCAAAAACTCCTCCATGATTATGGTATTTGTCAGGAGTATCTCACCATCTATTGTGACAATACCAATGCCATCAACATCTCTAAGAATCCGGTTCAACATTCTCGAACCAAACACATAGAGATTCGACATCACTTCATTAGGAAGCTTGTCGAAGATGGTATTCTCACTCTTGAGTTTATTCACACCGATGATTAGAAGGCTGACTTGTTCACCATACCTCTTAATAGCAAACGTTTTGAATTCCTTTGTCAAAACATTGGTGTTATTTCCATGGATTGATCTCTTTCTCTCCTCCTTCTTCCTCATGCATTTGCATCTAGTTTTTATGCTTTGCTTTGTTTAACATGTTTTTGTTTGTTTTCAGTTTTGTTTATTTTGTTTTTGTTATAAATTTTTTTTTTGAAAAATCAGAAAATACAAAAACAGTGTGTGTTATGTGTACATTGGTACTTGTGTACCTTGAATGGCCATTGAAACAAAGTTTTCTAAACTTTGTATCTTTTGTAACTTAGATAAACATCTCCATGCACAACTAAGCAAGTGAGCTTTGTGGCTTTTGTTTGTGATGAGTAAGATTAAGTTATCTCTTATACTTAACACTCGTATCACTCTTTTTAACGGGAAGGACTAAAAAATCCTAAGAGAAAGGCATAAATAACCATCTCACCACTGTTGCTCGCCAATCATGAATGACATTTGTATGCTTCGGCGTAGAAAAAGTGTAATGTCAATGACATTTGTGTGCTTCGGCATAGCAAAATTGGAATGTCAAATGCTTAACATAATTGGGTATTTCTTTTCTATCTCTTATATGCCCATGCATGATTTGCTTAAAAAAAAATATGCAAAGAAAAATAAAAAGCAAAAAGAATAAAAATACTTTATATATGATTGCAAGCGTGTATTCTAGGAGATGTGGGAGTTATAGGATGTACCTCGAAGGTGATAGTCCCCATCAAATAGTTATGATTGTGTGTGAGTTAAAGTGGTTTTCTCATATCTCAAATCATCATAACATGTATACACTTATGCAATCTTGTGATGTTTTTCACACACAACACGCAATATTCTTTGCTACTCTTGATACATGTGCAGGTACAATGTGATTTGGTCATCACAAGGTTTACATGTGTTAATGTATGCTCACTAAACTGTCTTGACTTATTTTTGAAATATAAAATTGGTTAGACTTATTTAGTGTATGTGTGTGTGTTTTTGGGATCTTTGTGCTTAAAATTGTTGTTGAAAGATGATTTTGAGAGCTTAAAATGTTGCTTGGATCCTTGGTCGAGTTGCATGCTTGATTGCATTTCATATCTGTTTTTTTCCCTTCTTGAAAAACTGTTCTTAAGCAATCTCGGCACCTCCTTAATACCTGGCTGGCTGTCGAATTCTTAAGCTATTTCTTATCGCAATCTCGACACTTCCTCGACAGCTGGTGGATCGATCGAGAAAACTTCTGTCCCCTCGATAGCTTCTCGACACCTGGTGGATCGATCGAGATTCTTTTAGCCTTTTGTTGATGTGTTCCTTGACAGCTTCATCTGTCGACGTTTTGTTTTCTCGATACCTCTCGACACCTCTATCTGTCGAGATTTACTGAGGTTCTATATATAGGTTCTGTGCAATCCGGACTTCATTTCTCTCGATCTCTCTCTCGATAGATTTGTCTTCTCACCTCCCAAATCACTCTCTCTCACTCCAAACCTCTTTTCCAAGTGATTTTCAAGTGTTTTCAAAGTTTTTCTTTCACTTGGTAAGTCTCTTTTCTCTCATTTACATGCATTTCATGTTTTGAAACCTAGGTTTTGGGGTTTTTCAAAATTGATGAGTTATTGTTGCAATTTTGGGATGGGTTTTCACTTAAATGGGTTTAAAATCTCATGCATTGCATCACATTAGCATTATAACAGTACTATCATGCATTTAGATGTGTGCAAACTGTTTCTATGCTGGTAGGATTGGATTAGGCTGAGCCCATGATGAATTTTATATTGCATGTCACACGTTCATGCATTTCCCATGCATACGTACTCTCTTTTCAATATATTTTGATATATTTGAACTGCTTCAGACTTTTCTAATTGTCTCTCTCTCTCTCTCTCTTTTCTGTTTACGTTAGTCGTGTCTATGGCACCTAAACGTAAGTTTGCTCCGTCTCGGAACCCTCTTCGTTCCGGGGCATCGTCTTCGTCTGATCCTACTCCTTTTCATATTCAGTTCCGTGATGAGGATGCCCGAAAGGACTTCTCGGAGAACTTTTCTCGACGAGGTGTTCATTCGAAACGCCAAGTCATTTTGGAGGACTTCGCCAACACTGACCTACCCGATGTAATTCACAGTCGGGGTTGGGAGTCACTGTATGACGTCCCGGTCACATGTCCTTCTATGCTGATCCAGGAGTTTTACTCCAACATGCATGGAATTGATTCTTCAGTACCTCTCTTTCATACTCGCGTTCGAGGTATGCTTATTGCTATCACACCGCAGCTTGTTGCGAATGTGCCCCGTGTCCCAAGGGTAGAGCATCCTAACTACCCCGGTTGTGAGCGTTTGAGGACTGTTTCCAAAAACGAGATGATGTCTGCTTTCTGTGAGCGCCCTTGGGGTGATCGTCAGTTTACACCATGTAAGCCCTTTGCTAAAGGTCCTAGATTCATAAACATGGTGATGACTTTTGTTTTGCACCCACTCTCTCACTATAACTCCATCACAGAGCCTCGTGCTCGATTTTTGCTTTCTTTGTTAGAGCACCTCATCATAGATTTTCCTTCACATTTTATTCTTTTTATTATAGATGTGTTTAGGGATACAGCTACCCGTGATAAGCTCATTTTTCCTTCGGCTATCACGCGGATTTTATGCCATTTTTCTGTTCCTTTTCCCTCTTCCGATCACTTCTCTATCATGTGTGCCATAGACGCCACTACCGTTAAATGTAGCGAGGCGCAGTTTAGGTCACGGAAGTCAGATTCAGTAGCTCCTCCTTCCCGTTCGGCTCCATCTCGATCTGCTCCATCCACATCCGCTCCCTCCTCTTCTACGAGCGATGTGTCACTCGGAGACATCATGGCGTAGCTGCAGCGCATGGATGCTCGCCTTGATACACTTTCTATAGAGTTGTATCAGGTAAACGTTTGTGTCGGCCATATTGCATAGCGACAGGCGATCATGGGTGGCTTCGCTTTTGAGGCTTCTCCTCCACCTCCTCCAATGGCTTCTGATTCTGAGGCTGAGGGTGATGATGATGATGATGATGATGGTGATGGCGATGATGCTTCTGATGATGATGATGGAATGCTAGCTTTACCGATGAGATGTCTACTTGACACTCTTACCCTTTGTCACTCATGACAAAAAGGGGGAGTAGTTTTGGATATGAGAGTAGTCATTCTTAAGGGGAGAGTTAGTGTAGGACATTTTTGTTAAGGGGAGTGTTGATATCTGAGGGATGTAGTGAGGATTACTTGTATCTTTTTCTTTTCTTTCTTTTAGAGATACATTTATTCTTGTACATGGGTCTTGTGACCATTTTTGACATACATTGTACTTATTTTCTTTATATGTTGATGTATGTTTCTTTCACGGTACCTACCCTTACATGTGTTGTTTCTTTTCTCTCTTTATGCATATGCTTCTTATTGCTTGTATGCAATCTATTATTTCTGTTTCACACTAAGATGTTTTGATGAGTTTTGTTTAAAGTGTTTCAGAAATACAGGTCGTCAAAGTCTACTTGCCATAAACTCTCTTCTTGCAAAGTTTTTCAAGAGTTTGTATTAGGATAGATTTTATTGTATTCAACAAGTGAATATGAGTTGAGTGATTTATGACTTCTCTCATATGGACTTTTAAGATTAAAAAGATCATAATTCACATGTTCACATTGTAATGAGTACTTATAACAAACTATTACTCCCTCATCCCATATTATTGGTAATTTATTCCATTTTGAGATGTAAAACATAGTCATATTTGAAATGTCAATTTACAATTTACACAATATTTTTTATCACTATCCTAACTTACCCTTCACCTTATTTGAAAGGTAAATAAATTTTCTCGCTTTGAAAGATAATGCATTAATCGATGTTCTCTAAAGAACAAAAAATGACAAACCAACTTCAAACTGGTTTGAAGCTATTTTTTGCAACCCAATACGTGGCAAATTATACAATTATTCATATATATTATTTAAACAAGTTGTGTCACTCATTACAATAGTTATGTAACTAAAATTACATGAGAATGGTTTCTTCATTTTCCACATAGTAGGTTGGAGGAAGTTAATAAACTAGTTTCCTTTTACTCTTAAGCTTTTTTTTTTTTTTTTTGGAGAAATGTTAAATCAATAATATTTTCACAATTCTTTCACATTATAAGTTGTTATTGGTTCTAAATTGAACCAATAACAACTGAATTGAACTCGCCACTGAAATTAAACCCACCACTAAAATTATCACTGAAATTACTTTTTTGTCCAGCAATAACAACTTGCCACCTAGAATCTGTTATAAAAATGTTATGAAAATATACGAAATTCGTACCTGGTTTGGATCGGAAGTTTTAGAGGCAGAGAGGAAGGGCTGGGTGAGCTGTGACTGTGAGCCAAACACTGAAATCTAAATAAATGAGAAAGTAAAATACTCCATCGATTTTTAAATCCCAAGATTTTGCATTGATTATCAATTTCCAAGGCCAAGACCTGGATCTAAATAATAATATCTGATGTTATCCGTAAGGAAATCTGGGAATTGAAATCTCTTTGGCTTGGGAAATTGAAAATGAAAATGACAGGGATTGAGAGAGACTCAGAGACAAAGGGAAACATCATCGTTTTATTGTTTTTACAAGTAACTGCAGTGGCGACGTTTGAATGGCTGGTTACTTTGAGAAAGGGTTTAACTATTAGGGTTGATGTATTTGTTCAATTCCAAAGGGGTTTGAGTTTTCCTATAAATACTAGGACCCTTATTTGTATTTGGACACAATTTTACACAATTTCTTCTCTTTGTAGTCTATGATCACTCTGTTAATGTAGATAGCAACATTTGGGTGACCAACAATGTATTCTATCTATATCACAATAAATGCTTACAAATATGTTAAGCACAGTATTAACAATGAAAATTCTTATTTGTTATGAGATAAAAACTAAAGAGAGATGAACTCGCTATCCAAATTAACTCGTAGCTTATATATATATAAGTAAGCAAGGACGCAATTTGAGTCTCTATCTTAAAGGATGAATGAACTTAGGCCCAAAAAGTCCAATACAATGAATTTGTAGAGAATATGTTAGAAAACTAGACTTTAATGAATCAGACAACAAGTAAAGTGGATTCAGATGACAAGAAAATGAAGATAAACTAGTTTAATATAAAGAAAATAGTTTTCAGCACAGTCCAAGGAAATCAGTTCTTATATATTTCTCTCAAGTTTGATTACAAGTTCAATTCTTGATTGCTACAGTATTTCTCTCTTAATTTCTTCTTCCTATTTTATACATACTCCTTCTTCATCCCTACCCTCCACGTGTAGACTAGATTGTTAGTGTTGATCCTTGTCCCATCAGCACCTTCTTGAAATTTTTGGGGAGTAGCTGTAAGGCTTAAAGATACTGTTCATGTATCACTTCTTCATTAATGCAGCTAGAGAGTTAGCTGCAGAGCATTTAATGCGGTGGTAACAGCTTTCTCTTGAGATATTTCATGACCTCCTTTTGTCCTGTTCCTTCTGGATACTTATCCTTATTAGTGGAATCGTCCGGAACGTTGCTCCTGGTGTCAGACCACACCTTCTGACCTTGGCTTTGCTTAGCCGAGGAAGTATTCCTCCTCAAACTGCCTTCTTAGTTGATCGTGATCAGACTTCACCTCTTTACTTACTAACACGAATTCTTAGGAAGGTGCTTACCCGTCCTTAGACTACTTAATGTACTCGGATTGGGCTCTTGGCCCAATATATACATAGATATGCACTCTTGGACCTATCATCCCTACAATATATATATATATATATATATGTGTGTGTGTGTATGTATGTCGTTGGAGGTAGATTATGTTTGTTGATGCACATGCCTAAATACATCATAAAGAAATTAGAGGTGAAATCTCTATATGTGATCTTCACTTAAGAAAGCTTATTTTATTCACTTAGAGCATCACCATTGGTGGTGGTAAAATAGCTCAAATCCAATTTAAGTGCCAATATTGGTGGAGCCAAAGGCAAAATATTTTGCCTTCTTGCTATAGTGAACCACTAAAACTACCTGTTCATTGTAGCCAGGTGGTATAAAAAAAATATATATATATATTTATATATATATTACTTTATCACTTTTTGGGTTTGGTGGCATAGAGGAAGAGAGAGGAAGTGTGAAAGAAATTAATAAAAAAATTAATAGTGTTTTGCTGATGGTAAAAATAAGATTATTAATATAGGGTGTGTCATGAAATTATATGTTAAAATAGATAAAGTAACTTTTTGAGGTGTTAAATGCTAAATTTTTAACTCCATCGATGTTGATGCTTAATAGGTCTTAAAAATAAGCTTGACAAATGTACAATAATATATTAAAAAAAAGGCTCAAAATTTTACATTACAAAATAAATAAGACAAATAAGTTGGTAAGAAACTCTGCCAAACAAACCTCGCGTCTTTTTTTATTATTATTATAAATTTCATGTAACTTTCAGTGTGCGTTTGGCTTCAGCTTATTTTACTATTCAGCTTATTTTTGCTACTATTTATGGATTCACTATACTTTTTGATATTATTCATGGGTCCTACTGTACTATTTCAGCTAACTTTTACCTTTATCTACAGTACTTTCAGTAAAAAGTTTTTAGTTTAAGCAAAATAAGCGAAAGAGAGAGGAAGTATGAAAGAAATTAATAAAAAAATTAATAGTGTTTTGCTGATGGTAAAAATAAGATTATTAATGTAGGGTGTGTTATGAAATTATATGTTAAAATAGATAAAGTAACTTTTTGAGGTGTTAAATGCTAAATTTTTAACTCCACCGATGTTGATGCTTAATAGGTCTTAAAAATAAGCTCGACAAAGGTACAATAATATATTTAAAAAAAAAGGCTCAAAATTTTACATTACAAAATAAATAAGACAAATAAGTTGGTAAGAAACTCTGCCAAACAAACCTCGCGTCTTTTTTATTATTATTATAAATTTCATGTAACTTTCAGTGTGCGTTTGGCTTCAGCTTATTTTACTATTCAGCTTATTTTTGCTACTATTTATGGTTTCACTACACTTTTTGATACTATTCATGGGTCTCATTGTACTATTTCAGCTAACTTTTATCTTTATCTACAGTACTTTCAGTAAAAAGTTTTTAGTTTCAGCAAAATAAGCGAAAGAGAGAGGAAGTGGGAAAGAAATTAATAAAAAAATGAATAGTGTTTTGCTGATGGTAAAAATAAGATTATTAATGTAGGGTGTGTTATGAAATTATATGTTAAAATAGATAAAGTAACTTTTTGAGGTGTTAAATGCTAAATCTTTAACTCCATCGATGTTGATGCTTAATAGGTCTTAAAAATAAGCTTGACAAAGGTACAATAATATATTTTAAAAAAGGCTTAAATTTTACATTACAAAATAAATAAGACAAATAAGTTGGTAAGAAACTCTGCCAAACAAACCTCGTGTTTTTTTTTTTTTTTTTTAATTATAAATTTCATGTAACTTTTAGTGTGTGTTTGGCTCCAGCTTATTTTACTATTCAGCTTATTTTTGCTACTATTTATGGATTCACTGCACTTTTTGGTACTATTCATGGATTCCACTGTACTATTTCAGCTAATTTTTACCTTTATTTACAATACTTTCAGTAAAAAGTTTTCAGTTTCAACAAAATAAGCTGATCCCAAATAAAAAAGGAAATAAATAATTTAATGTTTTTCTTTATTAGACATGGTTTATGTATTTTGTATTGTTTTTCTTTCTTAGACATGTTTTATGTTTTTTTTTTAATGTTTTTCTTTCTTAGACATGGTTTATGCATTTTGATATAACAATCAAGGTAGAGTTTCTTCAAGAAAAAATTCAGTGTAATATCTTTTTTGAAACAAAAAATTAAACAGGTTTTGTTACTTTTGTTTGAATTTAAGATAAAATATTATAGTAAGGGGTTAATTTCACGTTAACAATAAACCAAGAGGGACATTGCTCGATTTAAAGTTTAGACAGAGATTGAAGTGGGCCCAATAATTGAGGAGGAAAGTACAATTTACCCAAAATGTTGTATAGCTTTGACATGTTAATTTTTAATTTTTGGTAAAATGCAAAAATATTTCCTAAAGTTTATATCAAAATGAAACTGACTCTCTGATCTTCTATTTTAAAATGGAAGGCCTTGAACTTTGAGAAATTCTCAAGGTGATCTTCCAATCCAATTTTTCACCTAACCTCATTTCATTTTTATTAAAAAATTCATTTTAGAATATACTTTAATTAAATATTTTGTCTTGTGCTTTTTTTTTCCCAATAGATGAAACAAAAATTTAGACAAAATGATCAATTTAGGTATTTGTCAAAGTTCATGACTTTTTATTTCAAAATAGAAGATTAGGAATGTTAGTTTGATATTGACCAAGTTCAGAGAACGTTTTTGAATTATACCCTTAGATTGTATGATATGTTTTATGGAGCATTTTATTCAACAATACATTTAAAGTCGCAACAATTTTACAAAATATATTTCACAACTCTTTTATGTGATAAGTTGTTAATTTTCTTAGTGATAAGCTCATATAAAAACTAGTAAAAACATGTTAACTTAATCATTGCAAAAAAGTTCTTCTAGGATCATAACAACAACAACAACAAAATTCATTATTTCATAACACATGTCAGAACAAAGCTTGAGTCTAATTCTTTTAGTGAATTGAACTCATTAGGGTAATCATATATACCACCATCTTAAAAAGGTCAAGCCAAGTCCCAATTTGCCTACCACCTCATTGTAACGTGAATTTTCCTTTCACAAGGGTATATTTTTAACCATTTTGGTAGGATTTTTATATTTATATTTTATTTTATTTTAAACATCATGAAACACCACCGTCCATAGACTCTGCACAGAGAAGAAGCTGGAGCCTATAGGGGGACTAGACCGCTTGAGCCTAGAGGTGAGCCAAGCCCACTTTAGTGAGAAAAATTGGTGGGCTCGTTTAAGGGGCCCACATCCGACGGGATCTAAGACTAAGACTAAGACCCAACTCAACCCAACATATATAAAATATCTCTCTCTCTCTCTCTCTCTCTCACATTCTCTGAGCCTCTTTTCCGGCTTTACTTACTTACTTGTGCCCTTTTGTCGCACTTAAGGCTGATCATCAATCAACAAAACCTTCTTCAGTTTTTGTTTTCTTTGTTTCCTCAAACAATAACCAATTACCTGTTATTTTGGACCAAACCCACATTCCATTCCTATTAATCTCACACACGTGCACACACACACCCAAAAAAAAAAAAAGTACCCAGAACTTGTTTTCAATCGGCAACACCAAAAGCTTTGTTTTCTTTTATTTTTTATTTTTTTTGTGTTCTTTTGGCCATGAAACGAGGGTACCCAGAATCGCCTTCAGGCTCTGTTGGGCCACCTCAGTCCAGATTGAAGCATAACCCTGAAGGTTAATTTTTGTGCTTTCCCTGGGTTTTGATTTTGGTGATTTTGATGCTATTGATTTGGGAGCTTTTTTGGATCTGGGTTTTTGTGGTTTAAGGTGCTTTGCCCCTTTGTTTGGTTGCTGGGAAAGTGCTGGAAAAGGCAGAGAAACTAGAAATTGGAACTTTTTTTAGTTTGTTTCCTGATATTGATTTCTGGGTTTTGGAATATTTGGTAATTGCTTCTTTAATGTTTTAATTCTGGAACATGGGTTGTAAGCTATATTAATTGTTTGGTAGTTGAGAAAGCAATCAAAAGAAGAAATTGTGGTGTTATGCGTTATTTGGTTTAGAAGACAAATCCAATTAAATGAATGCAGTTAATAAAAAAGTTACATGAATTACACCAACCTTTGTATCAGAGTTTGTCTAGTGTAAGCTGTTTTGCTTCTCTCTTTCCAAACAATGAAGAATTAAAGATAGAAACTTCGAGTTCTTCCTTCCCTTGCTTGCAGTTTCATAAAAGCTTAATTGAGTATTAAGTTCTTATTTTAGCTTTTTAAGTGTTTTGCTTTGTGGTGTTTAGGTGATTCACAATTTTTAGAGGATGAAAGCACCAAGATTTTTGCTCGGAAAGTGGCCGAGCATTACAGTGCAAGGACAAATCAGACTCTGGAAGAAAGAGAAGCTAGTCCAATCATCCATTTAAAGAAACTCAACAATTGGGTATGTCTTGTCAATTCATGTAACATGCTATGAGCTTGAGATTTTTATGAGTATGCATTGTTTTTATTTGTTGTCATTCCTTATTTTGATAAACAGATTAAAAGTGTTCTAATTCAACTCTATGCTCGACGAGGAGATGCTGTTCTTGACCTTGCTTGTGGCAAGGTATTATAGGTTCTTTATTCTATTGCATTTGTGTTTTACCTCCCTACTATAAAAAAAGTAAACATTAAGCAATTTCTTGTTTTTCTTTAACGTTCACCAGGGTGGTGATCTCATCAAATGGGATAAGGCAAAAGTTGGGTATTATGTTGGTGTTGATATAGCAGAAGGCTCAGTAAGTACTTCATATCACCATTTTACTGTTCATTGGTCCACTTTTTCTGTGTGGACATATTGACATTAATGGGTTCAGTTATGCTTAGTGCCAGATTGTGGTTGGGTGAGACTGTCTAGCTAATCATCATGGTAGTTAGTTTGTTAGATGTGTGAGGCGACTTCTTTTATTCGAGTATTTCTGTTCCTACACGTGTTGACATCAACCATCTTAACATTGTTTTAAGCATTGTGCAGATAGAAGATTGCCGTACACGCTATAATGGTGATGCTGACCATCATCAGCGTCGAAAAAAATTCACATTTCCTGCCCGCCTCATATGTGGAGACTGTTATGAGGTAATTGCAGTTCTGTAGCTAGTTAAATGAATTTCCTTATATATCCACATGTCTGCTTTCTAATTGAGCTTATCTAGTATTGCACTTGATCAAATGAGGATTGTGTCAAGTGTCATATCTGGACATGAACACTACTGATTGTCATGATTCCATGGATAAGTGACATCAACACTGAATTTGCTTTTGAGCAACTGAAATTTTGGCTGGCTTCTTCAATAGAAGTTTTTATGTACTTTGTTAAGACAGCAGCTGAAATAACTTTGATTTGTGTTCCATGTTATGTTCTCAGGCTCGTTTGGACAATGTTCTTGCAGATGATGCTCCCTTTGATGTTTGCAGTTCCCAGGTGAGTGATATTCTAGTCTACCAACTGTGTTTTTAAGGTATCATATTTCATACACACATACACACACACTCACACATCATATTTCATTGAATGATTAATGTTGGAGACTCTTAACCTCTCAAGTAAAATCAAATATTTCAGGAGCAGCCCCTTTTCACAATGTTGAATGTTTAAAGTTATGTAGTAAATGATGGTTATATGGTGTACATAAAATCTCAGTAGTTTTTTGGTGCATTAAACAAATCACAAAATTTTTTTGCTATTTTTCTAGTATATCAGACTAATCATTTTTATAGATTTAATTTTAGTTTTCTCAAGGCTTAACTTAGCAGTTTCTTAACCTTAAAAATATACTATATTTTTCAGTTTGCCTTGCATTACTCCTGGTCTACGGAGGCACGTGCACGACGAGCCTTGGCAAACATATCAGCTTTACTTCGTCCAGGAGGCACCTTGATTGGAACAATGCCAGACGCCAATGTGATTATTAAAAAACTTAGAGAAGGTTTTATCTTGCACCTCATCATGTATACCTTTTCTTCTTGTAACAGGAATGTGAAGGAAACTAAAATTTTGAGTCTTAAGAATTTCATTATTCCTTTCATTGACCACAAAGTGAAGCATCAAGCTGGATAAGATTAATGGTGGTGGATACAGAGGATAAGTAGAAAAGAAAGGAATAATGGAGGGGCTTGGTGATAGATGAATAGACCTGTTGTGACTTGGAGAGTATTAGAAGTATCAAATCACAAAATAATTCTTTGATTTATTTTTATACCTTCTTAACCCATCATTAACCAGTTCTAAACTAGAGCAGATAATTTAGTATTGTGAAGCTTTTGATATTTTTCTTGCATATATAAGCATTATGATTAAGTGGTATGGTGGACCAGTTTTGTAATTTTTGATTGAAGTTGCTATTTTCACTTGGATATGCAGCTGAAGGATTGGTCTTTGGCAATAGTGTCTACTGGATACGTTTTGATGAAGAATTTTCTGAAAAGGTAACCTTTTATTAGTAAGCAATGAAGAAACATTTATTGAAAAACTCAAATGATATAACTTCCTAAAAACCTTGAATATCAATTTTTGTTATTCAATTACTGGAGATTACTCTTAGTTTGACAAAAGCTTCATTATATGGTGCAGAAATTCAAATCTTCCAGCCCCTTTGGTATTAAGTACAAGTTTCACCTAGAGGTATTGTTAATTGTCAAGTCTGTTTGTTACTATTTCTTTTGGTTGTGATTGTTCATGTTTCTCTAAATTTGATGGCGTGCTTTCATGTCAAGGAAATGCGGGCTATGTAGCACAGTGCATTACTTTAAAAGAATGTGCGTCTGAGTATGTGTGTGTGTGCATAGCAGCCAGTTTATTATTTAATTAAGTAATATAATATTTTATTCTCAATGAGTTGAATTTTTGCAGTAACTCTGGAATGTTTTCACCTGATCGCTAATTGTTATTATTTTTGGGTCAATTAGCTCAATTTATGTGCACCTATGGAATTAGATTCCATGCAGAGAATAGTATTTTAAATATAAATTCTTTGTTGCAGGATGCTGTTGATTGCCCTGAATGGGTTGTCCCCTTTCATGTCTTCAAATCATTGGCAGAAGAGGTATAACTTTGTTTACTGGTTGCAAGTTTTTTCTGATGCATCTGCCAAACTCAATTGTTACTTTCATGGAAACTTTATTGTAAAGTTTTTTTCTGCTTTACAACTTACACACTTAAAACAGTTCACATTTTATGACCATATTTGTTTTTGGCTTTTTCAGTATGATTTGGAGCTAGTTTTTGCAAAGAATTCACATGAATTTGTGCATGAGTATTTGAAAAAACCAGAATACGTGGATCTCATGCGGAGGCTTGGTGCCTTGGGTGATGGTAACCAAGATAAGAGTAAGTGTTTTTTTTTTTTTGGTTGGCCTGTACTATTTCCCTTCTCTGGGTAGAAAACTAGTCAGTACTCAGTAATTCTAGAACCCAACTTTTATGTTGGTCGAAGATCATCTAACCTTGCCTTTTGTGCTTTGGTATCAAACCTATCTCCCCCCCCTCTCCCCCACAAAAAAGAAGAAAAAGGTAGAGAAAAAAATCTTTGATGTAATATTTCATCTTTACTCATTACTATCATTTTTCTGTCACCCTAGCTTTAATAGTTGTTGTTATTGCTTTTGTGATATGCAGGTACACTCTCGCCAGATGAATGGGAAGTAGCTTATCTATACTTGGCATTTGTCTTGAAGAAGGTGAGTACCCACATACAAACACAGGAAAAAGAAGTGCTTGTGTGACAACAATGTTGATATTTGATATTATGTTACAAGCCACTTAAAAGCAGGGCATATTTTGTGTTCTTTTCAGCGAGGCCAACCTGACCGGACACAGATAAACAGCAAAAGAGACCGGGGGCAGATGCAAATATCGAAGGAGGACATCATGTACATTAGCAGATCATGAGGCCAATTTTAGACAGGATGATAACAAGGTTTGTAAAGGCATGGAGAAGCCTTTGTCACGGGGTGGTTTGATGTTGAAAAGTGCTCTATCACAAACCCCTAATCGAAATGGATAATACTATTCAATTTTGTTAGCCTCAATAATAATGGTAGTAATAATCTGCCTGTGCTGCTCCTGGAAGATAAAGATTATAGTTTTTCTCCAGATGAGGAATATTTTTATAGGAAATACACTCTGGCGATGCTACAATCTTGGTTAATTGTAACATAACTAAAATTTGATGTAATTGTCTTTGACCAAGTACTACAAATACGTCGAAAACGGCATTATTCTTGATGCTATTGATGAATTTACCACTTTTATTAAAGGGCTCTCTCTATATGTAGTGATTGTTATTGACATTGTATTGTAGGATAAGTGTATCTCACTTGCTAGTCGAACAATAGTACAATAACACGATCTCTCTCACTAAAAAAAAAAAATCATTTCTTAACGGGCACGGAAGGTAGATAGTGAAGTTACAAGCGTTGCTCCGTGATGCCATTAAAAAAAATAGCGTTACTATGCCATACTGTCTAATAAAAATTGGTTCTTAGAATTTGTATTTGCGTCAAACTGGTTTTTTTTTTTTTCCATGGAGAGAGTTTCAATACTCTTCTTGTGTGATGTGTCAAGTAGTTATTTTGACCTGGGTAATTATATAATTTGATGTGGTTTAAAAATAAATCATACTTTTTAAATTTTTTTATTAAAATAGTAAACTTTTTAAAATATTTTAATAAAAAATTCACATAAATTGTGACTAAAACCTTATCACAAACTAATACTATATTTTACCACTGTTGTCATAGGCTCTTGTCTTCAAACAAGGTCTTGTATTAATTTATGATTACTAACTACCCTTTTGTGAATCTCTCGCTTAGAGCCCATTGGGCTAGTTCGTGTGCAGCCTTTGTTGGGCACTTTTCGAGCCCAGTTAAACTCACAAATCATAATCACCAAAACATATAGAATGTTCTCTCACATCTTCAACGATAGGCACCAATTCCCACTTGGGACTTTAAACTCTCTTGCTTAGCCAATCAGGTTTACACACTTTCTATATACTTCATCATACCTTTTTCACACTTATTACCCATTCCAGGAAGCTAACCATGCCTTGTCGTTGCCCTACAACAACACTGGCAACAAAACATTGTAGTCGAGTTTGTAAAATCATCTTCTTGCAGCCTTGCACCATTCCTTTTCCTAGGAGGGTTGAAGCAAAGGAGTCAACTGGGAAGTTGTCTACTTCAATGTTTCAGCCAGAGATCAAGCAAATTCACCTTTGGAATATCACACTCCAAAACCAAATGGGCTTGGGCCCATCTTTCTTCAGGTTTATATCCAGGAAGACTCCCTCCAATTATGTATATGACTATTAACTATGCAAAAGCAAAAGATCTATATTGTATTGTATTCGTGGCACACAGCAAGCATGGAAAGCAACCAAATACTTTGCAAAAAACAAAAACCGAAAAGAAATTTGGTAATGTCAACATTTGATCTCTCTCTCTCTCTCTCTCTCTCTCTCTTTTTTCTTCGTCAATCTAGTTTTAGCCACGTAAAACGCAGTGGCAACATGGTTGCCCATAAGGCAAAGATTTTGGAGGGGTTTCAAGCTTGGTTAGAAGACACTCCTTAAGTTGTAGCCCCTTTTGTAATTCGTGATATTCATTAGTTTGTTTTCAATAAATTCTTGACTGGGTTCTAAAAAATTAAGGGGGTGTTTGGTTATTTTGGTACACCAACTTAAATACACATTTTCAGTATTTAAATAACATTAAATATATTCCACACTCTTTTTCAACCACATGTATTTCCGCCCACACATATTTCCACACATATTTTCAAACAACAAAACACATGTTTTCAAACACATGTACCAAAAAGATTTTGAGAAAATTTTATAGGTGAGAGTTGGAATTAATGGTGTTGGTACTAAGAGAGTAAAATTCTCTTTACCTAATAGTACTTCAAATGAGAAAGTGATATTTGATGAAGAATATCATGATGCTAGGGATAATGATGAAGTGAAAGATCTTGGAGGTCTTGAGCAAGGGGAGCAATATCCTCCACTACAGATTGTTGAATCTCATGAAAGGAAGTATGCTGGAGAACATCAAGTAGTTAATTTTGAGAATATTTGGGCTTTTGATAAGGGGAAGCCAAAAAATTGGATTATTTTGGATATCCAAAGTGAAATAAATTCTTTGAAAATAGAATGTATTGACTTTAATAAAATTTTCAGTGTTAGTAAAGATAATGAAGAAGGTTGAACTTAGTATTGGTTTGACCGTCATAAATACTAACGGAAAAGTTGGTTGAAGATCTCTTTCCTTAATAGGCTGGAGGGGAGATTGTTGGGTGCATGACATCATTGAAGTCCAACCCATACTTAATTAGATTCTTCATTAAATGAAGTGGTTGGACATCTCTTTCAAGTCTCTAAAGTCAGCGTACCTTATGCACAAAAGGAGGTGCTAGGTATGTGAGAGAAGATATGCATAAAGAGATGAAAAAAAGGCTGAAGAGATTTAATTGAGGCTACTCAGCCATTTGGTTATAAGAGAACAGTCAAGAAAGAGAGATGTGTGCGGAGAAGAGAGTGCAAAGTGTTGCTGCTTGTGAGAGAAAAATAGTGTTAGAATAAAAGAAAAACAATGAGATTTTTGTTAGCCATGAGACATACACAAGATTTATTATAATTGATTTGATAATAATAAAATTATTTAGAGTTTGTCCCCTTTTTTTTTCCAATGTGTGTTCTTGAGTGTGATTGCTATTTTGGGATGGTAAATTTTGTGATAATATTTTTGGCACCTAACAACGTGCACCAACAGCTTGATCTAAGTGTTTTGATTATTTCTCCTAAAATGAAAGTTCCCTACACCATAAAACCTTCAATCCTTACATAAGACCTACAATCCTTACATAAAGATATCACAACACCTACAATCCATAACTAAGCCCGGACCATTTCTTGGAACCCTTGCAAGTTGCAAGGCCATGGAAACAGATACAGTCGAAAGCCAACATTGAGCTGTAAATATCTTTCTTTCTCCAACGCCAAGTAATTTCTACTTTTGACATAAAGAGCACACCCGAGAAGACAAGCTTCGTAAATGGGGTATTAGACATAATTTTTTTTTAAAAGCAGTTTGAAAGAATCCCTCATATGGAAGGTCAGAGAGGTTGGTCGGGCTTAGATTTCGTGTTAACCCACTAACCAACCCAATCAAGAAGTATTTAAGGAGCCTCAAACCGCTACCAACAACCATATCATGGGTTGTCAATTGATCCAGTAAAGTCGGGTTTGCCTGATCTCCATGTCAGAAACCCCAACACTTGACCCAATCTGATCGGATTCTGTTGGTACCAACTACCAACCATCTCAAATTTCATAATCAGCTGAAACTTGCTATGTCCACCAAGTCAGACAGGTGGGTTGGGTACGGTGTTTGCCCATCCCTACTCCTCAACCCTTCAACGTATGATAACTTTCATAAACTAATAAAAGAACCTAATCCAAGACAATATGACAAAAGTTCAAAAGCTCCCTTCATAAACTGTACATAGATTCTGCAAAATAAGCAATTTGACTACTATCAACCTACCATCCACCCATATATTGAATTTGAAGTGACCAACTAATAATTTCGGCATCATATTTCATTCTTATTCGTGTATTTATGACATGCAGGCAAAGAGGAAAAAAAAAACCACCTAGACTTCGTGAGTTCGACAAATTTACAGGGAGGTTCAGCTAAAAGGGGTCTAGCCACGCTTCAACACCACCACCATAATAGCCAGCACTGCCAACCCCATGAAGGATGCTCCTAGGGTCCTATCCATGAAGGTTTTGCTGGTATTTCCATTGTCTTCAGAAGTACTCTCTGCTGCTGAATGTCCAAAGATATTTTGTAAGTAGTTGGACACATTGCTCACCATCTCTTGAACTTTAAGCTTAATGTTCTCCATAATATTCGTAAACCCACCCTCTGAGTTTCCAGTTTCATTTTCAACAGATGATTCTTCAAACTTCTTAGCCGATTGCACATCATTGAACTCATCACCTACAACTGATTTCTCTAGGTTAGCAACCATATCTGGTACATGAGACCTACTTAAAAAACATGCTTAAGTAAATTAACTAATTGGCCAAAAATAAAACTAATATATTAAACAACACTTACTTCTCTGGTGTGACTGGAAGAAATCCTTAAGCACATGATTATCCATCATGGCATTCCAGACATTTGGGTCACAAGCAATGGAGGCAACAACAGTCTGGGGATGAAACAAAAACAGAAATATAATCACAGAAGGAATATATTGGTCAGTCATCTTAGATATCCAGGTAGGTGAAACCTTGAAAATATTAAACTTAGCTGAGACAGTCAATGAACATATATTTAGCTCTGATAGAACATAATATAAGAGAGCAAAAAATCAGACAAAGCCTTTTAGGTTTAATTATCAATTGTTGTTTGCACTGAACCCTCCAAAAAAAAAGGATTCAGATGAGCCTTAAGCATTCCATGAATTATTATATGGGAGAGGGAAGTCAATCATTACCTGAGCTTCAGGGCTTCCATTGAGTAACTTAAATGCCTGAAGGGCATGGTTTGGCACAAGAGCAGTCAGTGTATCCTCAGAGATGACAGAAGATTTAGTCTCTAACTCAGGGCTTGAAAGTAGAGACAAACCGGGAACATGATTTGCAGAAAAAATATCACCAGATCCATTGGATTTTGGCGATGACAGATATACCCTGAAAAATAATATTATTCAATATGGTGCACACAGTTAACACCCCCCAACCAGTTCTCCCACCAAAAAACAACAGTAACTTTAAATCTCAATTTAATCCATTTCTGTTCAAATTCCAAGAACACTAAAAAATTCATTAACTCAGAAATATCCATCCCTAAATCTTTTTTTTTTTTTTTGGATAAATAACAAAATTGTATTAAAAAGAAGCCCAAGTACACCGGGGGTGAACATGGAAAACAGTACATCAAACACATAAATTACAAAGATCAAGCATTTCAAGAAAATTAGAACAAGGGAAAAGATTAAAGGAAGAACTCCACTCTAGCAAGGTATGAAAAAGAGATTTAAGATCAGAAGTAGACCGCTCCTTCCCTTCGAAACATCTTGAGTTTTGCTCTCGCCAAATACATGATAGGACACAATGAGGGACAGCCCTCCATAAATCAATGCTCCGATGCCCACCGAAGGAACCTTGCCAACTCAAAAATAAATCAGAGACACCATGCGGCATAACCCATTGAAGACCAAAAAGAGCCCACACCATAGACCATAAATCATAAGCAATAGGACAATGAATGAGAAGGTGATTCACCGATTCCCCACTCTTTTTACACATATAGCACCAATCAACAACTACGACACCCTTATACCATAAATTTTTAGTAGTCAAAATCTTACCTAATGAGGCAGTCCACGAGAAGAAAGCAACCCTAGGAGGGACTTTTGAATGCCACACAGGTTTACAAGGGAAAGAAATGTCAAGAGTAGAGGAAAGGGAGAGATAGAACTCACTCACTTTAAAATTCTTATTCCTTGTTGGTTTCCAACAAAGTTTGTCCTGACCTTCACCGTTAAGGGGCAATGAATTGATAAGATCTAGAAAGGTGTAAAAATATTCAGTTTCCCAATCTTGAGGAGCTCTAGAAAAAAGAAGATCCCAATGAAGCCTCTAGTTAGGAAAGTGCATAACATCAGCAATGGAAGACTCCTTATTACAACTAATATTATAGAGTTCTGGAAAAGCCTCCCGGAGAGTACAACTCCCACACCACACATGATGCCAAAATTTAATTTTGTCGCCAACACCAACCTCAAACTGGATGGATTTTGAAAAGACTGGCCAGCCTTGTCTTATGGTTCTCCAAAGACTAACACCATAAGGATTAGAGACTTCTTTTGTACACCAACCTCCCCAATCATTCCCATATTTAGTCTCAAAAACCCGCCTCCAGAGATGGGTTGTCTCTCTTCCGTATCTCCACAGCCATTTTCCCAACAAAGCTTGATTGAAGGCTCTCAAGTTTCTAATACCCAAACCGCCAGACTGCAAGGGAGAACAAACCTGGGCCCATATTACTAGTCAGAATTTAGGAGACTCATCTATCCCACCCCAAAGAAAATTCCTTTGAAGCCTCTCAATACGAATAGCAATATCCACAGGAATAGGGAAGAGAGATAGGAAATAAGTTGGCAAGCTTGATAGAGTGCTTTTGATTAAGGTGATCTTACCACCTTTTGATAAGTATAAATGCTTCCAACACGTTAATCTTCGCTCCATTCTTTCTAGGATAGAGTTCCAAATCGCCCTCTCCTTGAATTTTGCGCCTAAAGGTAGACCCAAGTAAGTCATTGGCAAAGATGACTGACTACAACCCAACAATGCCACAAGCTCTCCCATATTAGTCATCTCTCCAACTGGAACTAATTCTAACTTAGCCAGGTTAATGTGCAACCCTGACACCGCCTCAAAGGAGGCTAAAATCTCCCGCAAATATTCAACCTGACTTGCGGAAGCATCACAGAAAATTAAAGTGCCATCAACAAAGAAAAGATGGGTCACCATGAGGGGGGGGGGGGGGGGGGGGTATTAGACCTAGTACCAACAGTGAAACCCGAAATGTGTCCAGCCAGAACCGCACCATCCAACAAACAGCTTAATGCCTCCATAACAATAGCAAATAGGAGCAGAAAAGAGGATCACCTTGGCGCAGCCCCCTAGAGCTCCCAAAGAAATCCTTAGGGGAGCCATTTATCAAAATCGAAAATCTCATTGTGGAGATACAAAACAAAATCCACTTTCTCCATTTCTCAGAGAATCCACAACGTTGCAACATATACATAAGAAAATCCCAGCTGACATGATTAAAAGCTTTCTCCACATCTAACTTACATAAAACCCCAGGAATCCTTGCCTTGAGCCTACTATCCAAACACTCATTAGCAATTAAGATAGAATCTAGGATTTGTCTATCCAGAACAAAAACATTTTGAGACTCGAAAGATAATTCCAGAAATCATCCTTCTCAATCTACTAGCCAGCAACTTGGAAATGATTTTATAAATACTACCCACTAGACTAATAGGCCTAAAGTCTCTCACATTGATAGCATCTACTTTCTTTGGAATGAGAGCGATGAAAGTTGCATTAAGGCTTTTCTCAAAGACAGCTTGAGAATGGAAGTTTGCAAGAACCTCCATAATTTCAAGTTTTAAAAAATCCCAACAAGCCTTAAAGAAAGCCATTGAGAAATCATCTGGTCTTGGAGATTTGTCGTCGTTACAACCTTGGATGACACCATATACCTCCTCTTCCTCAAAAGGCCTATCCAACCAAGCAGCTTCCTCCTCAGAAATCATAGAGAAATCCACTTCATCTAGCACATGTCTCTGGCCCTCATTTCCAAGTACAAATGTTTGTAGAAATGAGAGATGCAAACTGAAATTGAATTTGGATCCGAGGTCAATTCACCTTCCACTAAGAGATTGTCTATAGTATTAAATCTTCTGTGTGAGTTAGCTGCTCTATGAAAGAACTTAGTGCTTCTATCTCCCTCTCGGATCCAAAGGGCCCTAGATTTCTGCCTCCAACATATTTCAACCATAAGGGTTACCTTTTCAAGATCAATGCGAAGCCGTTCTTTTTCCGAAGTCTCATCATATGATAGAGGACAACTATCTTCCAGCAAGTCAAGAACTTCAAGGTTCTTCCATAACTTGTTCATCTTATCCTCCACATTGCCAAATTCTTTAGCATTCCATTTCTTTAAATCTAGCTTCAAAGCTTTCAATTTACTTGCAAACCGAAAGCTAGGGGAACCTTGAAAATGATAGGACTCCCACCAAGTTCTCACTTTTTCCACAAAACCCTCTACCTTTAACCACATATTCTCAAAGCGAAAAGGGCAGCTGCCTCTGTGAAAATTTCCCCCTTCTAAAAGAACTGGACAGTGGTCTGAAAGTAATCTATGCAATCTTTTTTGACGAATATTAGGAAATTGCTCTTCCAAATCAGAAGAGAGAAGAAACATGTCAAGCCTAGACCGCGAAGCCACTGCTCTAGAATTGGACCAAGTGAAAGTACCACCCTCCAATGGAAAATCAATAAGATTGTGTTCAGAAATGAAATCTGAAAAATCAAGCATGGTTGAAGAGAAAGAGTTTGCACCAAGTCGCTCTGAAGGAAATCGCACTACATTAAAATCACCTCCAATGCACCAAGGCACATTCCACCAACTATGAATTCCAGCCAGCTCTTCCCAAAGTAGACGCCTGTCACGATCAGAGTTTGGTCCATATACACCAGTGAAAGCCCATACAAAATTATCTACCACATTCTTAAATTTACATGAGACAAAAAACCTTCCCATTGCTTCATCAATTTTTTCCACCATCCTTCTATCCCACATCACCAAAACACCCCCCGACGCACCTATAGAGCCCAAATAAAGCCAATCCAAATGTTAACCCCACAAGCTCCGAATCTCTATCCTTGATATCAATTCCATTTTTGTTTCCTGAAGACAAATAATGTCTGCACCCCAACCTCTGATCATATTCCGAATTCGAAGCCTTTTTTCACAATCATTCAGCCCCCTAACATTCTAGGAGATAATTTTTAGGTTAATTGAGACACCACAGAATCCCGTTCCCCATTGGCATTTCCTACCAAAATAGAATTATTCTCAAAGTTCCAAGAGTTCAGCAGACTATTCAACCCCCGATGCCCTTTAGAAATTGTCTTAAGCTCTCTCTTCTTATAGCATTCTACCTGCATTTTAGCTTTCTTCCTAGCCTCCAAAGCTAAAAAAAATCCCAATAATTTCTGCTTCGAAGCCTTCCAAGTACCCACAGATTTCCTAAAGGCTTTAATACATTTCTCAACCCAAGGTGATAATTGAATGGAAGCAACTGCCACTTCTACAAGTGGAGCAATTGGGTTAGCCATGGCCAAAGGTTGCACAACTAGTGGTTCTTTAATATTTTCCCAGTTTACAAGACCCCCATCAGTCCCCCAACTCACAATCAAACCCAGATACAACAGAAACATTATCCAAAGCACCATCACAATCATCCCCCCAACTAACAAGATGCCCTTCTTCCTTGAAAGTGTTGTTACCCTATCCCACAACTCCCTCGAGATTGGAAATGAGTGGTATGGTGAGAGAGGAATAGTAATCTGCCTCCCTCCACGAAGCTCTAAGACCCATTTCTCTGAATTACCCTAGGTGTGCTCCAAATCTTCAACGCAATTCTTAGTGGAGGGGTGAGGCTCATCGAGATAATCCTCAGCAGTAACAAGCACCGGAGCAACAGGAGTGCTCGACTAAGAAATGTCATTGGACAACGGTGGAGGGTTGATGCCCGACACAGACCCAAATTCTAAAGAATCAGGCCGTGACAGAGAAGAGCAGCTGCAGTTGGAGGTGGGGCTGTTCTTCACTGGTGGGGAGAAACTGTTGCCGATCGCCAGTTGGGAAGTGGTGCCGTTGAAGATGGTGGTCGTCGATGGAGGAGTGAGACTGTCCTTGATGATGGTGGGCATCGGAGGTATATCGGTACCGTTGCTAGTGGTGCTCCTCGGAGGGTTAGAAGGGCCAGTGGTGGTGATGATAGATGAAGGATGCATGGAAGGGGAGATGAGCTTCAACGGCATCGTGTTGGTGGTTTGATGAGAGTGGGTGGCTTCTAGATTAGAACAAATGAGTTGTTGAGAGATGGGTTGGGCTTTAGGCTTAGGTTTGGGAGCCCAGTTATGGGTGTGCTTGTTACGGCCCTTGAAAGGGTTGGGCCTCATTCCATGGCTATTTTGATTGGAGCCCACATCTTTAACAGAAGAAGAGACAACAGCCCACTGCCCCTTTCCCACGCTCCACACATAAAGAGATCTCTAGAGTCAGCAAATCCCTATTGGCAATCACATCAAGATTAGACAAAAGATCTGCCCCAATTTGAGCCATATCTTTCCCAGAAAAACTGCTGCCATGATCACGGTATGGGTTTCTGGGAGTTGAAGATTTCAAATTTTGGAGGACCGGAATTTTCTCCTTGCCTTTATATGCTGCGCCGCCGTGATTATGAGGTCTACAGCCACCACCGCCGTGTCAGCCTTCAAAGCACTTTGAATTCTAGGAAACGATCCCTGACTAGTTAGGGAAGGTGGTTTCAAAATATTCCTCAGGTTTAGGCCAAAGCCATGCCAGCCACTACCCAACCTTCCCTCAGGTCTCACAATGCTACCCTTCCGTCGACCGTGAAGAAGTTCAGAAACCATTAAAAAAGTGCCATGAGCGTTGGACCCCAATTGAAGGATGAAAACCAAGTCACCCTCTCTAATCGTTCTTACATAAAGACCAGGTGATTGCTTTGAAACTAATTCCTCCAAGTAGAACAAAAAACGGTTTGCACTCTCCTTCCCCATAAAAACAGAGCGCATTGAGGTATGGCCTCTCTCAAAGATCTATAATAGGAAATAAGAACCCCCTTCCTCAACGGAAAACTCAAACGTTTTGGATTCAATGAAGAAAAAAGAAGAACCACCCATTGCGAATAGAAAGAAAGCAGCAACTTTTACAGAAAACTCTTAGCTCAGTTGTACTATTGGAATGTTCTTTCAATAAGATCAGAAAACCCTACCATTTTTTTTCATGCATACAGTGGTCAATAGTTGTTATTGGAATAGGTTGTTGATCTCTTGCATGCAATGGTTGAATCAATAATCACCAGCTCTCATACATTTTCCTGATTTCAAACTAGTCAGACATTTCACCAGAGATCTTGCTCCAGAGTAAAGACACAAGTAAAATCAGGGCAAACCTGGTTAAGGTTTTTTAGACAAAAAAAAAAAAAAAAAAACCCCTAAAACAATAGCATAAAAGAAAGAGAAATCTTTGAGACATCATCATTTTCTATTTTATTTTAGGACTACTCAAAGATCATGTCGCCTAGTCATCTCAACCCACTCGAAACTGTCTCCTTCCTAGGAGATTGAAGCAACTCAAGCTTAGCTGACTTTTATGTAGACCAAAATTAGCAAGTAAACACTTCTAGATTCGTCCTAAATCTAATTACTTTGAAAACAATTCTCTTACAGTACTACATGACATTACAGAAACAATCCTCCAAAAAAAGGATGTCTTTCAGTGAGTAATGGGACATTGGTAAATAAATGTAACCAAGTACGGGAATGCCCATAACGTATCGTCATTTAAATTAAATTTAAGATTATTGAATCCATACTGAACATCCTCACAGTAATTCTAAATGCAATTGAAGAGATTCCCAGGAAAACCCAAAGAGATACATGACCAACACAACCTTGTTGTTTTAGGCTCTAAAATACACGTGAACCTCACAGCCAATTCCATAACCTGTCTTGAAAGAAACCACCTCACTTGAACTATCTCAAAAATGCAAAGAAAATAGATGTTGGAGAATACAAAATGTTACAGATGAGTGCATGTATTCTCAAAATTGCATCTTTCAAATAGAGAGCCTACGCTTTGATGTGAGTAGGCAGTCAAAGCATAGGCAGTGTGCATTCAACCCACCAAACCCGACCCGACTGAGATAACACAGCCCAACACTACAATTAGTCCTAAAATTTCCCTATCCATTAGTATTATGTTCAGTTGTGCAAATTGTAATCATTTATTGAACAGTGGACTTAAATAGTTGAATGCAAACCCTATTTTTTTAATATTTGACAAAATGGCCATAACCCAATGACTCAACCCAATCCGAACCCTACATGTTGGGTTTGGCTTGAGATTTTGCAACTCGTAAAGGTTAGGTTGGATTGAAAAAAATACCTAAACCCAACCTAACCAACACACACCCTAAATGTAACTATGCTACTACGGATAAAAAAAAAAAAGTAGTTGATAGAATAAAATTTGAAGGGACATTAATCCAAACAAAGAGAAAAATTATTTATAAAAAAAAAAAAAGCAACTATTTTAATTCAAAATAAATTACACTAATAAAAAAAAAAAAAATACACGCTATACAATATATTACAAACACATTTCCACATGCAAATGCATATAAAATTAAAAGAATAGCGCAAACACATTTCATTATACAATATAGGAATCGAACATAGCAGCACATCAGCAATAAGATAGTCCAAGATACCCAATATCAAAATGAAACGCGTTAACACATTTTTAAACCCCAATTACACATGTAACTGCTCTGCCCATGTGATTCCAATTGTGAGCATGACAGTCAGCAATTGCCTTTGTCATACTCACTTACTCAGTTTTCTTGAGGAAAAAGAAACTAGTGTCTCTAATAGTATATAGTATTTTTCTTCTTCCTTTTTTACTTGATACCATGAAATGTAATGCATAAAGCTTCAATTTTTTTTCCCCATGATTTAATGACATTTCAATTCAATTCTTTAAAAAAAGAAAATGACTTTCAATTCAGGAAAAAAAAAAAAAATATTTCCAATGTTTTGCTAAGCAACCAAACACAAAGTAATCCATTCACTAAATTACACGCATAGCAACATAATAATCTAAACCCAAAGATTCGATGAAAGATAAAAAATAAAATAAAATTCAGAAACTCAAAAAATCGATGAAAAATCAAAAGGCTTGAATCGAAGTGATATATACTTATCCAGTGCGTCTTTCAATTCAGTGGTGGCCTCCTTGGCCTCCTCAAGGCTCGGCACGCCACCGAAGACGAGCCTCGGCATCGGCTCCCCTGCCTCCATCACCAGAGCCCCCTCACCGTCGGCGAACTCCCAGTCGTCCCACGCCGCCGGCACCGGCATCTGAATCGGCGCCGCCGCGTCACCGGATGCGGACTTCGCCGACAAGATCGTGGAAACAGGGCGCGAGGCGTTGCGCACAGACTGCTCTGATGGCGGCACAGACGGCATGCCGCGGAGGCCGTGGCTGACGACTCCGACTCCGGCAACCTTGGCCGCCGCTCTCATGACTCCTCCTCCTCCCATTGATTTGGAAACCCTAACCCTGGAGAATTCCCGTTAAAGCTCAAAGCACGCTATCACTCTCTCTCTCTCTCTGAGAAATGAGAAATGGAATTGGATGAGAAATGATGAGTCGTGTGTGTGTTATAAAAGGAAAGGTTTTTATAGGATATGGCCCACGGCAACATAATAATATCTTTTTATTAATATTTTTCTTTTCTTTTTTAAATGATAATTTTTTTTTGTGGATGTATGTGTCAGTGGCGAAATAACTGGCCAAATACCAGTTAGCTTAAGCCTTAAGCTTCAGAAAAATCTTCAGAGTTAGCTTAACCGTCCGATTCATTTTATATCACAAGGGCTCCCATTAAGAGTTTTAAAATTTTTAACATTTTGCATCTAAAAACTTAACTTTAGAGCATTCTCATTAAGGGTTCTATATGCCAAAAGATGCTTTTTTTAGCATTTTTGCCCCAAAAGCTTGCTCCATCAAGGGTTTCAAATGCTATAATTTTTGGCATTGGTGAACAGTGCGGTCTCATATTTGAGACCGCACTGTTCACCTATTGTAAAATTTATATTGTTAACTCACTTTTTTTTTTCTAATTTCTCTGCTCTCTCTCCCGTCTCACCATTTCTCTGCTCTCTCTCTCTCTCTCTCCCTCTGCTTTGCCTCCAAACCTATGGTTGACTGTCAATAACCGTCCAAATCACAAACCCCAAATCAACCACCGACCATCACCACGGTGGCCCAAGGCGAGCAAACCGTGGCGGCCCACGACGAGTAACGGCCCCATGGCCACTCGTAATCTGAACCAACCCACAGCCACACACGCGATCTGAAGCCACCCACAGCAATCCACGGTGATCTGAACCCACCCACGACCACCCACTGCGATCTGAACTCCACCCACGGCGAGCCACGACCACCACCGGCCCACGGCAATCTGAATCCCACGCCAATCTAAAGCCCACAAGCCGATCTCGAGAGAGAGGAGAAGCTTTCACTGCTAGTGGGTTTGCTGGTGGTGGCGAGGGTGGAGGTTTTTTTTTTTTTTTTTTTTTTTGTTGTGGTTGGTGGTGGTGAGTGGCTTTGGTGGTTGTGGGTGGATGTGGAGGTTTCTGCTGTGATTTTTTTTTTCTTTTTTTGTTAGTGATGGTTGTGGTATGGGTGGTGGGTTTTTGGTGGGTGGTTGGTAGTGTGGTGCCGGCGGTGCTGTGAGAAAGAGAGAGACAGATGAGAGAGAGGAAAAATAAAAAAATTATTGAAAAATAATAAAGAAACATTATTTAAATGAAATGGTAAAAAAATTAGAAGTTTTGATGTAGGTTGTATTGAAAAGTGGGGTGTTATATGTTATAAATTTGGGTTTTGAGATGGTAAATGCCAAATTTTTTGCAAGTCTTGATGAGAATGCTCTTACAGTATTTAATACATTACTTTACAATACTCTTAACATCAAAACTTCTATTTTTTTACTATTTTATTTAAATATTTTTATTTTTATTTTTATTTTTTATTCTTCCTCTCTCTCTCCCTTTGTCTCTCTCTCCCACAGCACAAAAAAATAAAATAAAATAAAATAAAAATTATAACATCTTGTTACTGTGTGCTCTCATTTTTGAGAGCACACTATAGCAAGATGTCAAATTTTTTAGCATATGGCATCTTTGATGGAGTGGGTTTTTATGGTTTTAGATGCTATAATTTGCATTTTAGCATTTATACAACCCTTAATGAGAATGCTCTCAAGCGTTTTTTTCTTCTTTTATATATGAAAAAAAAGGTTAACCGATGTCTTAAGGGTACTTATTTAGGAACTATTTTTATAAATAGTTTTTGGGAAAAAAAAGTTAACCGATGCCTTAAAGGCATTAGTTTGAGAACTATTTTTAGAAATATTTTATGAGAAAATAATAAAGTAATAAATTTTTTTTGATGAATTTGAAAGTGGTAAAAAAAATTTCTAAAATAGTTTATTGCCAATTATCCTAAAGGCACCCATCAGCATGACCCTATATATATTTTTAAGAAGATCATGACCCTATATATATCATGAATTTTCACAATAAATCATAAGTGATGAGTTATTATTTGTTCTAATTTAAACCCACCATTGAAATTACTTTTGTACCCATCAATAATATCCAATACCAATTTGCCACTTATAATTTGTAGTAAAAGTATTGTGAAAATATTTTTGACACTTCATTTCTTAGGATAAAACTACATCCATAAACAATTTTCATAGCAATTTTTTCAACACTTAAGTTGGTTTTTTTTTTTTCTTTTAGAGAATCAGTTGAGTTGGTATGTATTTGTAGGTTTTCATTTGGGCGGTGAAACCAATTTTTTACTTACCCATAACAATTTGTCATCTTAGCAGTTATGAATTTTTTGTGTTTGTAGACTTATTGTGTTATTAGGTAAATACTGGTAAAGGTGGAATTTGAACCATAGATAAGAGTAAAAGATGTTGTTATGTCTAGATTATGACTTGAACCCTAGTCAATAAGCCCTTGTTAATTTTGTATATGTGAATATGAAGCCAAAAGTCAGGGGATGTAAACTAGTTCAGTCGAATCGAATATTAAAAGCTCAAGATTGTTTTTTTCTTTTTTTCAAACACAAGTCAAGTTCAAGCATCACTATTTGTTCAAGTTTGATTTATTTATTTTTATTAAAGAAGTTAGAGTTTGCTCACGAACTATTTGATTCGCATATTATTTTCACATTGGGATTCAACTAACTTAATTGGTAAAGTCTTTTATTATTGAAAAAGATATTTGTGATTGAAACCATGTATACATCAAAAACCAATTGATGTCTTACTTTGATAATAAAGAATGATCACCATAGAGCTGACGCCATAGAGTTTAAATTCTATCCTATCTAAAAATAAAATTTAAAAAGATAATTTATTTTCACATATATAGTAAACACTACAACTAAAATTTTCACACTTTTCTCAAATCTATGGTAATATTTGCAACTAAATTATAGTTGAAAGTACTTTATTTGATTTAATTAGATAGAATGACTTTTTTCATTTATAAACTTATAAAATTAGATTCATGAACATTGTATTGTTTAAAATCTCTCTCTCTCTCTCTCTATATATATATATATATATATATATGTAGGGGGTGGATTCGAGCGCTCTCTAAGGATCGAGAGAGTGGGCCCAAGCCCAACTAACCCTTCAATAAATTTGTAGAGTTGTGGACTCAAGAGCTAGGCCTCAGTAAGGAAGGCAACGGCCATGCATGGTTGTACGTGGTTGACAATAACTAGAACGTGGGCTTAAACACACCATGGGGCTCCTCGGACGTGCCTTATGGAGCTGGAAACTACTATTATCTCTTTTCAGAAGGGTTACAAGAGTTGGGAGAGAATACTCTGCTACAGTATTCCTTTTTCTCTGGTTTTTCGTCCCCCCCCTTCATAAGAGGGATTTTTACATTATATACTCCTCACTCAGTTGATCCTAGCCCTACATTTGTTGATCAATCCGGCTTCTACTCGAGTGTCTGTCCCATCAGCCGCATTCCCATACCTCCAGTGGGTTGCAGCGCTCCAGGCGGCACTGTTCAGAGGTCCTGTCCTCATTAATGCGGCCAGAGCGTTAGTTGAGGGCATTTAATGTGGAGGTGACAGTTCACCTGGGACCTGCTCCTCCGCCATGCTCCAATGTCCGGCCATTGGTTCTCGTTATTTGCTCCTTGGATGCTTGGGGAGACCCCCCTTAAAGGTGTGACGTGTGCCCTCTTTCTGTCCTCGGCATGCCGAGGATGTAACTATCCTCGGCAACGCTCCTTGGGTACTGGGCTCCGAACTTTGGTCCTCGGACCTCGGATCATCGAGGCGTCCTCGGCATGGGCCGTTGGGCTGGGCCTGGAGTGGGCCGGGGCTGCTGACTTATTCTGGCCCCACAATATATATATATATAGGTAAAGTTTAGAGAAAATCCAATTAGATTCTACAATTGAAGTCCAATTTTGCGCTACGTGTCCTAAATTATTTATTTTTAGAGAGAGTTTTATTTCTTAATTTTGGAGTCAAATGTGGAACCACATCATAAATATGATTGCGTACAAAAATCAAAGAGTTTAAAATTAATGAACATAATTTTTTTTTTTAAATGGACAATTTACATTTTCTACCTAATAATATTCTTACAATACTTTTTAAAAAGCTTAAAAAAATTATAAGAATGAATATCAATAATATTTAAATTATATATGTAAGAATTACACTATGCATCCTAATGTATATATTTTAAGTATAACTATGCATATACATAGGATTACAAACTAGTTATATATAATTCTTACAACAAAATGGACTATTATATTATCAATGAATCACAAATAATTTGATATTTTATGAACTTATTTACAAAATTAAATAATCTTTTTTTGTGTGACAAATACACAATCGAAAATCTCAAAGCTTTTAAGTATATTTTTGTACGACTCTAATTCCGGTGACCTTGGCCACCAATCTCAAGGCCCCTTTGTCTCCCATGGATTTTGGAAACATAAATCCTAGAGAATTCCTATGAAAGCTCAAAACTCTCTCTCTCTCTCTCTCTGAGATTTGGAATTGGGAAAGATGAGAAATGATAGTCGGGTGATAGGTGTCAAAGGAAATATATTTATAAGTTATTGCCCACGAGTTACCATCTAATATCTTTTATTTATTAACTTTTCTTAAAAAATAAGAAATATTAAGCGGTTGAACTATAAGACTCTTGATATAAGCCCTTTTTATTTTTTTAGGTTTGGAAATGGAAAATAGAGGGTTGTAAAGTGTAAACTAGTTTAACCCAAGCTAAACATGAAAAGGTCAAAATTATTATCATATTTTTCAAATTGTGTAAATACTTCAATGAAAGACATGCTGCTACTGTAAGTTCTATTTTTACCAACCTCTCATTTTACTTTCATTAGTTTTTTTAATGAATATTAGTTAGGGCAACACGTGTTTGCCGTGGAAAAAGAGTAGTGATTAAGGTTAATTCTAGATTTTATTTATATCACAAAACAAAGATATAAATCATTTGATTTTTAAAGTACACAGAGATTTATATCAATCAAAAGAGACATTAATTTTAAGAATTTTGATAATTATGTCATAAAAAGTTAATCTCATTCGTATAAGAATTTTGATAAACCACAAAGTTAGGGTAGCTATTTAACATATAAATATCTATCTTACTATAATAGTTTTTTAGTACCTATTTGCTAAAAGCAATATATCCACTTACTAAAAACTTCTAAGAATGGTAACGAATATCATCATCTTCTAACAATAAACAATTGAATTTTGCTAAGAAAAAAAAAAAGATAACAAAAGGCATGTGTCATCGAATTTTCCATTAAATAAATTATAAGTTTCAAAATTTTAAACCTAGAAAATCAATGTTCTTTAGGTAACAAATAAAACACTTTATATCATCATTCCAACTTTCCAAGAATTATTACCATCTAAAATTCAAAATACGTGAAGAAACTTTTGGGATGTAAAAATTTAGTGGGAGTATTTTAGACATTACACAATAAACATTTTAAGAATCATAAGCTTTCATTAGGGTTTAACTGAGAGAATAACAATATGACATATTTTCTATTTTCCAAAATATTAAGGAAAAAATTGCTTGATTTTAAAGTTTAAGGAGAAATTGTAAACTTCCCCAAACATAAATGATGAAAAGTGTTTGTATCCTAAGTTTTTGTTTTTGTTTGTTTGTTTGTTTTTTTTTTCTTTTGTGTGTGTAAAACTATGTGTGTTTACTTAAAATGGTGCATAAAGAAAAAAAAATATACAAAAAGTCAACTCAAGAAAATTGTATGTGAAACAGTGAAATTTAGCTCAATAAAGTTGACGAACCAACAAAAAATTTCTAAAAACACAATAGAATGTCATAACATTTTCATAATATCTGATAATGGACAGAAAATCAGTAGGTTGAATGCTTCGGATTTCGATGGTCTGGTGGTTGCTTGGAAGGCCTGAAATAAAAAAGACAAAAGATCAAAGGCGACTGGGGTGGGCCGGCCAAGAACCCTCCGATGCTAAAGTTAGTTTTTGTTCTCTGGAAACTCAGAAACTCCCAACTTTTTTAAAATAGTGAAAACTTACCTTTATTTTGTCTAGATGAGTCCTTATATAGTTGGCCTTACGACGGTTACTTATTTAGTAACTGCTCCAATATTTGTGGAGGTTTCGAAGGTTCAGACTTTAACTTCCACAACTGCTATAGAAGTTAGAATAATAAACCTTATCCTCCACAACTGTCACAGTGATGAATAAGGGTTTTACTCATGCTTTAAAATAGTACCACGTGGTCCGAATTACAAGCTATCATAGACAAATCCATCTCTGGAAATTTCCCAAGTGTTGGGGGGTCGTTCGTGTTCTCCCCAGACGGACAACCCTTACTTCTATGAACGACTTTCTTGTTGTGGATGATCTTTTTATGTTGGGTTGATCTTTAGCTCTGGACAAGTTGAAGATAGGTTCAATTTTTAGTTCCCCATCAATACCTATACACACAAAATTCATAAATGATAAATCACACGATCACGAAATAGTGTAACAAATTATCAATTTATATTAATTTGTATATATGTGAGTACAATCCTCTATGTGACTCTTTACAATGAAAGAATACAATAAACTCCTCTAATTTAATCTCCAAGAAACTTTACGATCCGAAGGGCTGTGAAGCTTGATCTTGAATTGTGCCTTTATATCTCCAAGTTGAATGAGTAGTTGAACAAACTTGATTTGATGCGAGGGCCATTGGCTTGATCTCGATTTAAATTGAAGGAAAATCCCTACTTTGATTTGAAGAAGTAGGAATGAGGTTAATTTTTGAGGGAGGAAGGATGCTCTTTTGGACTTAGAGATGACTCTCTATTTTTACAGAATATCAGTAGAGTTTTTCTCTCTACATTTCTGTCTCCATTTTCTCATATGAAAAGCCTCTATTTATAGAAAACTCAATAGTCTTTAATTTGGAATTTTTTTCTCAGCATTTATTCAGAGTTAATTACAAATTTTGAATTTAAATTCAAATTTAACTTTAATTTTGGTCTTGCATTTAATAAGAACATTCCATGTGAGTCTTTTCTTCTGACGTTGCCACGTGGCTTTCTTCATTTGATGCCGTTGTGTGGCTTAGACACGTGTCATTTTTTATGTGAGTGGTGGTGACTCAAAGACTTAACATGTGGCTTGATTTTATTTGTTGATTGTCCATCGTTGATACATCATCAATTGGAAATTAATTTGATCACAAATATTTGATCATGATCAATCAGACGATTGTGAATGCATCATAAAATTTTGATGTCTACAATACCTTTATAATTTTGTTATATTTTATTTTGACTTGTAAAGAATTGATAGCTCAGCAATTTTGAAAATATTGTGACGACAACAAGATGTCTTAACATTTTCACAAAAGAAATACTATGTCCACGACATTTTCACAACAAATCATAAGTAGCAGGTTGTTGCAAGTTATTATTGGTAGGCAAAAAAGTAGTTTCATTAGTAAGCTTAAATTACAACTTATAAAAATTTACCACCTATACTTTGTTATGAAAGTGTTGTGAAAAATATTGTGGATGTAGTACTTTTTTTTTCACAATATCTTTATTTTTAGTTGTGGTTGATTTTAGTATAATAATTTATTACTTTATTTTGATCTATAAAGAATTAACATGTCAACAATTGTGGAAAAATATTATGCCAATTTGTTGTGTTAATATTTTATTATAATGTGAAATGGTACAAATTGGAAAAACCAAAAATAATATAGCAAATCTACTGTAACTTTACCCATTCACAAAAAAAAAAAATAAAAATAAATAAAAATAAAAAAATAAGCGGCTAGCAAAACAATGAAAATTAAACAACCAAAAACTACTGTAGCAAAACTAATGTAGCTTTTCCCATTCACTCTTTTTATATATATAAAGTGTTGTGAAAAATGTTGTTGATGTATCACTTTTTTTTTTTTTTTTTTACAATACCTTTATTTTTAGTTGAGTTGGTTCCAGTATGATATTTTATTTTGACCTATAAAGAATTAACACCTCAATAATTGTGACAATTTGTTGTGTTACTAACTTATTATATATAAACCGGGTAACTAACAATGCATATGTCTTTACAAAATTTAAAGAAATTGACAATGATGTATATCAAAAATGGTGTATGTGTTAAAATACTTAGTATTCTAAAAAAATGTCTATAAAAAAATTAAAACAAAAAAGTTCAACTAACGAGGAAAAAAAGAGGCCAATGAACAGTGCAAGTTGAATAAAACAAAAACACTATAGCTATAGGAATCGACTCTTTTTATATATAGAAAAAGTGGGGTCTTTGGTGTGGACTCAATAACTCCACTCCACGTGACAACAATAAATAATACCATGTGTACCATTAGAACCTTGGCAAGACTATTATCGTAGACATAACATATTCGTTGATGCACTACTACTTAAATTTTAGGGGTGTTTGGATATTACTACCTAAAGTTTAGGGATGTTTGGATTTTACGCCCTAAAGTTTCAAGATTTGGAGTGTAATATCAAACACCTTCAAACTTTAGGGGATAAAATTCAAATTCTGAAATGTCAGGGTGTAAAATCTAAATTCTGAAATTTCAGAGTATAAAATTCAAATACCCCCAAACTTTTGGGATGTAATTTGCAATTTATCATAATTTTAAATTAAAAAACAAAAACCGGTTAAAACTTAAAAGAGCAATTTACCATTAATAAAAAAGTTCCTAGGTTTTAGGCTTTTTTTTCTTTCTCTTCTCCATTTTACTACCTTTTATTTTAAATTCAATTTTTCAAACTTTTATAACTCTCATGTAGAGAAAGATCCTAAAAATTAATGTTACCTTACCTCTTTCTTTAAAAAAAAAAAAAGTTTGGCTTACTTTGGTACTTTTTTAAAATGAATCTCCTTTTATTTTAATAAGAGACTACTGTATTACCCACTAACTAAATAAAATGTGGTGGGTTCCAGTTAGCTCAATTGGTAAAGTCACTGATGGTTGTATAAGAGATTTAAGGTTCAATCGCCTACACCAAAAACTGATTGGTATCTTGGTTTGATGATAAAGAACTATCATTAGGAGCGTTTTTTTATATACACACACAGTTATTTATATATACAATATATTTTTAGAAAAAAAAAAAAACAAAAGTTTCATTTTCAAATACAATAGTTTTTTAACCTTTTTTTTTTTTTTTTCATTCACATCAAGCTAATTAAAAAACACACACACACACACACACAAAGAAAAATCCTAAAAATCAAGACAATATCTTTATCTCACTTTTAAACATAATGATACTAAATCCAACCAAAAAAAAAAACTAGCTTTTTTATAAGATTGAGTTACACACTTACACTATGTCCCCCTTTATAGTAGGACATAACCAATTTGGAGGATTTTGATTCTCAAAAAATTATTAAAAAAAAAAAATCTGGACTCTAGAGAATCTTCTTCGTAGTAGGTTTCCAACTTCAATTTGGACTCATAAAACCACAGGCACAAGTTTACCGCCTATGTACTCAAAATATAACAACCCTGCATAAATTCCCACAAGTTCCTATAGTATCTCTTTCTCTCTTCCATATTTCCTCACTGATTTCTTAAATAGTATATATATAACCCACAAACCGACACGTACAAGGATTATAAGCCAGGCCAGCCTTATAAATTTAAGGGAAACTAGAGTTCACAAGCACAGTAATAAATTTAAATCAAATTCCTTCCAAGAGAGACAGAGAGTAGTTGTTGTATAGTTTTCTATCCTATGGCGGTGGAGTCAAGCACCGCCCTTGCTTTGGTCCCGCAAGAAGAAGATTCGGTGTCACAGACGACGTCTCTTCTTCCATGTAGCCGCAAAAGAAGAAGAACAACAACAGAACTAGAATCGGAAGAAGAAGAAGGGATAAAGAAACTCCCTGATGTCCTGCTGATGGACATCCTTTGTCGACTCGATCGCCAAAGGGCTTTCCAATGCAAGTCTGTCTCCAAGCACTGGAATTCTCTTATTTCCCATCCTTACTTTGTTCACCACCGCCACTGCCACCGCAACCGCCACAGCGATTCCGAGGGCCTTCTTATCGTGTTAACGATCGCTTGTTACGTACAAGCCCTCGTAACTGCTAAATCACTAGAACTCTTCAATCTTCTCAAATTTCTTCCCTTCCCAGAACATCATCTTTCCATCTACGCCTCCTTCAACGACTTATTACTGGTACGCAACTTTATTCCATTGCGCTTGGACTTGTCGTTGCAGTTCATCATCTGTAATCCCCTTACAAGACAATGGCTCGCAATTCCTCCAATCTTCTCTGAGGACTATCGGTTGGGGGGAGAGAGAGATATTTTGGTCGGCCTAATTATATGTCAGCAGGAGAATTATCCATATGGCAACAGATATAAAGTGGTACGCATTCATTGTCCTTTCGAAACTACTACTACTACTACTCAGATAAAGATGGAGATCTTTTCTTCCGAAACTGGCGAATGGTGCAACTTGTTTGTCGAGTCACCACGGGCATTGAATCCCTGCAATTCAATTTCTAGGGAGGCTGGTGTTTGGCCACGATCCATTCAACGACATTGGCCACCTTCGTTATATCGATCCACCCGTAGAGATGAACTTTTCACCTACAGACCTCGTCTTCTTCGGAGTGTTCCGTGGGCGTCATCGGATAATCCAATGTAGTCACACGCCTTTTTACAACTGGGTGCGTCCTCGTCTTTACTGTTTTTCTGTTTGGGAACTTGAGGATTACGCCAATGCGGGTACATGGTGCTTGAAATGCAAAATTAAATTCTGCGACATAGTTTCACAATGTCCACGCGTCGGCCGCCCCGTTATTAATTTCCTGGCCTTCCAAACAAATGTTGCTGAACTTGTCCTCTTTCAATTTGGAAAGGACATTTTATGGTACAACATGCACACTAAGGTGCTCATTGAGATCGGCAAACTACCAGTTGAGGAGGAATTCTCAAATGTTCGTCCTCCTATATTCCTACTTGGGTACCAATCGTGGCCAACACCAATTCCTTGACGCCCATTGGAGTTGGAATGAAGTTTAACGTGCCATTCCAATGTCATGTGTTATGCCTATAGTGAATGTTTTTTTTTTTTAATAGAGTAACTGAATGTCACCCCGTTATTTTCTTTAACTGAATTAGTCTTTTAATTGAATTCCAGTATCTATACTACTATTTAAGGAGCTACACCTGTTTGGACCGGATTTTTTTAGTTTCAAAATACCCTTATTTTCCTAGGTTTAAGTAGAGACAAAACTAAAGGATAATCTGGTAAAATAGACAAACCGAACACTCCTAAAATTTGGGATTTTTTTTCTTCACGTTCATCTTTTTATTCCCTAAAATTGAGCATTTTTTAGAAGTTGGCTCAATGTCAAACACTACCAAATTTCAAAAAACCCGAAATTCTTGCTAATAATAACAAATATTCCACCAAAAACCCACTGCATCACGTATAAAAGTTAAAAAAAAAAAAAAAAAAAAGAAAAAAAAAAAAAGACTGTTCACCTCACCAGTATTCAAATGTCTGCTATATTCTATCCGAAAAAAAAAAATTAAAACTTCTCTGTTTCCCTCTCTTTTATCCTACTAATCCATTTATCCATTTCCCTTTCTTTCACCTCCCACTAAACTTAGTAGTTATTATTTAAGATAACTACTAAAAACTGACCATTTATATTCATCATTTTTTTCAACAGAAAGTGCCAAAACTGATTAATTTGAAAAAAGAGAAAAATGTTACTCCATAGTTAATCCACCCTCTCACAAATCACAATTAGGTAACTCTCTCTCCTCTTGCACTCTCTTACTTTCAATCTCATTTTCAGGTTTTTTTTTTCTTTAGTCATTTTGATAAAATTTTCTTATAGTTATTTTTGGTTGATGTATTTTTCTTAAGGATATTTTTCATTGATGCATTTTGACAGGGAGAAGACACATTTTGAAAGAGATTAAATGGTGCTCTATAATTAATCCACCCTCTCACAAATCACAATTAGGTAACTCTCTTTCCTATCACGCTCTCTTACTTTTAATTTCATTTTTAGTTTTTTTTTTAATATTTATTTCTTGAGTCATATTGATATAATTTTTTAAAGCTTTTTTTTTTAATGTATTTTGATAGAGAGAAGACGCATATTGAAAGAGATTATCATTGAGTGATTAGATTGATTGCGGAATAGTTGACGATGGTGATGAATCGGAGACACAATATTACATAAGCCCTTATTAAAGAGCCCCGATGAATGCAAAGGAGTATGAGACATCTAATTTCTTTTTTTCTTTTTCTTTTTTAATATCTTCATCTATTGTTGTTGACTTATATTCTTTGTTGGATTTCGTGAGGAAAAAAAATTGTAATTCTTTTTTTTTATAAGTTTTTTTTTTTTTTTTAATTTTCCAGCAGGTTGATCTAAAAGATTAAGAAGAATGATTGGGATGTATAAGTTACAAGTTGTAACGGTGTATATATTTCAATTTTCAAAATAAGGCAACATGCTAGGGATCCCAAAATTTTTTCTTTCAATATGAATTTGGCAATATTGTTAGGGCTCCATGAGATTACCAACTAAATGCATCTTCTTCTTCTTCTTTTTTTCCCCTTAGATGGAGTTGTTAAAAACTTGGATTTGGGTGATAATACACAATTGTATAGGATAAGTCTTCACATGTAGAGAGTTAAGAAAGTTTAAGTTTTTGTTTTTGTTTTTGGTTTTTTTTTTTTTTTTTTTTTTTTTTTTTTTGAGTTAGGAAGTTAATCATGAAAGGTACAATAGTTTTTTTTTTAATTTTATTTTATAGTGCCCGTTTGAGAATTACTTATTTTGGATATATAATTTATTTGCATATGTGAGACAAAAAAAAAAAAAAAAAAATTAAAAACTGATTAAGGAATAGATTGATTAAGGAAAAGTAACTTATTTGAAAACTAGCAATTTAATTTTTAAAGTAATATTCCAAGTGAATTTGCATCCAAAACTCTTTTGCATCCAAGTGAATTTGCATCCAAGTGAATTCGTAAAGTAATATTCCAAGTGTTATGTATGAGAGGAGATTATTTCAATAGCTAAGTCATTAAAGTAATATTCCAAGCGAATTTGCATCCAAAGCGCATTTGCATCTGAGTGAATTTGCATCCAAGTGAATTTGTAAAGTAATATTCCAAGTGTTATGTATAAGAGGAGATTATTTTATTAGCTAAGTCAAGAGATGTGATAGTATTTTGCAAATGAAATTGTATTGAATACAAAATTTTATCAATGAAATATTATTAATTTGTCCGGCACAACTATGCAAAGTAAATATTGATAATAAATTGTATCAAGATTACATGGGTTAAAGACTTAAAGGTACAAATTAATTTTAGTAATGCACCAAAAAAGTGCATTGATTCAAGTTAATTAAGAAAACTAGAGCGCGTGCTCAAAGGCTCTTTTATTTTTTTGGATAAAATTTAATAATTTGATCCATAAACTTCTTCATGATAGCTTTTGTAAAGGTCATTGCATGTATTTTGTAAGTAGTTTTATTGTTACAATTTCATTATGCATTTTCAATATATGTATTATTTATAAGATTTATTCAGAGGATCTTTTTTTTCCTCCCCAAAAGGTTAATACTAAACTAGAGCATTTATTATAATTTGGGATTACTACATTTTCCAATCACAAAAAAAAAAAAAAAAAACTAGGGGTGTGATTAAAAATTATTTCACCGCACATAATACTCATCACACCCCTAGGTTTTTTTTTGTGATTGGAAAATGTAATAATCTCAAATTATAATAAATGCTCTAAATTAACCCTTACCCAAAAAATAGAAGAGCCTCTAAGCATACGCGTGGTAGTTTTTTTTTTTTTTTTGTGATTAAAAAATGTAATAATCTCAAATTATAATAAATGCTCTAAATTAACCCTTACTCAAAAAAAAAAAAAAAAGCCTCTAAGCACGCGTGTGAACGTGTGCTCAAAGGCTAGTATTGCATTATTTCTCATGAATTTTGAATTACTGTGGAATCCATTATTTTTATTATTTTTTTCAATACCATTGTTAACAATAGGAAACAATATTATATTAAGTTGATAAGATAAGGCTAATACATTAGATAAAATAGCTTTAGGTACAAAAATAACTTTGAGTAGTTCTTATTTGTAGGTCCCTGTATCAGAACATTCGAATTTGATGAGTTTTGGCTCAAACCATCTATATATTGGTGTATAAATCTGCGTTAGATTTTGCAATTAGTGAGCTCTTAAATCTTATTAAAGAAAAAGTGTGGTTCGATCGGTATTGCTAAATGATTTCCTTGCCTGTATACTCAGTTGTTTATGGTTCTGCTATGTGCTTTTCATTTATTGCAATTGGTTAATCTAGAGATGACAATTTTATGATTTTATCATTGTATTTGGGAGCACTCAAATGTTATTTTTTGCTGATATGTATGTCTCATACTTATTGGATTTTGATACCGTTGATATTGTATCATTTGATACAAATCGCTTCTCTTCACATCCAATATATTGCTTGATCTTAATTAGAGACATCCACCAAAGTTCCCCATAGAGTCAGGAAAAAAAGAATCCACCCACCCCCCCCCCCCCCCCTCCCCTCTCTCAAGAATTAAAACTAACCCCTCAAAAACTAAATTAACCCAACAACCCACAGATAAAATGGTTTACACATTGGCCATGCCTTTTAGTATAAACTACAAACCCAACTTCTACAAATCTGAAATCCCTAATTACTATGAGAGAGAGAGAGAGAGAGAGAACAATTAAACTCCCAAGCCAATTACATGCCTCCTATGGAGGAGAAAATTTGAGGAAGACAACAACCACTAGCTACTACGAAAACATTGTTGCTTTGTGGTTGCTCACATTCGCCAGTAGAATTAATTACTCTTCCTCCATGCATCGGTCTCTCTCTGAGCTATGGATAATGAAGGAGTAAATAAATGGAACCATTACTTATGTGTGTGGAATCATTTACACGAAGTGTGTGCTTTGTGAAAGGCGATAGTGAAACGGTGGAATCTGAACCCATTGTTTTGTCTATCACAAGTTGCTAACCACAATAAATATTACTGTTTTAAAAACAGTAACTTATCTACCATAACGTATTTATTTTTTAAAATATGTTGGAATGCTCATGATTTTTTTTCCCTTTAAAAAATCAAATCTGTTCGATGATGGGAAATGCTGGAAGACTAAGTAGATTCCAGTTTGGGGATTCTAAGCGGAAATTAAGGAGAGGTTAAAATTATTGTGGGTTCTTATGAATAGGCTCTGGCGAGTCCATTCGATCTGTATACGTTCTTTCTTTTATTAATACAAATCCTATCTTTCATCTCCAACAAAAAAAAAAAAATTATTGTGGGTTCGGTTTTATTTGTATTTTTATTCAGTAAATTAAGAATGAAAACTGTGTTTGGATTTCACGTGGGTTTCATTTTGAAAGCAATAAGTTATGGAGTGTATTGAATATATATGGAATTGAAGTTTTATTGGAGATGGAAAATGTTCTGTTGACTGTTATGGCATAAAATCAACTTATAGTGGTGATTTTTTATGTTATGTGATGCTTGCAGACAGTGGTGGAGCCAGGAATTTAGGTTAGGAGGGGCAAGAATAAAAGACAAGATTAAAAGTAAAAAACTAATCTAAAAAATTAATCAATATTAATAACAAAATAAATAAGCAACTATATGCTAATGTAATTGTCATATAAAATCTAACATAAAATGTAAACTTTAATTTGGCTTTTCACACCTAGTTTAATTTACTCAATTGCCCCGAAGATTTTTCATAATTTGAAACAGCTGCATGATTTTTTCACACTTAATAGTCTTAAATATATCTTTCTAAATAATCATTCATTCATTGATCTCCTATTCGATTGCGTAGTTGATTTTTATTTATGTTCATTGCTGAAAAAGCTATTTAATAATAGCTGTTGCAACTGCTAAGATCAATGCCAATGTCATGAGTAAACCAATGGATATGAAACATCATTTTTCATTTCTACCATCTTTTCAGCAAGTTGTCTAATTCTTTTAAGTGCTAAATGCTTTCAAAAACTCTAAGGTACAAATCGAAAGAGACTGATGTCAAAAGATTTTTTTTTTTTTTTTTTTTTAATGTGAGGCATCCTTTACTCCTTTATATTATTATATATATATTTTTTAAAGAGTTCTATTAGTATTAGTATTAGGTTGTGTAATTCCTTTTTCGTTTGGCAGTATGAACCTCGCCCCCCACTCCCTTCGCCTCTGCTTGCAGATATGATTGCTTTATCGGCATCGATCAAGGGCATAGTGTCAAGAATCGCCCTAATAAGAATGATATGACAATGGATGACAAGTTCAGCTATAATTTTGGGGAAATTGGGCATTCATTTGCTTAAAGCCCCTAATCTTTTTGTGCTGTTATTCGGCTTTTGGGTTACTTTGTATCATTTCAAGTTTCTCTGTTTCTCTTGGGATTATGTATTCACACAGTCTATTTAGATCTATTATTTTAGTTGTTGTATTGAGTGATACTTCACATTGCATTGACTTAATGTACAAATTTTAGTTCAAGTTAACATAAAACTGTTTTTAAAAGAATACTTTAAGGTGGCTTTACATGAATTGGTTGCTCATCTCTATTAAATTTTTTTTTTTAAAAAAAAGAATCACTTTTAAGTCACTTTATTAATCCTCTTACAAGAAAAATAGTAGTCGTTAATTGATTATGTTTTGGGATTTGTTGTAGATGAGATGTTTGGACTTTAGAGTTATCCTTCTAAATCTTGAATTTTTTTTTTTTGGTAAATATAAATCTTGATGTTTTAAACTTAACATTCTTTACTGAAAAATGATGCCCACATTATTCACTTCTACATTGTTTACAAATAAAAGCATATCTTTAGGGTAAAAAAATCCAAGTTTTGATATCTTTTGATGTATTCAACAGAAACATCTAGGACTCAAAACTTATTACATAAGCTTCACGTGTGCTCTAAGGATCTTTTGACTTTTACGCATTTGTTTAATAATATTATGCATTTGTGAAATTGATGCATTTGTGAAAACGGTAAAGTGTTGGCATTTTAAAAAATTTGTTAAAATTTAGGACCAAAATAGTATTTTACCCTAAAAAACAAAGAAAATCTTTGAGGAATGGATATAATAACAATAAACCTCCAGGGAAGACTGTAGTAGTAATATATATATATATATATATATATATATATAATTTTGATAAACTCTCTCTCTCACGTTAGACATCTAGGAAAAATTAAAAATAAAAGTAAATAATCATAGTAAATAGAGACATAGACGTTTTAACTTAACCCCTTACCAAGTAGTTATCCAAAAATTAAAAAAAGCATAAAAAAAAAAAAAGTTATCCAAATTAAAATTTTCACCAAAATGTTTATAAAAGTAAAAATTAAAAATCCACCAAAACCCATTAAGAAAGCTAAAACAGTTAAATCTAAATTCAAAAGTCAAAAGTCAAAATTTCATCTCCAAACTCACTACGTTTTTTTTTTCTTCCTTTGTTCTTCATTCTACTTGTCTTTTCATCTTTATCATCTTCTCTTTCTTTCTTCAAATTCTAAAAAATAAATCAAATCATGCACATCTATTCTTATATTCTCATTAATTTCAAAGGAAGACAATCACTCAAAACTCAATTAGAAAGGTATGAACATACCATTTGTTTTTGGCAGAAATACATTTTTGGTCCCTACATTTTGATCTTATTCTCATTTTGGTCCATACTTTTTAATTTTACCGTATTTAGTCCATAAAATAAAAAAAAAACACATTTCATTTTAGTCCATACCGTCATCTCACTAACGGAAATAGTCTACATGATAGACGGAGTGTACTATTAGCATAGTAAATGCTGATGTGACCATTAAAAAAATTTATCTGGCATTTTAAAATAATAAATTTTTTTCTAACCTTCTTATTTTTTTTAAAAAGAAAAATAAAAGAAAAGAATTTTAAAAAAAAAATTTGGAAGAACTCCCACTTCTTTTTCTCTCTTTGCGTTGGTGTGTGTGCTTGTTTCTTTTAATTCTTTCTTTTCTTCTTTCTTCTTTCTTCCTGATTCTCTCTCTTTTCTTCTTCTTTCTTTTCTTCTTTTCTCTCTCTCTCTCTCTCTCTCTCTCTCTCTCTAACCTAAGGGTGTGCGAAAAACTGACAAAACTGGGCAAAACTGACCAAACCGAGTCCAATTTTTCAGTTCGGTTTCGGTTTGAATTTCTTGAAACCGAAATATTTTAGTTTCGGTGTCCCACACAAAAACATTGACCCAACCAAAACCAAACTGAAATATATTAAATATTAATATATACAAGGTATATCAAGGTAGTTCTTGGTAGCATTGTGGCAAGGACATGCGTGTTCACATTTTTAACTCAAGTTCAACCCATGGTAAATGCAGTTTTATTTATTCTCTCCTTATTATAACAAAACTACGTCGTTTTGGATTTGTATATAACCCTACTAACCCTAAATTTTATTTGTTCTCTCTCACTTCAAGCTACAGCTATTCTCCCCACAACTTTCTTCTTCTCCATTTCTTTTAGTCTCTTAGAAACAAAGTTCAAGAATCTCAAAAACGTTTAACCCAAAAAAGAAAAAATAAAAAACACAATATTCTTGATTTTGAGTATATGTTTCTTGTGTTTGCTTGGTGCTTGGTGTTTGGGTGCTGAGAAAATGTAGGAAAGCAAAGGGAAATAGGTTTTTTCTTATTTTGGTATGTTCTCTAAATATATACATGATTTTGAGTATAATTTTTTTTTGTTTGCTTGGTGTTTGGGTGCTGAGAAAATGTGAGAAAGCAAACGGAAATAGGTTTTTCTTCTTTAATCTATTTGGTTTCTAAAAAAATACGGCGTGATGTTTGTTTTAAAGACACTTTGTAGCTGCTACCTTTTGTTGTAGATGGTAGCTTAATCTTAATTTGTGTTTTATGTTTTTCCTATGTTGCTTTGTATTTTGTGTTGAAAACAAAGTCTATGGTGGTCTTGCTTTTCTTGTTAGTTGTTGTACTGATTTTGTCTTTCAATAATGTCTCTGTTTGATGCCAAAAAAAAAATATATATATATATATATATATATATTTTCTATTTTTTTTTCTTGCTTTTGTTTCTCACATACCAAACACCGAAACCCGACTGAATGGAACCGAAACCGAATGCAATCAGTCGGTTCGGCGTTCCTTACAAGTCGGTTTCGATGCTCAATTTGTTAAAACCGAAATTCTTAGTTTGGTGCAAAAACTTCCTTCAACACCGACCGACCCGAACCGATTACACCCCTAGTACTCTAATCTCTATCTCTCTCCTATTCTCCTTATGAAACAAAGATTGGTGGTGGTGGTCAGTGGCGGTTGGTTAGGTCCAGTGGTGGGTGTGTGGGGTGGGTTGGTTTATTGTTAAAGTGGGTTGTGGTGTGTTTTGCTATTTTGATGTTTGGTGTTTGGTTGGCTGGGTCCAATAGAGATTTTTTGGTGTTTTGGTGATTGTTGGGTTTTGGCCTCAATTTGCAGATTGTTATGTGTGTTTTGCATGTATGGTTGCTAAGAAAATGCAAGAGAAACAAAAATATTGATTTTTAAAATTTTTTGGGCAACTAGTTATTTGATAAAGAACATGAACAATTCTAGAGAAGTGAGGAAGAACATAAACAGTTTTGGGGAAGAACACAAAGAACATAAACAAACAAGATCTTCCAACAAAAATCTCCCAACAAAATAATGAAAAGAAAAGAAAAGAAAATTTTATTTTAATTATTTAATTCTTATTTAAATAATTAAATAATAACCAAAATTTTATTTATTTTAAAAAAAATTAAAGAAAAGAAAAATAATGATATGGATTTTTTCAATATATAAAATGCTGATGCTAACATTATTTAAATTCCAAACAGCAAATTGTATTATTAAGATAAATGTTATGTCTACAACATTTTCATAACAAATCCTAAGTGACAGGTTGTTACTGGTTGTTATTGTTAGGCCAAAAAATTAATCTTAGTGGTAGGTTTAAATTTGAACTAATAACAACTAACCACCTATAATTTGTTGTGAAGAGTAATGTTAGAGATGCAAATTATTTTATAAATTTTTTTTCAAACTGCTAATATGGTGGGTAATTATTGGCAAATGAAAAAGTAATGTTAGTGGTAGACCTAAATAACAACCAATAAGAAATTAGTCACATCAACAATTTGTAAAATGTTGTAAAATAATTTGTGGCTATAATATTACTCTTTGTTGTGAAAATGTTGTGGGCATAACACTTTTCTTATTTTAATAGCTACATAGGTGTTTTTTTTTTTTTTTTTTTTTGAGAATCAGCTACATATGTGTTTTGTGTGCAAACTGTGTACTTTGTTTGCCACGTACGTTATTTTTCGTTAATTAGATGACGTTAAGTACTAAAATGAAACTCATTTTTTTTATTCTAGGAACTAAATACAATAAAATTAAAAAGTAAGAAACGAAGTGAGAATAAAGTCAAAATGTAAGAGCATAAGGCCCGTTTGGTATAATTGTTTAAACATATATTTAAGTTTTTAAATAATATTACACATTTTTTACCTACATATATTTAAAAAAAATACGAACAACGTTATTAAACCAAACTGCCCCATAGTTTCGCCTTTTTTTTTTTTTAATAAATTTTATTATATTGCTCTGTTTTTCTCTTTTATCTCTCTTCCTGTAATCGCTTAAAAAAAATAAAAAAAAAAAAGTCTGTTCTATTTTCTGAAACCATGCTTTTAGTGAGAGTTGATGGTTTTGGCCATGGCTTCTTTCAAGATGTTGATGAGGTGTGTTTGCCCAGGGGTTGAAGGAGTTCCGAATTCTAGGGGTGTCAATTCGGGTTAGCGTGTCGGGTTCGTGTCGTGTCGAGGTAGGGGTTTTCGATTAAATGGCTCAACCCTAACCCGACCTATTTAATAATCGTGTTATGATCCTTCAACCCTAACCCGACCTGTTAATAAGGCGGGTTGATCTGACCCAACCCATTTGACACGCTTAATAAACGAGTTGTGTTGGGTTGACATGAATGTAACACAACCCATTTCAACCTGCATAATATTAAACGTAACATCCATCTAGAAATCATTTTTTTTACATCCCAAAAAGCAGTGCATACACTTCAAGTCTTCAACTCACATTCAAAATAATATAGTTCAACAAAAATATAACATTCATCTAGAAATAAGTTCTTTACACTCCAAAAGAAGTGCATACACTTCAACTCAAATTCAAAATAACAAAGTTTAACAAAAATAAAATAACATAGTTCAACAAAAATATAATATTCTTGGAACTCGCCAAATGCTAAGTATCAATATTGAAAGAATTTGAGCAAATAATAGACTAATCCTGACTATGACCACGATTATCATCCATAGATTCTTTGTTGATGTCCAAATTCATAACATCTTCCACAAGCTCATCCAATTTCATTTGTGTAAGTTCTATGCCAAAAAAAAAAAGTATTAGTAGTTCTAGGGTCTGTAAAGTTTCAATTTCCAATTATATCCCTTATAAATTTTTGTAATTGCTCACTTTTCTTTTTAAATTTAAAATATATGTTGGATATAAAAAGTATTTGACAAATCTAAAATAAAATAAATATTTATTTGTTATACAAGTTAAACGGGTTGTGTTAAGTGGGTCATTTCAAGTTCACACAAATAAATTGGCGTGTCAAACATATCTATTGTGGGTTACGCGGGTTGATCCGCTTATGACACGTTTTTTATCGTATCGCTTTCGGGTTGACCCGTTTATGACCCAAATCCATTAAGGCCCAACCCTAACCCGAAAAAACCCGTGTTGGGTTCGTGTCGTGTTCGCGGGTTGGGTCGAACATTGACACCCCTACCGAATTCCCATCTTTGTGGGATTGTTCTATTCGAACCAAACCATTATTGAAAGCCAAAAAGTCGGTCCAAATTTCTTATTACGTCAGTCGCTGCCGCGTTGTCAAAAGAGAGCCGCTGCAACCCCAACATTTACCGCTTCTCCATCATCTCTTTCATAAACAGAGGTTAGGGATCTATTACCTTACTAGCTGTCCTGTCATCTGATTTAAAGGCTTCCGTCCCGTGTGTGTTCTGTAAGTGTTTGTTAAAATTCCTAAATGAAACATGAGTCCTATTAGTTTTGAATATACCCACAAACAGAGACAGAGTAGTTGTACGTTGTAAGCAAAGGCACAGCCCTTGCTTTGGTTCCGCAAGAAGAAGAGATGAAAAGACTCCCTGATACACTGTTGGCAGGGGCGGAGCCACATAGTGGCTTGGGGGGGCCGTGGCCCCTGCAAAATTTTTTTTTTTTCCCCATTAGACTAGGAAGAAAAAATAACTAGGCCCCCCCAACATCACACAGCCGGCCCCCCCTACCCATTTCCCACCCATTTTCCCAGCCTTCAATCAAAAATTAAGAACACCTCAAATTAAACATATATATATATATATATCTGTTCTACTTACACAAAAAAAAAAAAAAAAAAAAGCCCAAAAAAATTTGAACTAAAATCTGAAAAACAAAAAATGGTAACAGAGCCCACGGCGAGCCAAGCCCACCGCGAGCCCAAGCTCGCTCACGGCAAGCCCACAGATTCTCAACCCAAAAAAAAAAAAAAAAAAAAAAAAAGTCAATACAGAAAATCAGAAACGAACCCATCACGTCGCTGAAATCCATCACGTCGCTGGCAGTCTGGCAGAGGCAGAGAAATCAAACCCAATACTAAAGCACATCAAACTCCAGCAAACCACACACAAACTCCAGCCAAACACAGAGTGTTTATCAAAAAAGAAAAAAAAACCCCCCCAATACACAAACCAAAACCAAACCCCGAACCCCAGCAAACCAAACCCACTAACCCAGTAACCCACGGTCAAGTCGCCGTCGCCGTCGCCGCGGCTCGCTCGTCGCCGTCGTCGTGCTCGCCCGGTCGCCCCTCATCGTAGATCGCAGATCGCCTCATCGCAGGTCGCCTCATCGAGTCATCGGAGATCGCAGATATCGTTCCGTCTCCGTTCCGGACCTCCGGTGCAGTGGTGCTCGTTGGCAGTTGCTCCATCCGCTGAGTCCGCTCCGGCAGTCTGGCCCTCAAGGTTTCTCTCTGACTCTCGCTCATCTCAGTCTCTCTCTGACTCTCTCTTTATCTCACTCTCACTGAATGAAAAAAATTAAATGAATTTTATGAAGGCTGAAGGAGGCTCTTTATCCTTTGTCTTTAATAGCCTGATCCACATCTCGGTAAGTCCCTCTCTCTCTCTTTTGAACTGTGACTCTCTCATTGGTTGGGTTTTGTTTTTTTTCATTTTTTATCTTTTTAAATGTGGCTTTATCTTATCTGATCAGTGACTCTCTTTTTCTGTTTTTGTCTTTTTAAATGTGACTTTATCTTTTTTTTTTTTTGTTGGTTAGCGATTCAGTGTGTTGGTATTTGGTGAATATTATTATTTTTGTTTATAAAGTAACCAAAACACCAACAAATAAAATAAGGTGTTTCAAAAGAATATGTACATAGATTGAAAAGAGAAAGGGATCAGGAGCATAGCCACCATATTGCAAAATTTTAAATTGATTCTCTGAAAAAAATATTAGTACCCAGATGTCCTCTAAAAAAAGAAAAAGAAAGTACTTATTTATAGCAAAAATAAACTATGAAATTTTTAACCCAAAAAATAAAAAATAGTATGGCTAGAATAATAGAATTTTCTTTTATTTTCTTATCCCGTGAATATAAGTTTGATTAAGAGCGTGTAATTAATGTATAGAATTAATTTTATAAAAGACAAATTAATTAAATCATTCATAAAAGACAAATTAATTAAATCATTTTTGTTTTTTTTAGGGGTTATTATTAATTAAAGTTGTATTAAAAATGGGTTGACTGTTTAAATTATAGTGAAAATTTTGTTTTTTTTTCTTGAGTATGAATAACATTCATATAACTAAGTAAAAATTTCTAATTAAAATTTATTTTAAAAAAATTCTTTTCAGGTTAATTTTTGAGTCATATTCTTAAACCTAAAAGAATTATGAGCAAACGAAAAACAATTGATGCATTCTTTAAGAAAAAAGATGCTAGCAGTTCAGAAATTAGGACACCTGTGGCTGTAGAAACAAATCTTAATACTTCAAGCCTATTGTAGCCTATTGTGAATCCTGTGCGCAGGATATAAAAGCCTTTTTTTTTGTGATTATGGTTTTGTCTTGTTGTTTTTTAGAAAGAAAAACACTGTAGCCGCACATTGTAATTTTTTTTTATAATAGTGAAATCCCTGCAACTCCGTGGACGTAGGCAAATTGCCGAACCACGTAAATACTGTCTTGTGCGTGTGATTGTTTTTCTTTTAGCATTTTGTTTTCTCTATTTTTTTGTTTCTTACAGGTTTAGAATTTCAGTTGAATTCCCAACATGTTCAAGTATATGATGATATATGAAAGTTGATAATTTTGTATCCAATAGGCTTAAGAATTATATTTGGTACATTTATGTTATAACCCGGCCCCCCCATGTTTTTATTCCTGGCTACGCCCCTGACTGTTGGTCGAGATCCTTTCTCGACTCCCTAGCCAAAGGGCTGTCCAATGCAACTCCGTCTCCAAGCACTGGAATTCTCTTATTTCAAGTCCTTACTTTGCTCGCCGCTGCTTCCTTCTTCACCATAGCCAATCCGAGTCCATTTCTATTGTGTTAGAGATGGCGTCTAACAAGCAACTCGCCCTGATTCCTACACCCTATATTTATTGTAGGGGAGCATTCGTGAATCTGCTCAAATTTCTTCCTTTCCCAAAACACCATCTTCACATCTACGCCTCCTCCAACGACTTATTGCTGGCAGCACGCAATGATGACTCGTCGTTGGACTTCTTCATCTGTAATCCGCTTACAAAACAATGGCTTCCAATTCCTCGGATTCCAAAGAACAACTATGATCAGTTGGGGAGAGAGAGAGTTGTTTTGCACGCCTTAATTATATGCCAGCAGGAGGGTAGTATTGAAAATTATAGATATAAGGTGGTACGCATTCATTGTCCTTACAAAACTGCTACTACTCAGTTATAGATGGAGATCTTTTCTTCCGAAACCGGTGAATGGTGCAACTTGTTTGTTGAGTCGCCACGGGAATTGAATCCTTTCAATTCAATGTCTAAGGATGCTGGTGTTTTTCCACGCAATGGGATGCTTTATTTGGTGGATACAAATAAGGATTTCATCAAAGGCTTTCTCGTCTACGATCCATTCAACGATATTGGCCACCTTCGTTATATCAATCTACCCGTAGAGCAGGACTTTTCACCTAAAGACCTCGTCTTCTTTAGAGTGTTCTGTGGGCGTCTTCGGATAATCCAACGTACTCATGATCGTGATCACCCAGCTTTTTCCAGCAACGGGAAATCTGATCCTCGTCGCTACTGTTTTTCTGTTTACTTGAGGATTACGCCAATGCTGCTGATGCTGCTGCTGCGGGGGGCACATGGAGCTTCAAATACAAAGTTTACTTCACCGACATAGTTCCAGAACGTCCTAGCCTCAATGAAATACTCAATGGCATCCGCTCCGATGTGAATTTCCTGGCCTTCCACCCAAATGATGCTGAACTTGTCCTCCTAAAATTCGGAAGTTACATTGTCTCGTGCAACATGCACACCGGCGATTTGAACATGGCCGGCCAAATACCAGATGGGATGGACGATTTCTCAAATGTTCGTCCTCCTATATTCCTACTCGGGCAACCATCGTGGCCAACACCACTTCCTCCACGCCCATTGGAGTTGGAGTGAAGTTTAACATGCCATTCCAATGTCTTGTGTTATGCCTATAGAGAGAGTTTTTTTTAAGTAACTGAATGTCACCCTGTTATTTTCTTTAGTCTTGTAATTGAATTCCAGCATTTCATTGTTTCTCATGAATTTTTAATTACAGTGGAATTAATCCCTTATTATTATTATTATATTTTCAATATCATTGTTAACATTAGGAAACAACATTATATTGAGTTGATAAGATAAGGCTAATACATTCGATAAAATAGCTTTAGGTACAAAAATAGCTTTGATTAGTTCTTTTTTGTAGGTCCCTATACCAAACATTCGAAATTGATGGGTTTTGGCTCAAACCATCATTATATTGAGTGTTAAATCTGCGTAAGATTTTGCACTTAGTTTGCTTTTAAATCTTATCAAAGAAAAAGTAGTGAGGTTCAATCGGTATTGCCAAATAATTTCCTTGCCTATATACTCAGTTGTTTATGGTTCTGCTATTTGCTTTTCATTTATGGCGATTGGTCTATATTATTGGTTAAACTTCTGGTTTTTATGCTTTTGTCATTGTATTTGGGAGCACTCGAATATCTTGAAATGAGAAGGACTTTCTCTGATGGTAATGATTTAGATTAGAGGAGCCAGCAGTGAGAATTACTGGCCTTGAAACATTTTCTTTTAGCTACAAGGCATGTTCTGGGATTTTTTTAAAATTTTATTTATGGTTGAATAAAAAAGATTTTGAAAGCGTATTATTTACTTCAGTGATGAATGACGACGAAATTCCAAGAGTAGTAGTATGCAGAAAGCAGCTAGTGCCTAGTGGTACTTTCATGGGTTCGAGTTTTATAAATTTGGGGTTATTCGGTCTTTTGGTACCATCATTTAGCATACAAGTTGGTTGAAGTACCCAATAATTCATTGAGACATGGTCCATTGGTATCAATGTTAGCACTATCTGTGTCTATTTCACAGCCAATATACTGCTTGATCTTAGCGACATCCACCAAAGTTTCCCAAAAAGTCAAGGACAAAAGAATGTAGCACTTTTGGGGGTATCCAAAGAACAATTCTGCAAGATTGTTCACGTGCCTTTGAAAAATTTGACCCATAATTGGATTTAAAACACCTAATTCTAAATCAATATTATAATCAGGAGGTAGACTTCGGATGGATCAATACTTCAATAGACACTGTGAAGGGTAGCTCATCCTCATGTACTGGGTCTAACGAGAAGTAAATGTAATCTGTGTGGGCCTCCGCGTCTTTCCTGATTGTGTGTAATGGAGGCCGTTGTTTTGTATCCCTCCTTTTGCTTTATGAACTTTCTTTCTTTCTTTTTTTTTTAGTGTGTGAATATTTGGTATAATTTTAATTTATTTTACCTCGTTTAATATTTTTTTTATTAGATGCAAATCTCAACAAATTCACAGTTAAGATTTTCTTATATTCTATGTTCTTGCAAAATTTTAAAATAATCTGACATCGTTATGAATCAAATATTAAAATTTCAAGATTTCATATCTAAAATTGTGTATAAAAAATGGGCTTTTAGATTAGAAAGTAATAAAAAAACTTGGCATGCATGTTAAGAATACAAATAGCATGTAATTTAAGTTATTTAATAGTGAGATTTTTGAAAAATAATTTTTATAAAAAGTTATTATGTGGTGTAAGCTATGTTACACTATGTGTAATTTGAACTCAATACCATACACACACACACGCACATAAACACAAAAAACCCCCGAACTATCAAAACACACGATTGACCTCCCCATTTTAAAGATTTGTTACACTTAACTCCCAGTTGTTTGTTTTATTGTTAAATTTGATGAAATTTAGCATTGAAAGACCAATTTACCCCTCTACCATTTGTTTTGGAGAGAGGGTTTGGTATTTCAATATTAAATTCTAGCATACTCAACACCAAATTAAAATAGACGGCGAGGGGGATATTAAAACATAATTATAACTTTGGGAGATCAATTGTGCATTTCAATAATTCAAGTGGTTAAGTGTGATTCTAGGTGATAGGTTGGGGTGGAAGAGTGTAATTTATCCTTTATTTTTATTTTCTTTAAGAAACACGGGCATTCAAAACTCTTCGAGCCCTTGTGTATCACCTTAGGTGTGTATAGTCTCATCATCCCACACAAACCAAGTTAATCTGGGAGGAATCTCTTGGAGTAGCCCCAAAATGTTGGCTAGAGATTTCGAACCCAAAATCTCATAAACACCATAAAGCCTTAGAAATCACTAAGTCAAGTCCAACGACACAATTTCATGTTACGTTTCTTCCTGCAGTAGCACCAGCAGGGACGGAGCCATTCTTTGGCTTTAGGAGGCAGTGGCCCCCCCGAAAATTTGGGAAAAAAATTATTAGTGTATATATATATATATATATATATATATATATATGTAGGTAATAATTTATCAATTTGGTTCAATAAAATTACACTTGCCCCCTTAAAAATAGCAAACCCAAAAAATAAGCCCCATAACAAAATCAACAATAGAGAAGTTACAAAATTTAGCCTAATCTACCAATTTTACCAAAATAAAAAAGCCCAGCCTTTAAAAATTTTTGAAACAAAACTATTCGGTGAATTTAAATTTTCAATCCTTCCATCAAATTCCAAAAAAGAAGAAAGAAAGAAAGAAGAAGAAGAAGAAAAAGAAGAAAAAAAAAAAAAAAAAAACCCTAAAGGTGAGAGATGCCAGCACAACTTGACGGCAGATTGAGCACACTTCTAGCACAACACATATAGCAAAGCTGCACTCCAGCCTCTAAATCTGATATTTCTATCTCTCTCATTTGAGCAAGAAATCAATCTTTTCACTTTCTCAATTCCCTTATATACTGTCCTAAATAGAGAAGAAAGAGGGGCAGAGAGCTTTATGCCTCTATCTTTCTCTCTTTCTCTGTTTCAATAATGACCCATGTGTTGTGCAGTGAGTCAGTACATTGAAAGATATTTTCTCTACCAAAAGAAAAAAAAAAACTAGTTTATCAAATGGGTCCAAAATTACAGTTTGGATAAAAAATTTCACCTATGTTCCTGCAACCATTATAAGAATAGCAATAAATACATAAGGCGGGGACGTTTTGTGACAAGGGCCTAAAATACAAGAATGACCCAAATCTCCCCTTGGGTTCTTTAAAAGTGTTTATTATGGAGAATCAAGCCCAAAATTCCAAATGTATAATGAACAAAAGACTAATGGTGTTTTGACAAGAGAGAATCAAAATGCTAATAACAAAAGTGTAAAAAAAGTGTAAAAACATAACAGGTCTGAAATTTCGACCCACAGTCACCGAGAATGGGAGAATGAGAGAGGTTGTGAGGAAGAGAGAGAATGTTCCCCTGTACCCATATTTCCACCCCTAAGGTTCAGAATTGTGAGAATGTTTCCTGGCTCAATGGGTTTTTGCTCTCAAGTTTCAACTTTATAGGGGAAAACGTGGTTCAACAGGTCTGAAACTTTACCCACAGTCACCGAGAAAAGGAAATTGAGAGAGATCGTGAGGAAGAGAGAGAAGGTTCCCCTTCCCATATTTCCACCCCTAAGGTTCGGAATTGTGAGATTGTCGACTGGCTGAATGGGCTTTTGCTCTGAAGTTTCAAGTCTCTAGGTAGAACGTGGTTGGTTTTCATTTGAACTGATGAGAGAGTTTTATATAGAGTTTGGGGTATTGCTAATAACTGGTTTTTGAGTGGCGGAAGAGGCTTTTATCCCCCATGATACTAATTTGGTGTTTTGGCTTGGGTTTCTTTTGTTTAGGGAAGAGTTTGGCATGCTTTTAGCATGATTTTGGAAACAAAGTTGTTTCCTCTTCATGGCTACTGTCTCTGGTCTTTGCAAGCCTTGAAAAACTACATTTAAGTGGCTAAGTGGGCTAGTTTGTTTAGCTTTTTTCTTAGAGTTAGCTGTGTTTTGGTGTGGAAAATGGAGATGGGCTAAAAATTAGGGGCACAATCACCCAGAGCATGAAAGCTCTTTTTAGGTGGAAATTTTGGGTGCAAGACCTCCTCCATAAGCCTGAGGTGATACTAGTGTCCCTTACCCACTTGGTGGCATGCATGGGTTGGGCTCATACAAAATGTTCGAAAGGAACTGACCCATACCCTCCAAACCACACTTTCTCAATTTCCCCCATAAGACCCATGGGCTTGGGCCATGCTTAAAAGAATAAAATATAATATAATACATGAATCGAGTTCATAAGGAAGTTGAGCTTGGTTGAATTGGGCTTGTACGAAATGTGTCGCGAAAATGGGTATCAACAGTTTGATAGACTAGGCAAATGACTCAGGTTGCTCCATTTTAGTAAGAGAAAAGAATGTATTTTGTTGTTCTATTTATTTTTGGAAAATGCTAAATGACAAACCTTGCATTATGTATTATTGATCTCTTTATATTCTAGATTTTAGTTGTTAACGAAATTTTCGTTATTTTAATACAAAGACTTTTGCTTATATTCCTTAGAATAAGATTAAAATTAGTTTTTACCCCTATAAAAAAAATCTATTGAAAAGGCGAGTTGCCAGGTTGGAACTTCGAAGTAGTTCTTAATGGGCTTGAAGTGATTTTTAATTCAACGAATAAATGACACAAAATTATAATGAAATTAAAATTTACTTGGGACACTTGGGAGTTGGCACAAAATTATAATGGATGAGCTTAATGATTTTTTGAGCTTCCACTTTAATTATAGGCTAAAATATTGTTTTTGTCCCTAAATTCTACATGAATTTCGTTTTTTGTTCCTACACTTCAAAATTTTCATTTTTTATCTCTAAATTAATATAAAAATGTTAATTTTTTTATTCTAGTTTCATCTCTAAACTATTGAAAAAATCTTTTTTAAAAGTTTAGGCACAAAAGGCAAGATCCATGCAAAGTTTAAGATTTTTAAAAAACATTTTCCACCAAAACAAACTAAGCATGGGTTAAAAAATATATATAATATATGATAATCATAACAATAATGACAATGATTTTTAAAATAAAATAATTAGTACTAGTCTAAAACTAACTCTTATGGGGATTTAAAAAGAAAATTAAAAAAAGAAAAGAAAAGAGATTTCACAAGACTTTGACTTCATAAGCAAGCCAATAATGGAGGAGTCAAAGAGTAAGCCCCTTGCACATATTAGTGTCCTCACACCTTAGGTTCATAAGTGTGGTTTCTAACTCGAATTTAAGGGACAAAATTGGCCTCTGCCTTTTTCGGGCAAATTAAATAGCCTTATGCCCCCTTTCCCAAACTAATTAGGGAAATGCCCCTCTTTTGAAACTTGACTTATTCAAAATCGAGTTAAGCTCTATAGTGACCTTTTTAAGGACCTATAGTAACGTTTTTAAGGACTTATAGTGACGTTTTTTAACTCGACTTCTATGAAATTGAGTTATAGGTAAAAAAATTGCCTATAACTCGATTTCAGTGAAGTCGAGTTAAAAAATGTCACTATAGGTCCTTAAAACGTCACTATAGGCTCCTTAAAACACCACTATAGGGTTTCAGAATTTCTTTTTTTTTTTTAACTTGATTTATCATAAATCAAATTTTAAAAGAGGAGCATTTCCCTAATTAGTTTGGGAAGGGGGGTATAAGGCCATTTAATTTGCCCGAAAATGGCAAAAGCCCAGTTTGTCCCGAATTTAAGTGAAAACTTAACAATAATGACATTTTTTGTGATACTCTATATCTGTGGTTCGATCACCACTTCTCTTTTCTTGCACTATCTACTTATCAAAAAATAATGTGGTCCCTTATCAAGTATATTATTCTCAAAATTATTTAATACATTTTTACTCTATAAAAGAAGCCAAACTTTTTTTCCTTACTTTTTTTAATTGTTATAAGGGGAAAAAATCTCTCTCTTTTTTTTTATTAGTTAAAGGAAACAACAACAAAAGAAGGGTCTAAGTCTAACCCATATAAACTTTGTCCAAGTTCTTAAACACTACTAGCTTGTTGCCCAAGTTAATCAATTCAATTTAACTAATATACAATTTACAGTTGTTGAGACATCAGTATCGATCCCTAGTGTACTGATTGCAACAAAACGTTACTTGTGGTCCTATGATGATGTTGGGTAGATGAAGTGTGAAACCATTTTCAGTAACGTAAAAAAAAAAAAAAAAAACCCAATCAATATCATAATCACAGTTTAAGCACAGGAAAAACCACTAAATACATAACAAAGTTCACATATAAGTATGCACCCTTAGTGCGGTGGTCAATCCACAAGTATAAGTGCTTGTAAGGTGTGAGGGGCAAAGGGCAGGGTTCAAGTCTCTAGAAGGGAGCTTCACACACATATACACTTAGAATAAACTAGAGTAGAATTACTATCTTGTAGAAAAAAGAATAATAAATAAATAAAAAAAGTCCACATATAATTAGTGTAAGGCTGTAATCCCAATATAATCCAACAGCTCAAGACAACGAACCCATCTTTGATTATTCGATAAGTATATATTAATTATTTTCACGTCCAACCTTGCAACTTGACTATAATTATTAGAAACTGACATAGGAACGTGACCTTTCGCAAGCCAATGAACACCAAAGGACAAAGCAACTGTTCCTCAAAAAAAAAAAAAAAAAAGGACAAAGCAACTTACCAACACCAGATGCCAAATAATTAATCAAAGGAAAAAAAATATGCAAATGATGGGAAATTTTCTAATTAATAGATCCCACCTGAGCACCTACAAACTACAGCGGTTTTAAATAAATTTAATTAGTATAATTTTTTGTTGTCAAATAAAAAATCTAAAGGGCCCTTCCTATGTTCGACCTGACCCCCTTGGATCGACCACATAAACTAACAATTCTGGTAATAATATGAAAGAGTATTGAATGGAAAGCTTTTGGAGAAGTACTTGAATAAGTTCAATGGTGCACTTATGATATTTAAATGGATGGTAGTGATATTGATGTATCCAGGCCAATAGAATTTAAGTTGACAATAATAACGGTAAGACAATTTAGACGAAAGATTCCTATCACGGGGTTTTTTATTTTTATTTATTATTTGTATATATTTTTTAAATGGTTTAATTACACATTTGACTCAAAATTTGACCCATATTCCAAGAGCCCTTACCGTTAATTGAGTAACTAAAAATGTTGTTTTCACTTTTCACACGCTTTGTATAACACTACTTTTTAAATGATATAGGAATGACCTGGGTTAAATAGATGATGTTGAGTCTATACAGCAAAAACTATAATTAAAATTAAAACTAATTAAGAAAAAATAAAGGTATATCAGTTAAATAAGATCATGTGATACTCACATGAACTTGGGTGATTTGGGTTAGATTGAGAGAATAGCTGGGGAAGAAATCTAAAATCCCCAGTTATTCTTTCTTGCCGGCATTTTCTAGACACAATAGAGACACTGCACAAAATCCATACCAACAAAAACCCAAAATACTACTCTAGTATTTTCAATTCTCATCCCTCAAAAGTTCCCAAAAGGCTAAAATACAAAACCACACATCTAAATGCTACCTCCAAAGTAAAAGCCAAGTCCATCACTATATAGATTGGCACTACTATAGTCATCAATAGCATTCTTCTTTTGGAACACTAGCAAGGGCCATATGATTTTACACTCTCCTAAGATTCCTATCCCAATACCTCCTATTGAAACCTTCATGGCCAGCTTTGTTATCAGTTATCACCAACATAGTATGAATCCAATGCTACTCATACGCCATCAAGGGCATCAAAATGGTGGGTTTAATCCAAGTGATGCAGTGCATTTTGATAATTGTAATGTGTTTTTATATTTTCTTATAAATTCTAAGCTTTAACTTTTTCTAACAAAGGTGATTAGAGATACTTTTCTAACAAAGGTAGTTAAAGATAAGCAAGAAGCCTGGTTAAGTACTCAAATAGCCAATTAAATGCTTGGAGCTTATGTTTGTTAAGCCAACCAATGACATACATTATTGTCAAACTATAAATAGACAAGCCTAATGTAATTGTAATCAATATGATTGATACTTGAATGAGAATGGAGTCTTAAGAGTTTTGTTACTACCTCAACCCCAACAAGGTCCTCAACATTCCGCATAGTCCAAGTTGGCCACATAAACCACTCTTATCACCAATGTCTTGTCACTCTTGCGTACAAAGATCAAGTTTGGCAATGGGGGGGATTTTGTTGTGTTTAATTTGTGGTTGTGAGTGATTTGAGTTTGGATTGTCGTTGGCCGACATTTAGAGAGAAGGGTTTGTTTGGTTGTTTGGGTAGCAAGAAAGTTAGAGAGAATAATAGGGCTAAGGATTTTAGATTGGTAATAAAGAAAATGTGGTCGAATGAATGGTCTTATTTTATTTTATTTGTTTATTTTTTTCAATTTCCTACATGTTTATGTGGAATTTAATTTCGCACCACGTAGGGTCTAATATATAAAATTGCTTAAAATTATTGTTGTTTAAATCATTTAAAATTATTTTTTTACCCACATGAGCAATGCCCTGTCAATTAAGAATGATTTTTAAATACAAAACTTTGCCACATCAACATTTTCAATTACTTAGTTAATGTCAAGGGCTTTTTTGAAACAATATTTAAAAATATATATAAGGATTAAAATGAAACATTTAAAAGTATAAGGAATATTTTGAAAAAAAAATTTAAAATTTAAGGAAAACATAGTATTCATTTCCCTTGTTTCTTCTTTTGAAAAAAAAAAAAAAAAAGTCTTAATGGTTTCTGATGTCAAAATCTTTGATATGATTTTACAAGTGAAATTACTAAGACTATTAGCCCCATTATGATCTTTTGATATGATTTTAAAATGTAACCAGTAGCATTCTGTTAATTTTTGTAGTTATTGCAACTTCCAAGAGAGGTGAAAACCATGTAGTTTTGTCCATGGCTTTTTTCTCCCCTACTTGTTTCCTTATTTTATTATTATTTTATTTATCTAACGACTACAATCCACTGTTTGGTCAATACCCTTTAAAGCCTTTTTCTGCTCTCAAATTGAAAACAGTGTAAAACAGTTGTGTCCCAGTTAAATTTTGCTGTCATGTCCAGACTCCAGACGATATTTTGATCTATTATTTTGTTAGCAGGCTGCATGCAACGCCGTATGATATAATGACAGCTATTGTTTTTTTTAAATTAATTGTTAATCTTCGTATGTGGTCGATAAAAGTATTTTCTAATGAAGAATGTGATTGTAGATGTAACTTGGCGAGAAAACTAATAGCAGATTTCGACTTTACTGCCAAGTTGCCAACCAGCTCACTCAAGCTGACCAATAACAAAAATCAGACAACGTAATGAAACTATTCATGTTGCGGCCACAACATAAAAAAAAAAAAAAAAAAATACTACTCAACAATTCCTTTCAATATTACCAAGCAACTATAATCTACAATGGTCAATAATTGTAAACAAATTGGAATGTCATTGTATCGTTCACTAAAAAAATTTTTACATGGGTTCCAGTACTAATTAACTCAGTTGGTAAAGTTTTTTATCGTTGAATAAGAAATCTGAGTTTGAACATTGCCTATACAAAAAAACTTATTGGTATTTTAATCAAGGTTCTAATTAGCTCAACTAAATCCTATAATTTGTAAACTATAAATTGTTAAAATAGACCATGGGACACTTGCAGCCAAATTAGTACCTCTATCTCTATATTTCTATATTTATGGCAAATGTTTTCATTTAATTCATGAACAGAGGGTTAAGGGGAAAAATTCCCAAACTAAAACACAGACCCAATCCCTCTCAATCATAGTTCTAACCAAATGAGGATAAACAGAATAACTTGTGTTTTCAGTGGGAAAAGTCTGTGACAGTTTCACGGCACAATAAAAGAGCTAAAGAAAAGGGACAAAGTGAAAGCCATATAGGGTCCACCCCCTCTAGCAAGGTGCGTGTGACCCCACATAACAACAACAATACACTGCGACCCCACCCCTGACTGGCCCACATTTCCCGCCTAATTATTATATAAAAAAAAGGTCCCTAGGGACGCAAATGAAAAGATGATATTACCAAGGAATATTTTTGGAAAAAAAATCAAGAATATAATCTGACCATAAATTTCTGAAAGAAAGTGGTTTTGTAATTTGTCTGTAGACTCTGTTCAATATAGCACAAAGCTCGCCCGTGAAGAGAGGCTTTTTTTTTATTGATTTGAACATCTACATATACCTAGTTTTATAAGACTGTATAAGGCTATAAAGATTCAAACAACTTTCAGAATAAAATAGAAAAGTAAAAATAGAAGCATAAAACAAAAAGAAAATGATAAATTATAAACAATGTGGAGTCCCTTTGATTATGTGTTTGGAAAAAAAGATAATCAAGTATAAGTGTTTGTGGGGTGTGAGGGTAAAGGCCGAAGTTCAAGTCTTTAGGAAAAAATTTCACACACATATACACTTAAGATTAATTTAGAATAAAAATTTTATCTTATATTAACAAAAAAGAAAAAGTTTAGAGGTAATAAAAACACATGATCCAAATAAATTCAACCATGTGTATATTTCATAAATTCACAATATATTTTTTTTTTTTTTTTTTTTTTTGGGAAAGGCCCCAATTTAGGGAATATAAAGAATATTCTCAACTCCAATTATCCATGTTTGTAAATTTTTTTAAAAAAATGAAAAAGCTTTCAAAATAAAAAATGAAATATTTGTTGTCACTAATGAAAATTGATTTTAGATATTGTTGACAGTTTCAACATTAATATTTCGTCGTTTTTTAAGGAGCTTGAAAACCCAAGAGATAATGATGGAGATAACAAGATTAGATTCTTTACTTTGATAGTCATCTAAATCTTTATCTTTATATAGAATTAAACAAAAAGGAATAAACAAAAGTTTGAAGATTAGAATTTAGAACTCTCTTCTAATTCGATTGGGACACTTGATTCCAGGACTTCACATCTTTACAAACTACTACTCAGCCTCTAATCTAAACCCACCTACTCATATAACTATAATTAGAAGACTATTAATTATTACATAAAATTGAAAACGACAGACTTTGAGACAGTTGAAATCTCTCTATCTCAAAGCCTCAAAACCTTTCTCCCTCCTCACATGATTCTCCAAACCACCTGCACAGCCACATAATAGTTATCACTTATTAGCATCAAAGATCATAAAACCCATGTAGATTAAATTTTAAAAATTAAAAAAAAAAAAAAAAAGATTCAGCAATTAATATTTCTAATCAAGAATTGATGTTTATATGTATAACTTCTGCCATTTGCACTGGTTCTCTTTGCTGGATAAAAAAAAGTGTTTAACTTGTATTTTAATAGGAAATTTCCTTCAAATTGTTTTTCCTTTTGTGAGGTTGGGAAATTTCACCCACTTGTTTTTTTCTTTTAATTATTTTCTGGGTGTTTATAATACAGAAAACGAGAGGAAATAATAAAACAAGGGATATAATAAATATAAGTAAGGCGATCAGTTTCTGAAACAAAACCATGAATATATGTAACTGGAATTATCAGATATCACAGTCATTAAAATCCAAAAAGCTGTTTCGTACACAAATAAATAACAGAAACTCACATCAAATCAAACTGCAACAGTTGTTACAAACTCCAAAGCAAAAACAAAAGCCAGAAAAAGACACACCCATGACCAACCAAACAGACAATACTCAATTAAAAAACAACAAAGTATTATTATAATTAAAGAAAATTAATTAAGCAAATTTGATCCAAGACCCAGAAAGCAATTACCTTGTGGTTTACAACTAGGTGGATCTTCAAAGAGTGACAAAGAGAGTTGCTTGTGAGCAACCCCTATGTCAAACAGTATAAGCCCTGATTTGGGATCATCAACAATGATATCTTTCACAGGTAGCCATAGAAAAAGCTCTTCTTGGGACAAACCAACAACACCTATGAGACTTCCATAGCTAAGATTTGCCCTCACAACGCTGTCAAAGTATACCCTATTCTCAAACTTGGTGAGACATGGCCCATCTAGAAACACTTCTAGTGTACCATTGTCTAAGAGTGTGTAGGACTTAACCTCCTTAGGAAGTAGACCAGGTGGTAAGCCTTTGGAGCGAAGAAGGTCATGGATGGAGGAGGTGTAAGAGAGAGAGATAGGTAGAGAGAAAAAGATCATAAAGGTACATAGAAAGACTGAGAAGTGGGTGTTAAAGGAGTTGGCCATGGTTGATTAGAATTTAGAACAAAGAAGAGAGAGAGAGAGAGAGAGAGAGAGAGAGAGAGAAAGAGAGAGAAAAATGAGGTTTAAGGAGTGGTTTTTGAGAGAGAGCTGGAGGGAGGTTGGAAAGTGGAAAGACTGTTTAAAAAAGGATGTATTTGGGCGAAGTTGAATTACTGTTCTGCCCTTGTTTGGTGACTAAGTGGGGACAATTGGGTTTTGTCCTTAGGGTTTTAATTATTTTTGTATTGTATCGCCTAATGAACCTTAATTGGATCTTGGTTGTTTATACTTTATATGGGAGTAACATTTTGGTACTTTTTTACCCAAAAAAAAAATATATATATATATATATATATTTTGGTACCTTGCTTAATCTCTCATTTATTTGTCTTCTAAGCCTTTAATTAATTTATTTATTATGATTAACACCAATTTATGCGGGTACCGTACTAGTATTAGAAATTCATATTAGAACCACCGTATACTTTTGGTGTGATGGTTTCTTCACAAATATGAGTGTTTGTTGGGTATAAGGGACAAAGGTTAGGGGTCAAATTTTAAAAATAGAGTTTTACGCATATACACTTAGATTATATTGGAATAGAATTTTTATCTTATATTTGGTAAAATTACTTTGGGATTAGTTTTACTTATTCCCTTTTTTTTTTCTTCAAAAAGATTATTATCTGTTCCTCATAAATTCTCTTGCATCCTCATCTAGTCAATTCTGCAGTCAAATGACTCAAATCCTATGTACTTCGATTGGATGATTCTCACAATTTCATTAAATCGTAGAGAATTTCCATAGTTACTTGATGAATGTGCACTCATCACCGAACCTCTCAAAGCCAATGACCACAATAATGGGAGAGGACACAATTGCATATTTTTCTGTACTTTATTTGGCTTATCAATTTTGCTACTATTTATAGTTTTATACTCTACTCTATGAACAAGCAAATAAGTCATGAATAAGAATATCTCACTCTAAACTCCAAAGTGGTCCAAACAGCTCAATCAATGTACATCCACATTGGTCAGATTTCATCACAGATATGGACAGCTAGGTTAATTAATATGCAAGCCTAAGTTGTTAGTTGTTACACCATCCAAAACATTTATTACCCCCAAGACAGAAAATTATCAAATTAACCAAGGTTTAACAGTGAAAAGGGTATTTTAGTAAATCCATAATTCATAGTAAGAACAACGGAGTGTCACACAAAGTAACGGTTGTATCTACAGTCAAAAAGTCAGAACCCAGAAGGCCCCTTGACCCTTCACATCAATTTTTAACTAAATGGATAGTGAAAAAGGTAAATCCATTTTTTTTTATAATACAAAAACAAAAAAATTCACTATTTTGAGACACGTATGTGTAATGAATTACAAAAACTTCGTACCATTATTAAGCTACGCATGGGGTGATGAAAAAAGTAGATTCACACTGCATAGTTGTGCTAACATGTTAGCACTTTTTTTATTTTTTGTATGTGTTGGGACACAGATTGGCTAACCAGTGCATGAGCGAGGCGTAGGAATCATGTCAGTGGTCTGAGCTTAAGACCCGGGGAGAAAATTACGAAGTTTCCATACCTTTTGACAAAAGAGGGCAATGAAAATATTATATTTTCCTTTATGCCACTGTAGTATCACGCAGTGACAGTTCTTGGACCAAAAAAGTTTCCAGAGATAATGATTACGTTACACACAGGGGACCTTTAGTAGGTGCTAGCAGCTTAGATGCTATATCATTCAATACACGTGGACCAAGGAGTGATCGCCTACTTCACATTGGTTTTTGGGGATTGACATTGCGTGCAATACAAATCAATGCTGTATACACAACTATATTTACTTTTTTTTTGTTATTTTATATCAAGGTAAAAAGTTTTTATTTATTTATTATTTAGCTTATTTTTTTGTACTATTTATAAGTTTTATTATATTTTTGGTATTATTCATGAGTCTCATTGTATTATTTCAACTACTTTTTAGGATTATTTACAGTACTTTCAACAAAAAATTTTCAATTTCAGCTAAATAAATCGTTCCCAAACGGACTTTAAATTTCACAGAAGTTTAGTTGGTAGATTATTATTTATTAATGGGTTTTTGCTCTACTAAATATCAATTAAATACTATTTTTTATCTTTTGTAGGTTCCAGTTAGCTTAACTGATAAAGTCTTTGATAGTTGAATAATAGATTTGAGGTTCAATCCCTACCTACACTAAAAACCAATTGGTGTCTTGGTCTGATGATAAAATAATATCATTAGGAGCAGACGTCATAAGTTGAAACTCTCTCAAAAAAAAAAAAAATTGTTTGACTCTCTATTTTATATACTTTTTTTGTATTAAAATTGTTCTGATTTTTTGAGATGTAAAATTGTTATTTAAGTTTTTGTATTAGATTTTATTTACATCTTTTTCAAAAGTTGTTAGGAAAATTTTATTAATGATTATTCGACATATTAATAATAATTTTTTGGGGGGAAATAAATTTTAATTTTAATTGAGTTAAATTTCTATTGGCTCAATATTTTTGGGGTCTTTTTGAAGGTGGGGAAAAATGCAAAATTCACCCTTTTTTTTCAAAAAAAAAAAAAAATTCTTCATTTTACAATTTTAAAGAGATTTTTATACAATTTTGGGGGCTTTTTGCTTATGCAATTGGGGGCCTTAAAACCCTTCAAAAAAATTGTACAAGTAGGCAGGGATAGACCTACACTAGGGCAGAGGGGGGCCATCCCCCCCCCCCCCCCCCCCCCCCAAAAAAACTAATATATGCATATAAGCTATAAATAAATAAATAACTGGTATACAAGAAATTAAGATTTTCCCTTAAATATATATATTTGTCTCTCCTCCTCTAAAATATTTAGATATTGACCTACAAGAAAATAAATAAATAAATAAAATTCATGCCCCTTTAACTACAAAAACAAAATATATATATATATGGACTAAACAAAAATTGCTCACAAAATAAGAAACACTTATTTTGTATGTTATACTTTGTTGATTTGTTTTATAATATGAAATGTTTAAGAAATACTTATTTTGTACGTAGTATTTTGTTGAATATGAAATAGATGGTAGTTTTTATTTTCATAATTTTTTTTTTAGTTTTAAGCTTTACCCCCCCCCCCCCCCGGTATGAATCTTGGTTCCGTCCCTGCAAGTGAGGGCCTAGGCCTTGAGTTGGCCTTGGGCTCACCACTGAAACTATTTTATTATAGGAAAAGTTAATGAATATCTTAAGTGTATTGTATTATAAACTATTTTTACAAAAATTTTATGAGAAAATTAAAAAAAATGTAACTAATTTTTTGGACAGTATTTTTTATATTTTTTATGAAAGTGATTTTTTTTTTTTTTTGGAAAACAAACAATAAATGAAAGTGATATTTAAACTTTCTTAAAATGTTCTATTAACAAATAATCTAACTGCAGCTGTCAATAAGACCTTTTTATTATTTGACATCAACAACTTGTTACCTCATACATGTGTAAAATTTGTTGTTGATTTTGGTATTTCTCTAGACTTATTGATACTAATAGAACCCATAAATGTGGTCATTATTCTTATCCCACTTAAGATATACTCATAAATGACGTGGAACTATCCTTGCAATAATGGGACTTGCTAATATCCTGTCCCACGACTTTAAACTCGTAAGGAAATTAGCCATAATAATTTCCTATCACTAAATCATCTTTGGTGGTCTCTCACAAAGTTTTTAACTTTTTCACTCTTTTAAATTTTTGGGTAAAATATCATTTTCGTCCCTAAACTATCACAAAAGTTTGTTTTTCGTCCCTAAACTTTCAAAAGTTCGTTTGTCGTCCCTAAACTATCACAAAAGTTCGTTTTTCGTCCCTAAACTTTCAAAAGTTCTATTTTCGTTCCTAAACTTTTCCAAACGTATTGATTTTCGTCCCTCCCACATCAGCACTCTGTCAAAGCCACGTCAGCACTCCGTCAGACGGAGGGACGAAAATCAATACGTTTAGAAAAGTTTAGAGACGAAAATATAACTTTTGAAAGTTTAGGGACGAAAAACGAACTTTTGTGATAGTTTAGGGATAAAAATGATATTTTACCCTAAATTTTTTTTTTTTAATTCAATTCAAAATTATCAAAACAACTTTCAATCTAAATCCTTTAAAACTATCCCACATCGCATGGGATCTCGATCCGGTTTTTCCATATATGCTTTTTTTTCTTTTTTTCTTTTATACTAATAAATAATAATTCCATATAGGCATACGGTTAGTTTTATTTAACTTCTCGAAAAATCCAGCTGAGTTTATGGGCTCCTGTTATACCAGGTTGCCGGTTGAAATGGCCCACGTGTGTGTTCTGCAGGTCCCCGCGCGTGACATTTTTTTTTTCTAAAGTGTGAAGTCCCCGCGCGTGACATGTTCGTGAGAATCGTGACCTCCTTTATGATGGATGTACCAATAAAATCATTAGAATGGCCCAAAAAAGATTGTAATACTATAGAATATGGATTTTTTTGCAACTATCCTATACTTTAATCTAATCATTAACAGTACTCTTTGATTTTTTTTTCCTCTCACTTAATTCCTTGCATTTCTTTTTTAATAATGTTACAGCCACGTAGTATTTTATAACATTTTTACAAATTGTTAACGTGACCAATTTTTTATTGATTTTTATTTAAACTCACCATTAATACTATTTTTTCATATATTAATAATCACTTACCACATCAGTAGTTTGTAGAATTTTTTATAAAAATTTTGTATTTCTAGCGTTACTCTTTCTTTCCTAGTTACAGAAATGATCAGTTCTTTGAAATGGCAAAAAAAGAAAAAAAAAATCTTGTTATCCAATTTTTTTTTTCCATTTATTATATTCAAAATTGGCTAACAAGTACATCAATTTATGTGTTATTTAATTTTCACATTTTCATATGAGTAATATTTATTGATATTTGTAGGGACCGGTTTCGAGCGCTCTCCGCAGATTGTGAGAGTGGACCCAAACCCAGCTAACCCTCCAATAAATTTATAGAGTATGGGTTCAAGAGTTAGGCCCTAGTAAGGAATGCAGTAGCCATGCATGGTTGTACGTGAATGCTAATAACTTAAGTGTGGGTTGGAATGCACAATAAGGCTCCTCGGACGGGTTTATAGAGGTTGGAGTTGTTCTTATTTCTTTTAAGAAAGGTTACAATGATTGAGAGAAAATACACTGCTACAGTATTTCTTTTCTCTGGTATTTCGTCCGTCCCCCTCTCAAGAGGGACTTCTTACATTATATACTTCTCTCTCAGTTGATCCTAACCCTACATTTGTTGATCAACCCGGCTTCCACTTGAGAGTCTGTCCCATCAGCCGCATTCTCATCCCTCCTGTGGGTTGTAGCGCCCAAGACGGCACTGTTCAAAGGTCTTATCCTCATTAATGCGGCCAGGGCGTTAGTTGAGGGCATTTAATGTGGAGATGACAGTTCACCTGAGACTTGCTCCTCCACCATGCTTCCATGTCCGGTGCTTGGTACTTGCTATTTGCTCATTGGATGCTCAGGGAGATTCCCCTTAAGGGTATGCTGTTTGCCCACTTTCTGACCTCGGTCTCCCGAGGATGTAACCATCCTCGGCAATGCTCCTTGGGCCCTGGGCTCTACACTTTCGTCCTCGGACCTTGGACACGTCCTCGGCGTGGGCCTCTAGGCCTAGTCTGAAGTGGGCCGGAGTTGCTTGACTTATTCTGGCCCCATAATATTCACTACAAATTTTTAAATAAAGACTTATGGTAATTCTTCATCTAGTTAGTTCTTATTGTGCCTCCGCTTAGGCCAACACTTTCATCAACGCATGTACACCCAATTGGAAGATATCAATAACTGATTCAAGATCAAGCTTCATATCCCTTGGATTATAGAGTGTATTGAAGCTTGAATTAGAGGAATTCATTGTATTCTTTTCTTATAATGATTCATACAAAGAATTGTACCCACTTTCATACATATCAATACTCATTGATCATTTGTTACTTTATTTCTTGGAGTAATTTATCAACACGAGAGTTGTGTGTATAAGTATTTCATGACCTACAATTGTTAGAATTATTTGTTAAATTATTAAATTTATCATATTTCAATAATTTAAACTTTTGAGACAATCAATAATTTAACAACACATGCTTGGAATTAGGATATCAGCTTATAACCATTAACATGATGACATGATTTCTCATGCTATTACATTTTTTTACTGCGGACACCTATCATCTAGAGATTTACAAACACCAATTCGTTATTATACCGAAAAAAGTGAATCAATGTACAAATCAAGTGATAGCCACAGATCGATCTTTCAATACCCCGACCACAAGTATCCTTTTTGTATCATAGAGTTATGTGGAAGACAAAATTTAAGCACAGTTTTAATTGTTGTATGTTAGGTTTCTTAATTAAATTCATGCATTTTTTTTTATTGCATTGACCTAAAAAATTATTCCTAAGTTTTACCCTCTATGTGTAGCGTGTTCCAAATTCTAGTAATTTTGAGCTATACATAAATTTTTTTGCTGAAGAAATAAATAAATATTCCCTTTGATTAAAAAATATTTTTATCATGCACAAACATTATAGAAAGGACTAATTTCCTTCTTTCCTCTTTATTTTTTTGTTTTGGTATTCTTACTGTTTATCAGTGGTAAATATTGTTGTTGACAGTGAGAGTGTAAAGCATTTGGGAAAGAGGGGGAAAAAAGATGATAAATATATCTTTTCCTCCCCCTCTTCATTAAGGATAAAGGGAATGGTCATCTACAAGTTTGAGTAATTGGTAAAGAGCTACCCTTTTTTATAAGCCAAAAAAAAAAAAAAAAAAAAAAAAAACTGGGATAGAGAGGATGTTAGTTTATGTTTGAGAAAAATTGATAGGTTGTGGATGTTTTTACTTCAATTTTTTAAATAGTAGTTTGGGTAGGTAGGAGAGAGTGAAAGGTTGTTTACAATTTGGTTACAAATTGAAAATTAAATTTATTACTTTTTCTGAAAACTTAAATAAAGTGGATATATATATATATATATATATATATATATTTATTTATTTATTTATAAATAAAGGGCTTTTCCAAGAAAAAAACAATTGATAAGTGACAACTTCAATTTTCAAGTGATGAGAATTGGCTTAATATAACAGTATAGTACAAATGTATGATATAGATTTGCGATATTTGCATAAATCTTTGTTGAAATTGATTCTTTTTTAATACCAGAGAATAAAAAATAAAAAAGTATACAGTAATACATTATTAGCATTGTTAGCAAAACTTCATCTCATCTTTTATTTTTCATTCTTTAGATTTGATCAATATCTTGATCATTTGATCTGTTGAACGTTGCTAAGACTCGAGCATGATTTTTTTTTTCTTCTTCCACCTTTCACTTCAGTCTTTTTTATTTTTTAGTAAATCACTTCAGTCTTTAATAAGTATATAATCCAGCTAGTAGCTAGATATTCCGCTATGATTTTTTACGTATTAACAATTTTATGGTATAATAAATATGTAGGCGAAAAAATCCGAACCAAAGTGCCTTACAAGTTTATACTTTATATACGGTGGTCGGTGGGTAATTTGTCTCTATCACTACAATTTGTGGTACTGAAAGTGGTGATGGACTCATGGGGCATATTTGATTTTTTAAGTTTCAATTATGATCGAAGAGGCTTGGTCCTAAAAGGTGGAATAGAAGTGAAAAGGAAGTGGTAGTGTTCACTGTCATTTACAGGTTACGATTCATTCACTTGAACTGTCTGTGAGGGTAATATTCATATATATATATATATATATATATGATTGATCTTATTCTTATTTTGTTTTTTGCAATTGTAGGTTTTCTTCCAAATTAAGAGCCAAAGAAAACAAAATAGAATCATAATCCCGCAATGAATGTAGAACATAATTTTAAGTTGTTGAGATCATTTGCACCAGTCTTGCACATAATTTTATTGTTGGGTCCCAAATAATATTATCAGAAAAACTATCAATTCAAAATAGCAATCACACATAAGAACACGAATATTTACGTGGAAAACCTTTTTTCTTTGAAAGGAAAAACTGCAGGACAAAATCCGAATAATTTCACTATTATCAAATCAATTATAATAATTATTGTGTATGTCTCACGATTAAAGAAAAATCTCTTTTGTTTTTCATTGCACTCACACACACACTAATTATATCTTTCAAAGGTAACACTTTGCTCTCTCATTTTTATTTTATTCTCTACGCACAACTCTCTTTCTTGGTTGCTCTCCCTTTTCTCTTTTGCGGTCCTTGTTGCTGCTCTCCTCCTTCTTGCATTCCTCCCAAGTAAAAATCCTTTTTTTTCTCTCTCTCTTGGTTTCACGCTCTATTTTCCCTCTCCCCATAGGGAGGACCCTTGGGCCAAAGCCAAAACCAAAGCCTACAAATTATTTGTAGTATTGTCTATTTATAAGACTATTTTGCTATTCTCTCTTGAACTAGGAATACATTACCTCTTTAACAAGGAATTTATTCCCTCTTGGACTAGAAAGACATTACCTCTTTAACAAGGAATAAACTTCTTTCCACACCAAGGGATAGTCTTTCCTTCTACAACAAGGAAATCCAAATTAATTTTTCCTTCTTCAACTAGGAAATCTAATTGACTTTCCTAGTCACAATTGGAATTTGAGAAAATTTCCCAACAATTTCCACCTTGACTCCAATTCCATCAATTCTCCTTAAATAATATTATCAACAATATTTGCAATTCAAAATAACAATCACACACAAGAACACAAGTACTCTTACACACATACTAATTATCTCTTTCAAAGCCGGCAACACTTTACTCCCTCCTTTTTATTTTCTTCTCCACATACGGCTCTCTCTTGGCTGTCTTCCTTTTCTCTTAGCGGCTCCCTCTTGGCTGCTTTCTCTCTTTTTTTTGGTGCAGCTTCTTCTTTCTTTGCTCTTGCACATACTCTCTTTATGTCTTTTCGAAGGTAGCAGTACCTTACTCTCTCCTTCCTCATGCGTTCCATCCAAGCGAAAATCCCTTTTTTCTCTCTTGGAATAGCTCCACCTTAATCAAAGCAATCCATTCTCTTCCATCTTAACTCACAAAAAGAGTAATCCACTAAATCAACCAAGCTCTAATATCACAGTTGGTCTTTTCTTTCACAACATTGTAAGCAACTGAACTTAATAGAGTTAATCGAATAACTCCCAATATTTGTCTATCAAGAAAGTTCCAATCTTCATCCTTCATGGTATTAGGTTTCTTCCCCAAAGAGGCAGATACAACTTCTTCCCATAGAGATAATCTTTAATATGCATCTTCTAATATTCAAAGTCTGTTCAATCAAGTTTTTCAATTCCTGAAACCTTGCCTTTTTCTCCGGCCATCGCTTCTACTCGGCTTTAACTCTAATACCACTTATTGGGTCCCAAATAATATTATTAGAAAAAATATCAATTCAAAATAGAAATCACACACAAGAACACAAATATTTACGTGGAAAACCCTTTCTCTTTGATGGAAAAAACAACGGGATGAACTCCAAATAATTTTACTATTATCAAATCAATTACAATAATTCTTATGTAGGTCTCACAGCTAAATAAAAATCTCTTTTATTTTTCTTTACTCTCACACATACATTAATTATCTCTTTCAAAAGCGATAACATTTTGATCTCTCATTCTTGTTTTCTTCTATGCACAATTCTCTTTCTTGGCTGCTCTCTCTTTTCTTTTTTGCGACAATCCTTGTTGCTGCTCTCCTCCTTCTTGCATTTCTCTCAAGCGAAAATCCTTTTTTCTCTCTCTTTTAGTTTCACGCTCTATTTTCCCTCTCCCCATAGGGAGAACCCTTTGGCCAAAACCTATAAATTCTTTGTAGCATTGTCTATTTATAAGACTCTTTTGCTATTCCCTCTAAGAATAGGAATATATTACCTCTCTAATAAGGAATTTATTTCCTCTTGGAGTAGGAATACATTACCTTTTTAATAAGGAATAGACTTCCTTCCACACCAAGGGATAGTCTTTCCTTCTACAACAAGGAAATCCAAATTAATTTTTCCTTCTTCAACTAGGAAACCTTATTGACTTTCTAAGTCACAATTGAAATTTGAGAAAATTTCTCAACAATCTCCACTTTGACTCCAATTCCTTCAATTCTCCTCAAATAATATTATCAACAATATTAGCAATTCAAAATAACAATCATACACAAGAACATAAATATTTACGTGGAAAACCCTTTCTTTTTTAAGGGAAAAATCATGGGACAAACTCCGAATAATTTCACTATTATCATATTAATTACAATAATTCTTGTGTATGTCTCACGGTTAAAGAAAAATCTCTCTTATTTTTCTTTACTCTCACTCACACACATACTAATTATCTCTTTCAAATGCGGTAACACTTTACTCTCTCCTTTTTATTTTCTTCTCCACGTACAGCTCTCTCTTGACTGTCTTCTTTTTTTCTAAGCGGCTCCCTCTTGGCTGCTCTCTCTCTTTTTTCTTCTGCAACTTCCTCTTTCTTTGCTCTTTCACATACTCTCTTTGTGTCTTTTCGAAGGTGGCAATACCTTAATCTCTCCTTCCTCTTGCGTTCCTCCCAAGCGAAAATCCATTTTTTCTCTCTTAGAATAGCTCCACCTTTATCAAAGTAATCCCTTCTCTTCCATCTTAACTCACACAAAGAGTAATCCACTAAATCAACCAAGCTCTAATACCACTGTTGGTCTTTTCTTTCACAACATTGTAAGCAACTGAACTTAATAGAGTTAATCCAATAACTCCCAATACTTGTCTATCAAGAAAGTTCCAATCTTCATCGATCCTTCATAGTATTAGGTTTCTTTCCTAAAGAGGCAGATGCAACTTCTTCTCATACAGATAATTTTTAATCTTCATCTTCTAATATTCAAAGTCTGTTCCATCAAAATTTTCAATTCTTGAAGCCTTGCCTTTTTCTCCGGCCATCGCTTCTACTTTAACTTTAGCTCTGATACCACTTGTTGGGTCCCAAATAATATTATCAAAATAACTATCAATTCAAAATAGCAACCACACACAAGAACACAAATATTTACATGGAAAGTCTTTTCTCTGTGATTGGAAAAATCATGGGACGAACTCCGAATAATTTCATTATTATCAAATCAATTACAATAATTCTTGTGTAGGTCTCATAGCTAAAGAAAATCTCTCTTCCTTTTCTTTACTCACACATACACATTAATTATCTCTTTCAAAAGCGGTAACACTTTACTCTCTCATTTCTATTTTCTTCTCCACGCACAATTCTCTTTCTTTTCTACTCTCTCTTTTCTCTTTTGCGGCAATCCTTGTTGCTGCTCTCCTCCTTCTTGCGTTTCTCCCAAGCGAAAATCCTTTTTCTTTTTTCACTCTCTTGGTTTCATGCTCTATTTTCTCTCTCCCCATAGGGAGGACCCTTGGGCCAAAACCTATAAATTCTTTGTAGCATTGTCTATTTTTAAAACTCCTGTGCTATTCTCTATTGGATTAGGAATATATTACCTCTCTAACAAGGAATTTATTCCCTCTTGGAGTAGGAATACATTACCTCTTTAATAAGGAATAGACTTCCTTCCACACCAAGGGATAGTCTTTCCTTCTACAATAAGGAAATCCAAATTAATTTTTCCTTCTTCAACTAGGAAACCTAATTGACTTTTCAAGTCAAAATCAGTATTTGAGGCAATTTCCCAACAATCTCTACCTTGACTCTAATTCCATCAATTGTCCTCAAATAATATTATCAACAATATTAGTAATCCAAAATAACAACCACACACAAGAGCACAAATATTTACGGGGAAAACCCTTTCTTTTTTAAGGGAAAAACCACAAGACAAACTCCGAATAATTTCACTATTATCAAATCAATTACAATAATTTTTGTGTATGTCTCACGGCTAAAGAATAATCTCGCTTGTTTTTCTTTGCTCTCACACACATACTATTTATCTCTTTCAAATGCGGCAACACTTTGCTCTCTCCTTTTTTATTTTTTTCTCCACATACAGCTCTCTCTTGACTGTCTTCTTTTTCTCTAAGCGGCTCCCTCTTGGTTGCTTTCTCTCTTTTTTCTTGTGTGCCTTGCTCTTTCTTTGCTCTTGCACATACTCTCTTTGTGTCTTTTTGAAGGCGGCAGTACCTTGCTCTCTCCTTTCTCTTGCGTTCCTCCCAAGCGAAAATTCATTTTTTCTCTCTTGGAATAGCTCCACCTTAATCAAAGCAATCCCTTCTCTTCCATCTTAACTCACACAAAGAGTCATCCACTAAATCAACCAAGCTCTAATACCATTGTTGGTCTTTTCTTTCACAGCATTGTAAGCAATTGATCTTAATTGAGTTAATCAAATAACTCTCAATACTTGTATATCGAGAAAGTTCCAATCTTCATCCTTCATAGTATTAGGTTTCTTCCCCAAAGAGGTAGATGCAACTTTTTCCCATAGAGATAATCTTTAATCTACATCTTCTAATATTCAAAGTTTGTTCCATTAAAATTTTCAATTCTTGAAACCTTGCCATTTTCTTCGACTATTGCTTCTACTCTAACCTTAGCTCTGATACCACTTGTTGGATCCCAAATAATATTATCAGAAAAACTATCAATTCAAAATAGCAATCACATACAAGAATACAAATATTTACGTGGAAAACCCTTTCTCTTTGATGGGAAAAACCACGGGACGAACTCCGAATAATTTCACTATTATCAAATCAATTACAATAATTCTTGTGTATGTCTCACGGCTAAAGAAAAATCTCTCTTACTTTTCTTTACTCTTACACACATACTAATTATCTCTTTTAAAGGTGGTAACATGTTGCTCTCTCATTTTTATTTTCTTCTCCATGCATAGCTCTCTTTCTTAGCTACTCTCTCTTTTCTCTTTTGCAGATATCCTTGTTGCTGCTCTCCTCCTTCCTGCATTCCTCCCAATCAAAAATCCTTTTTTTTTTCTCTCTCTCTTGGTTTCACGTTCTGTTTTTTCTCCCCCATAGGGAGGACCCTTGGGCCAAAGCCAAAGTCAAAGCCTATAAATTCTTTGTAGCATTGTCTATTTTTAAGACTTCTTTGCTATTCTCTATTGGACTAGGAATACATTACCTCTTTAACAATGAATTTATTCCCTCTTAGAGTAGGAATACATTACCTCTTTAACAAGGAATAGACTTCCTTCCACACCAAGGGATGGTCTTTCCTTCTACAACAAGGAAACTCAAATTAATTTTTTCTTCTTTAACTAGGAAATCTAATTGACTTTCCAAGTCACAATTGGCATTTGAGGCAATTTCCCAACAATCTCTACCTTGACTTAAATTCCATCAATTGTCCTCAAATAATATTATCAACAATATTAGCAATTCAAAATAACAATCACACACAAGAACACAAATATTTACGTGGAAAACCCTTTCTCTTTGAAGGGAAAAAACATGACAAACTCCGAATAATTTCACTATTATCAAATCAATTACAATAATTCTTGTGTATGTCTCACGGTTAAAGAAAAATCTTTCTTATTTTTCTTTGCTCTCACACACATACTAATTATCTCTTTCAAATGCGGTAAAACTTAGCTCTCTCATTTTTATTTTCTTCTCCATGCACAGCTCTCTTTCTTTGCTGCTCTCTCTTTTCTCTTTTGCGGCAATCCTTGTTGCTGCTCTCCTCCTTCTTCCGTTCCTCCTAAGCAAAAATCTTTTTTTTTTCTCTCTCTTGGTTTCACGCTCTATTTTCCCTCTCCCCATAGTGAAGACCCTTGGGCTAAAGCCAAAGCCAAAGCCTACAAATTCTTTGTAGCATTGTCTATTTATAAGACTCTTTTGCTATTCCCTCTTGGACTAGGAATACATTACCTCTTTAACAAGGAATTTATTCCCTCTTGGACTAAGAATACATTACCTTTTTAACAAAGAATAGACTTCCTTCCACACCAAGTGATAGTCTTTCCTTCTATAACAAGGAAACCCAAATTAATTTTTTCTTGTTCAACTAGGAAACCTAATTGACTTTCCAAATCACAATTGGATTTTGAGGAAATTTCCCAAAAAAATTGTGGTTAAAAACTCACATTAAAATAAATAAATTAGTTAGCCAACTTTTCATATTCATCTTGTATAAATAAAGCCTTTTCTTTTCTTTTATTCTATTTAAATATTAATATATATATATATATATATATATTTTTTTTTTAAGTATGAGCCTTCCCACCTTTTATTTTCAATTTCTTTCTTCTTAAGTTCTTTATCATCTCACACCTTTAGGAATGCCAATATCTTAATTTGGAGTGACCATGGACAAAGGCTGAAGAGGTTTTGGCAGTATGGACTCCATCGTGGCTACAACTCCATTACAAGAACCATTGGTGATGAGTCTCGAGGGTGCACATTGTTGGTGTCTTTGATTCAACGTTCTTTATCTTTGACACAACCTCCATTGTAGCAACCAATGTTTGATTTACCATAGCCATTGTGGTGGTACATGGTATGTGGTTTATTTTGGGTTTTGAATGATTTTGTTATCTGAAAGGGTGATTGGAGTTTGAGCCATCATATGTGGTGGTTACGATTTTGTTGGGGATATTACATAAAGTAATAATGGAAGAACAAGATTAATATAAAAGACAAACAGAATATAGATTACTTGGAGGCACTATATCGTTTTCCTTAGACAATATTTGCCCTCCACACTTTTGTTGCTAAAGTGCTATCGCAAATTTTTTCCCAAGATACAACCAAGATGTTAGGTTCTACAAATAGCAATTCTGGAGAATGACCACAAGATTTCTTGTGTTTCACTCAAACTTTCTCTCTTGTGGAGTTAGTTTTTCAAGAGAACATAAGCTTCTATTTATACTCATAGGGTTATGTTTCATGAAAAGGCACGTCTGGAGAGTTAGTTATTTTTTCAAGTGAACATAAGCCTATTTCATGAAAAGGCATATATGGAGAGTTAGTTATTTTTTAAGTAAACATAAGCCTGTTTCATAAAAAGGCACGTATGGAGAGTTAGTTATTTTTTCATAAAATGGTTAACAAAGATTGAAACCGCTTCAATCTTTCTGAATAGTCACCAAAAAATTCTGCAGAAAATTCCAGAAAATTCAGATTTTCGAATTTTCACTTAGAAAATTCAAGCGGAATTTTCACTTTATGAAACCATATTCTCCAAACTCAAACATCATTATTACAACCAATCCTTGTATATACCTATATATACAACAGATTTTACATATTTAACTTCTCCATAATGAGGATGATTGTGTGACTATTGGAGATGAGAATAAAAAATTGTTGAAATTGGAGGATATTGAGCTATATTGCATGCTTGGGTACTAACTTTGATAGAACTCGTAGAAGGCTAAAATGTAAAGACACACCGTAGGGTTTGAGTTAGTTGCAAAAACACATTTTGATGTTTCAATTTTTCATTATAACTCCATGAAGTTTTCACATCCGTCAAATTGACTTCTTGGACTAACTTTTGGAAAAACGTGACCATCATTAGATCATATTAAAAAGACTTACCAATTGATTCGTGTCACTACTCACATAATAGTCACATGATTTTTCCTTCCATAAGAGCTAACAAAAGTTAGTCATAGAGGTCAATTTAACAAATATGAAAACCTCAGAGAATTACAATGAAGAATTGCAACTACAATGTGTTTTTGCAACTAACCCAAACCCTAACGGGTGTTTTTACATTTAGGCCATTATAAAATTTACCAATGACTTTACAAAGTTGGTGGTGAGCGAGGATGCTTATGTGATAGTTAGAAATGATAATATTTTTTTTGGGACAAAGTTTAACAACAAAATTTGTTGTAGCCTAAGGCTACAACTTTACTCAATAAAATAAATATTACTATATATTTTGAAAATCTAACCATCGAATTGCATATTCTATATGCTTTTATTACACATGTCAAATTTTGTGTCAATTGAATATATTTACTATATAATCTATAAATTTATATATTATGCATAATTTTAAACTACAAAAACTTGCAATTTAAACAATTTATTAATGACATAGCTATTGATCTTTAATTTTTTAGAAATTTTGCAAGTATGGAGGATATAAGAAGAAGATGTAATTCAATGGTGAATTTCTCAAAATTCACTTCCAATAAAAATATATTGAGTAATTTTATAACCTTAGGTTACAACTAATCTTGTAGCTAAATTTTGTCTTCTTCTTTTTTTCAAAAATATAGGGTATATTTAAATATAGTGGTTCGCTTGGTTTGTATTAGACTACTAGCTTTTACAAAATTTACCAAGTACCTAAAAGTCTAATGGGTGTATGATATTGGTTTTTGGTTTGCTAAATTGTGGAGAAAGATAAAAGTTTTTCCGGATTTGATGCCAATGCTCAAATAAATTGGCTTGGGTTCTAAAATATTATTATCTCTAAAGGTGGTCATGAATAGCTCAAGGGCTCAAATGTTAGTTGGGGTTTGGAAGCATCCAATGCACCAAAATATAAAAAAGTGAGCTAAAATGATTGGCAATATTTGAGTTGGGGGAAATAACTATAAAAAAAAAAATGCCTCGAAGACTCAGTCTGCAATTAAAAAATATTAAAATGACAGTAGGTTAGATGCTCGAAAAGAGAGTATATACCTGAAAAAGAGACACCTTAATCAAGCCACAACCACGAGGACCAACATAAAGCAGTTCACAGGTCAATCATTATTATACCTCCAATGATGCTTCATTAATGTGTCGTTTACTGTAACTCATTGCCAAAAAACTCCTATGTGGCAGTGACACAGTCTTTATTTCAATGAGATTATGAAAAACAGGGTCTTTTCTGCTTAACCTGTCTCTCTGTATGGCTATTGTTTGAGGTCCTTGAGGATCTATTATATAGAGCTTCGTGTTTGACAAAGACAATTTATTTGCATGCCCTACACTTTAAACTTTAAACTGACTGACTGACTGATGAGGAATATGTTCTTCTTTTTGGTTAAAAGTCAAAGCAAAATGATGCAGCAGCAGGTATAGCACTTATCAGAACATAATGAGAAATGGCCCAATTTATCCCGCAGATCTTTTTCCATTTATGGGAGAAAATTGGGGTTAGGTATGGTCGTATGGGACTGAATTGATTGATTCTTAACATAATTTATATATGGGTTTTTTAAGACTGTGTGATCTGTAAAATATATATAAATTTCAGTGGGGGCATATCGAGAGTTTTTAGACTCTGGAAAGTGTAAGGAATGCCATGGGCCTCACTCACCTCATTAATGAAGGGATAGTTATGTCCCATCCTGACCCATTACAAGGCAATATCATTATTGTCATTGATTATGTTTTTTTTTTAAATGTAATTTATTAAATATCACTTGGTTGAGGACAAAAAAAATTAACTCTGAAAGAGAAAATTGCAATAATTATTAGGCATGTTAAAAGTTGAAAAGGTTGAAAGTTTTTCCTTATGCTAGCATGGAATCTAAAATGAAGAAAAAATGAAAAAATGAAAAGACTATGACAATTCAAATCACTCCACAAAAATAATAATGAACATGGTAATTGACACGTTAAAATAATGTACGTTTCCATCATTCTCCTTTTCAAATTTTATTTTTTGGGGGCTAAAATTGATCCATTTTTCAAATCCTACTTTTCAATAGAAAAAAGAAGAAGTACTTATGTTCATTTTCCTCACTTTTTTTGTTGTTGAAGCAAAGCTATATATGTGGGAACAACATTTTCCAGGAAATTTCATCCCCGTGAGGTATCAAGCTTTCAATTTGAATAATGAAGTTCCTACTTTCTAGACTGCAATCCCCTAGGGTTAAAAATCTGAGTTGTGAGTTGTGAGATACTGTTTGCAACGAGACCTCATAAAAAGGTGCACGTGGTGAAAACAGTAAAAACAAGGTATCTTTATGTTTGTATCCCGTACATATATCATGACCCTAGACCCTAGTCGCTTTCACTCAAAGATAACCAGTGATTGGTACATTCAAAGTCAGAATCTTCTTAACTTTTGCTACTCTTTTGACCAACATCATTTGCCTGGCATGATCAGACCGTCTAATTCAACAATCAATGGTTGTCATTTTTTTTTTATTTTTTTTATTTTTTTATCAATGCTGTACCTGTACGTGTATTCATTAACAACTCAACAAAAGCTAAAAATATGTATTTCATTACATAATAGTATGTGAGCCTCTATAGCTCAGTGGTAGAGCGTCAGTCTTGTAAACTGAAGGTCTGTAGTTCGATCCTGCATGGAGGCAATTTTGATGTTTCATTTTTCAGAAAAATCTCTTTTAAGTTTTATCTACAAAATATGAATTTTTTAAAGGTTCTCAATGAATTACTTCTATAATTATGGGTTAAGTTCCTTTTCTGCAAGCTAGATTATATATCTATCTATACTATTAATAATTATGATTTTTTTTGTTTGATTTTTAACATTTTGTGTACTAAAATACCCTCACACAAATTCTTAAAATTTCTAAAATACCCCTATCTTTTAGGTCTGTAGTTCGATCCTGCATGGAGGCAATTTTGATGTTTCATTTTTTAGAAAAATCTCTTTTAAGTTTTATCTACAAAATATGAATTTTTTAAAGGTTCCCAGTGAATTACTTCTATAGTTATGGGTTAAATTCCTTTTCTGCAAGCTAGATTATATATCTATACTATTAATAATATGATTTTTTTTGTTTGATTTTTAACATTTTGCGTACTAAAATACTTTCACATTCTTCTCAAAAAAAAAAAAAAAAAAAAAAAAAAAAAAAAAAAAAAACTTTCACACAAATTCTTAAAATCTCTAAAATACCCCTATCTTTTAGTTCAATAATTTTAAATTTAAAAACACAATCCAGTTAAAAGAGTAAATCTTTTAGTTCAATAATTTTAAATTTAAAAACACAATTTGGTTAAAATAGTAATTTATTATTTTTAAAAGAGTTCCTTAGTTTTAGGCTTTCAAACTTTTATCAAAATCCTAAAAATTAGGAAACTATCTTTATCTCCCTTTTAAACATTATTTCACTAAACCTAAAATAAAAAATAAAAAATAAAAAAAGAGCCTTATTAAAAAAATTGAGTTTGCACAACATGTTTTGTTAGTTTATCAAGAATCCCGTATTATTTTGCTAAAATTTATTACCTAACTTCCCTTTTCAGGATTTCGGTTTCATATGTTATTTACATTCCAGAAATCTGAGCCAGAGACTTTTTATTTTGGTTTGAAATTGGGGAAATAGATAAGGGCGTTCATAAAAAAGAAAAAGATATAAGGGTGGAAATGGAATAGATCGATTGTTTGGTTAGTTATGTATAAAATTATCTACTTGTAGTAGATAAATATGATTTTCTTTTAAATTTGAATGTTATATTTATCTTTTAAAGTTTTTATTTTTTTTTATTTTTTTATATGACTTGATATTGAATAAGAAAAAAAGAAAAAGAAGATGATTATTTTCCGAAAAAAGTGTTGAATAATAAAGGAGGTTGAAACAATCTTCTTATTATGGGAAATTTCACTTTAACGCTCTATTTGTTTCAGTATTAACGTTTTTTGGAAAATAAATAATTTTTTAGAGAGCATTTTTTGAAAAATTATCTCATTTTCTAGTATTTGGTAATGACCTCACACTATAAGAAATTTGGGTTTAGACGGCATTTGTAAAACGTAGCAAAAAACTCAAAAAAGGTCGATGTAGACACAAATGGTCTACATCGACCTTTTTTTTGCGACGATTAAAAATGCCACAATATCACCGTTGTTATAGGTCTATTGTGACGTTTTTAAAAATGTCACCATATTTAACTCTTTAACGGATAAATTTTTACTCTTTTTCTCCCTTTTCTTGGCACACTATCAATAAATTATTTACACTATTTAATTGTCTACTCTTTTTGCAGGAAAACTAATTTTCTACCCAATTCAACCACAAATCTTCAATTTTTCTAGTAACTCCATATGGTAAATATGTTGTTTCGATAAACTGTTTCTACTTCCCACTAAAATCAATAACAAAAATTTAGTAACAAGAGAATAGTTTAATCCCACGGGGATGTGTTACTAAAGCAAGATACATGGATGAGTAAATATGAGGTTATGTTAGGGATGCTAATTTTGCCCCGCCCCTTCCCACTTCGCCCCACTCAAGCTTTCCTTGTCCCGCAAAGGTGGTGGGGTGGGGATGGAGTGAGATTTTAGCCCCGCACCATAGGGTAGGGTGGGGATGAGTTTAGACTTTTTAGACCCAACCTGCTCCGCCCCGCCCTGCACTGATAAGGGTTAAATTGTAAATTTTTCATACTCTAAAACCTTACTATTTAAACAAACGTATCATTAGCTTATTTTATTTTATCCAACAAGGCTTTTTGCCTTTTCTCTCTCTCTCTCTCTCTCTCTCTCTCTCTCTAGCAAGGTTGGAAATAAGATACCAATTTTAACATTTTATTTTGTTTTTATTATAAACAAATTTATATATTATTGAATCATTAATTTTGTATTATGAGATTTTTGTTTTTGTTGTGATATTGTCTTGTTAAACACTTTAATAATATTATTCAATTTTTGCTAAAAATTAGTTTGATTTGATGGGATAAATTCATTTGTAATTTCAAGTATATTTTTATTAGCAAAACAAGTTTTATTAAAAACAATTGTAATAGTTGTGGACAAATTAACAAGAAATAGAGTTTTACGGGGTGGGGGCGGGGCTTCACGGAGCCCCAATGGGCGGGGATGGGGAAATAAAATTTTTCCCATCATGTGGGGTGGGGTGAGGATGGGGTAAGACAAAACCATGCGAGGCGGGGGCGAAGACCCTATCCTTCGGACCCGCCCCACTCCATTGCCATCCCTAGGTTATGTAAATATTAATACTAATTTTTGGTTACAAAAATACTAGCCCAACAATGCCAAATATTAATACAATACAACATCAAATATTACTCAAAACATACTCTACATAATGTATCTGCAATGCTAACCCATACACATCCAACATGTACAAATAAAAATCAAATAAAGACCAGAGAGTTAAACACAACCTATGAAAAATCAAATACTCTACATAATGTATTTACAGACAAAAGAAGATAATATTTATAGGATTTATGTGACGCATGAGAAAGAGATTTTTTTTTTTCATATATATATATATATATATTGGAAAACAACTTATAGAAAATTAGCCTTATTTTTATTAAATTTTTTCATTAATTAAAAATAGTTTTTCGTTGACCAATTTTTTATATACTACCAAATACTGAAAAATGTGAAAATTATTTTTACATAATGTTTTCCAATAAAACAAACAAAGTGTAAATGTTAGTTTAACTTGCCGAAAATGAGTGCATTTATGTTGCTTGTTTTGAACAATTGCCTTGATCAATTTGTTTTAATTAACTTATGGGATAGTCAAGATTTTGTATCTGTTAAAAAGATAAAAATAATTATAGTCAATGATGATTATACTGTGTTTCTTTGTTGGTGACTTTGTTTTTTGATTTGACTTTAGCTCATAATAATCTCAACGAGAGTCCTAGACGATAGATCTTCTCAAAATGAGCAATAATTTAATTGATAAAACTCTCTCTCTCTCTCATAGAGTAAGGTTTTTATGCAATTAACCTGGATTGGCAATTAAAAAAACCATCTATTTGTTTTATTTAAGTAAGTTATATGATTCATTAAAAATGTAATGTGACTATAAGTACAATTGGATTTTTTTTTTAACCAACACCTAGTGGGTTGCATAAAAATTCCTTCAATAAAAACCTTTTCCTAGATTTCTTTTTTGTTTTGTTTTTTTTTTTTTTTGATGAGAAGTTTTCCTAGATTATATATACACATACATAAACATAGTCCAACTTTGTGCTACCAAATTCACTAATTATATCAAACTATAACTAAAATGAATTTTAAGTTTATCTTTAAAAACTTATTCTTAAGCGTTATTTTATTGTTTTATAAAAATAAGAGTATAGTGAAGGGTGAGGGTGGGGGTATGTATGAGTTGGGTTGGGTTATGAGTATTTTTCAACACAATCCAACTCTGAGTTAAAAAATTTGCAAACACAACTCATGGTAGCTTTAAAAACCAACCCAATCCAATCCATGAGGATCGGGTTAGGTTGAGTTGTTTTGGTTGTCAAGTTGAGTAATGGATCATTTTGTTTGGCCTGGCCTAATAAATGATAATGGGAAATTTCACCTATTTAAGTTCATTATTAAAAAAAAAATGATTAAAATCTACACAATTGGCCTTGATTGTCAAATTTTATCCAGTAAAAAAAAAAAAAACTCGGGCATTGAGTTGCATTGGGTCGGCTCATCAAATTGGTTGGTGTTTTTAATTTTTGTTATGAGAAACAAAAAAAAATTGGTTGGTTGTATGCAAATTCTTAGCCGAGGAAAAATCAATCAATAAGAGTGTAAATTCTTAAGTAGTAACTAAATTTAAAACGAGAGGCACAACAGAATAGAAACCCCAATATTTAGAGCGAAAGTCTTTGCTTATAAAATTGTAAGCTTTTTCACTGGAAAAAAAAAATTAAAAAAAAAAAAAATCTCTTAGAGTACTTTTACTATCAATTAAGCCCAATTATTAGCCCATCAGCTTAATCCAAGAAAGTCCAGTATAGGCTAGTCTTGGATTGCACCGGCCCAACTTTGGCACACTAGCAGGGCCTGAACATAAACGACGCCGCTTTAATACTAGCAATGTTATTATATATATTTTTTGTTTTTGTATTTGTAATGTTTATTAGTCTCTCTCTCTCTCTCTCTGTGGTTTTGAATTCATGGGACTATTCTATGCCAGGCCTCTCGTTATCTTCCGGAATTATCAAAAACACTAATCGTTACCGGGTAACTATGTCTTTTAACTTCCTTAAATTCTATTGCAAACGTTGTTTCTTTTATGTAATTTATTTAATTTTTGAATTTTAGCATTCCCAATTGTTATTGCATCCCCAAAATCACATTCTTGGAGGAAGTATTTTTTATTTTTTACTTTTGAAATGATCAAGGAAAGTGTTAATCTTCAAATGGGTTCTTGTAATTACTTACACATTGTTTCTTTTGATACACTGTTTCATTGTTGTAGTTCATTTGTGAGACATGTTTTGTAGTGCTTGCATGTGATGAACTTTCCAAATTGCTGTATGTTTTTATTTTTTTTATTTTTTTTTATTAGGTTGTGTAATTGGTTTAACTCTAGGAATTTAATTTTTTTTTTGTTGTCACAGATTGTTATAAAATTTGATTGATGGTGGTACTTTTAAATACTAATATATCATTGCATTTGATTGTTATTTCAAATGGGTTTATCTTGTCTTTTTTAGCATTTGATATAAATTATTATTATTATTATTATTTGTTGAGATGAAATTTGATTGTTGGGTTCAATGCCTATAAAGAGCTCTAGTTCACATATAGGAGGATAAATGTGAAGAAATACTTATCACTATTTATTCTTTTAATTTAATGAAGCCTCATGGTTCAACTTCTACTTATTCTTATTATTGTCAGCATTCTTCTTCTCCTCACAAGTCTATATACAAATAGACTTGATGTTATGCATCCTTGTGTCTTTCTCACAAAGCCTCCAATCCTATTCATTCGCTAGTTATAATTGCAAAAGAAGGAACCAAGAGTTTCCCTTATTCTATCTTTGATTGGTGGCACCTCTGACTTTTTATGAATGTATTTCATGGATAATTTTTTCTTGTGTTAACGCTCATATGTCTCAAAATCTTAATTTTCAGTATAATCTATTTTTGTTTGTTTGTTTTTTGAGGCATACCAGCCCTTCTGGAACACAAATATAATACACCCATTTCCCTTCAGATGTGATCTTTCTTGCCAGTGGATGATAGGCCAAGATATTGAAAGTGATTTCTTATGGATTACCTCTTGGCTAGAATCAATATAAAATAGGCTAGAGAATATTAATTGATTTTGCAGTTGTGCAAAGAAGAAGTTTATATCAGATTTGACACACAGAAACACAGACAACTCTACATATGGCACCTAAAGCCTTTCAAAGACTGAAAATAGGACAGTATTCTTCATGTTGAAGAAATGCTTGATGATGATATACTTCAGGACAATGGACAAGGTCAAAGAGAATTCTAGAAAATATCACATGGTGTTGTTGTAAGGGTTTCCAAAAATTTCTATTTGAGCTTGAGAAGATGCCCTTGGGAAATTTAACAGCTGAAGTGAATTGTTCTGAAGTTGCATATAATTATTTTGTTGTTGCTGGGTGCTCGCTGCAAAAGTGTTCCTTCCAATGAAGGAGATGACCATCTTTTCAAGTACTCTTGCATTTTCCAGTAAAAACTGAATCATCTTCATCTCATTGCTTCTTCCAACAAACCCTTTCACCTCAACTTTCTTGAGACTGTGTTGCAGGCACTGGTATGGCAGATTTTGTGATTGCCAATAGCTGTGCTCTTCAAAGTCAAATATGTTTGGAATGAAATCTTGGAGTGCATTCTGTATGGTTAAATGAATAACATATAAAAGCCTTAGATTAAGAAGTTTCCAGCAGAAAATTCCAAAACAAACAGGAGAGTTTAGTAATGCCCACCCAAACAACATTCATAGGTCTACGCATATCTAGAGTCAATCTCTCCATGTTGGGGCAACTCCTTAATAGGCAAGCTATTCCAGGATATTCTTGTTTTGTTAAGCCCACTACAATTTTTAAGTGCCTAAGATTTAGGAGTTGAATTGGCAATTGCTGTAGCAAATTTTCACCAGTAGGGAGAACCTTACAGACGAGAACAGGAAATTTCATCACAGAAGATATACCAAAATTAAATATGTAAAAATACATAACAAAGAGCACAGATTAGTACCTGAATGCACCAAGTGCTCAATGTAAGAGTTTGGCAATGTTTTAGACTAGTCAGCAGTATACCTAGAGCATCTCCTTGTATATGGTCTCCATATTTCTGTTTAATGTCGATTACAACATCGGCTAGATGCAATGCTTTTTGAACGGTTGAGTTCATAAGGTATACTCCTACCATAGTCAGCATCAATAAGTCTGGAGCTGATATTTCTATAGGAAACATGGGCCACTCATCTGTTTTACAGTTGATCAGTGACAATATTTTGATCTTCATGTCTTGGTCACTTACCATAAAGTCATTAGGAATAATACAGTATTCCAGGCTTAAGTCTTCTAGAGTGGGACATTTGGCTACAAGCTCTCCTATTGTCAGTACTGAGCAGCCAAAAATTTTCACCTGCTTAAAAGATAACCTTTGAAGAGAACCAAAAACTACAAAAATAGATGGTCTTAGCTTGCAGTAGTTGAGAATAAAAGTTTTCAAGTTTTTGGGTGCAAAATTGCCATGAGGCATGTCATATATTTTATCCCAGCCTGTGGGCTCAAACATTTTCCCTTTGGAAAAGTCTAATTCCAAAATTTTGATGTTATTTCTAAAAGCAAATTGAACCCACTTGTCAATTCTTTTGGTGTATTCACTGTGTGCATCATAAGTCTCAGTAGAGTCTTTTAGTGGCATGTTTTGGTCATAACAGATAGATAATCGTAATTTCTCAATGGTGCATCCAGTGTGAAGCAAGAGAGTTCGGTCCACAAACTCCTCGAATTTCCTCCTTGCTGCTCGTACTGAATGGCATAGGCATTGATGAGCACTATCGGGGGTATGACCATCGCCATATTCGGGATAGCAGATTTCTCTCCTACATACATATTTTCCCATCATCTTAATTTCATCAAGATTTAAGTTTGATGGTACCATTGAGATAAGGGCCAGTACCATGCTTTTCCAGAGTCTTGATAAAAAGCTTACTGCAACCAACTCCTTTAAAGGCAGGAATGAGAGGATATGAAGTATAATTGCTTCTGGTAAGTGGCTTATGTAATCAATTCCTTCTGATTTGTTCTCTCTTCTACTTTGCCTACCTTCATTTTTGCCTTTGTTGTTACTGTTATTGCTGCCTCTAATTCTCTTCATTTATGAGAACTGATCTTTGATTGAGAGCTGTGTAAAAAACTGTTAGCATATCAGGGAGGTATGACTTTGAATATCTAAATCTAAAGGAAGAAAACTTGTTGCTTGCCTATATACTTGGTGAGCTATTTATCATCAATCAGTTAACTAGGCTAGATTGGAGTTTAATTTCATGGACAAGTTAGTGAATCAATGAAGTTGAGGCACAAGAATCAATAAACTATACATTATATCAGAAGAGCACATGTGATGGTGTGTTCCCTTATGTTATCCTTTGTGCCTGACTCCTTGCTTAGAACTGGTTCATGTTCATAAGGGGTTTTAATTTTTAACCTCCATGAAAATTTTTAATTACATGCAAAAAGAAAAGAAAAGAAAAGAATCTTATGGAAACTTTTGTCAATTCGTTTCAATAGTCAGATCATGGCAAATCAATCATGTACTTAGATGGTGAGCATTGAAAAAATATTAAAGTCCAAACAAGTTTCCTAATCAGTAATTAATGGAAATTGCTTTCTGGAGTAGGATGTTGTATTTGAAATGGAACAAAAGTAAAGTTCAAAGAATGTAAAAAAATTTCTTATATGAATGATCTATTATGTGCTTCATAAATGGAAAATAACTCCAAAAAAGAAAAAAAATTATGAGATAGAATATCCAAAAAAAATCAAAAGCTGGGAAGTTCATGGGAAAGAAAGTATCATTTATCTTGGAAACATAATGGAGTTGTTAACAAATTAAGGCTTACCGCTTACCGCTTACCCATAAAATTATATTTATTCTTGAACATTGGTGATTATTATCATATTCTTTTCTTCTGCTGCAAAGTTCCAAACAATCTAGATAGCAAAGTTCCAAACAATCTAGATAGCAAAGTTTGGGTGGTAACCAAATTAAGCTTACCCATTAGTTTTTCTTTAAAATGAGTGACTTTGATTATTTGCTAGTATGAACTAATCCTTGGAGATTCCATTGACATGATATTCATTAGGGAGATGATTATTGAAGCTAAAGGAATAATAAAGCATGAAAGGCAACCTTAAACCATTCTTACCTCTAGCGATTGTTGCAGGGGAGTAATGGAATAAATAGGAGATGCTAGTTCATCATCAAGGGTTGAATTAACATGAAAGGGAGAGCAATGGAGATGCATGGAAGTTGAGAGACTGAGATCATATATAGATATCAAAAGATAAGTCGGTCACAAGAAAAGAGACGTGTGCAACACTGCAACCTCTTTTCGACATGTGTTTGTATTGCTTGACAGCTACCAACCTACCATTGCAGTGTCTTGCAATGATTTTAATGCCATTCTTGGTTAAAAAAAAGGTATGCTGTTTTAACTCTTTTTTTTTCTTTCTTTTTTTTTCATTTTTAATTTATCTTTTAATAACAATGTATTAGAACATAATTAATAGTGTATTAAAGAAAGAATATGGAAATGACAATATTTTTAGCATTTCAAATGGGTTAATGTTATCATATATGGTGTTTCATTTTTTTTTTCATCGAATTATCTCATGCACTTTTTTTTTTTTTTATAAGTTTATTTCATGTAGCTCTAAAATCATTAAAATTATGATACACTTTATCGATACCTCTCTCTCTCTCTCTCACTATATATATATATATATATATGAGTTGGGCTCAAGTTACATTTAGTGTGACGCTAAGCAATGTTACACCACTTAATAATCTGTTATTGAATTCATATTTTGAAAATTCCACCGTTGGATTTCACTTTATATATTTATGGTGTTCTTGCTACTTTTTTTTTCACATTTTCCACTTTAAATGTATATTAATGGTGCAATAAATTCATTTAATTCATTTTGATAACACATTATTGAAGTTTTACATTAAATGTAGAGAATTTATGAGAAGATAATAAATATTTTTCAAATTATAAAGCCACGTCTCCTTCATGCACTGAGGAGCTTTATGCAATGGTTATGGTTATTTCTTGGTAAAAATATTGTTTCGGTCATTGAAGTTTGTGGGTAGTAGTGGTATCCTTATGCCTTGAGCTCTTGCTTATAAGGCTTAGGGGGGGCGCTTCTCTTGCCGATGTGGGACTCATGCACATAAGCATGCTTACGTCGCTTGAGGACAAAGCCTTGAGGGGATAGAAGCTCGGGACGTTGTGCTCTAAGCATGCCCAAGCCTGCCTCCAAAGCGGACAAATAGATTGTGTTCCCACAAAGTTCATATGAATTTTTTTTTGTCCCTAAACTATCAACAATTTATTTTTTGTCCCTAAACTATTGAAAACGTTACACTTTATGTCTTTTTGTCTACTTCAGTTAACTTTCTATCCTACATGTCTAACACAATGCCTATGTGACATTACTTAATTTGACAGAGTACTAAATAAATAAAACTCTCTCTCTCTCTCTCTTTCTCTATATGTGTGTGTGTGTGTGTGTGTGCGCGCGCGCGCACATGTGTTCTTCTTATAAGGAAATGAAATAAACTAGGACCATTTCTTGGATGCTAGTTTTGCAAATGCATTTAATTCATTTTGTCGTATATTTCATATTGGAAGTTTGACACTAAATATGGAGTATTTTTGAGAAGATAATAAATATTTCACAAATTACAAAGCCATGTTTCCTTAATGTTGAGGAGCTATATGGCATGGCTGTGGTTTATTTCATGGCAAAAATATTGTTTTCGTCCTTGAAATTTATATGAAGTTCAGTTTTGGTCCCTAACCTATTAAAAGTTTTTTTTTGTCCCTAAATATTATTGAAAACATTACACTCTATGTCCTTCTATGCAATTTTGTTAACTTTCTATCCTACTTGCCTAATAGAATGCCTATGCGACATTACTTGATCTGACATGGAGCACTAAATAAATAAAAAACATTACTTGATATGACATGGACACACATTAAAAAAATTAAAATCTTTAGTAATGGCTGGCTTTTCTGGCATCCCACTATTTCATCAATACTTCCAATGTCAAGTCCCTCAACTGTGCAGATGTTTAATCCAGCTCCAGCCATGACTCCTATTCCTGTTAATCTAAAAAGGTAGTAGCAAGCATAGTCGCTCTTACTGTTTGGCATGCATTTATGTTTGCCATATATGTGTCCAACTTTGTGGCATTCCCAACACTTTGTTTAACCGTCCTTAGGTAGATACCCATTGTTATTATCTTCTCAGGGCATCTATATAATTTCTTCTTCAGTGCCTGAGGCACTAGTTGCGCATATACTTGAGGTACTATTGATGCAACTGCTGAATTATTTGAATTTAAATAAGTTATAAGCGCGTCAATGATATTCACAAAATTGTAAAGTAACCCACTGAATCTTTGTTTTGGGGTTGGCTTGAATGGAAAAGAAACAGGTTCATGAAAGACAAGTCTAGAGAATATGTAGGGAAGAGGCTGCCAGGGAATATAGAACTTTAAGTTGCATGTGCATGAAAAATTCCGTATGGTTTATTTTTTAAATTCATTAAAGAAACAAAAGAAAATTTGTAACTAATTCCCTATCCCAAAAAAAAGAGGGTTTAAAGCTTAGTGAAACAGATTAACAACCCAGGTTCGAAGTCCTTGCTAGCTGCTTCTCAATCTGTAAGCTGAAGCTCTATTATACCAAGAAAATGGCTATGATCAAATCTGTTTTTCTGATGAGCTTTCATAATTTTTTGAAGTCCAACATTTAGAGAGAGAGCTAAGTTAAGATTAGAGCTAAATTAAGATGGAAAGCTATGATCTGTAGCTCCCATGCGCTATTCAAAAGCTTGTAGCTCTCTCTTTTTCCACATTGATTAGAAACATAGTACCTTAGCAATTTTGACTAGTGTGGTACCCTTATTTGATACTTACATGCCTTTCTGATTGGTTTGGTTGATGAGGTTCAGCCATGGTTCTGGTGTTTGAGTTTTGATTTTTTGGAAGCTTATGTTTGGTTGTTGAGTAAATGTAGGAAAGGAAAGGAAATTGATGTATTTAGAGATTTTAAATTTTTTTTAATGTTTTGGTCCATGTCATATAAAGCAATGCTCTATTTTATTATTTATTGGTAAATGTTAGATTAAGTAATGCCACCTAGGCATTTTGTTAGACATGTAGGATAGAAAGTTAACAAATGTGGACAGAAGGATATCACGTAATGTTTTCAATAGTTCCTCATTCACCATTCCTACTAGTGTGGTAATTAGGATTGAGAGATTACAATGGAATTTTTTGTGGGGTGGTATGGGTGACAATTTCAAACATCATTTGGTGGGATGGGACATGGTGTGTACTCCGATTGCTAATGGGGGTTTGGGAGTTAAGTTGTTTTTTTTTATGACGTGGAGCCTTTCCAAGGTAGGGCTCTTTGGACCCACCCTTGGAGAGTAAATCACAGATACATGACCCCATTGGCCAGAATTGTGTATTAGGTAATCTAAGGGAACTCCTAGTTGGGATCGAACCTAGGATGTCTGAGCTTACAACTCATTCTAAGCCTCCAACTACTAGGCTGCACCTTGACGAATGAGAGTTAGGTAGTTAGTCACCTTTAATCAAGCTCTGCTAGGGAAATGGTTATAGCATTTCGAAATGGAGGAAACATGTCTTTGGCAGAATGTTGTAGCTGTGAAGTTCAGTGAGGATAGGGGTGGTTGGAGTACAAAATTTGTTTGAAGAGCTCATGGATGGTGTTTATGTAAGAGCACTAGGGGTGGGATAGGTTCATGCAATACTTTCACTTTTAAGTAGGTACTGGTAGCAGGGTCCATTTTTGGCATGACAGTTGGTTTGGAGATCTACCTTTGAGGGAGGCATTTCCAGTCTTGTTATAATTGTTCATTAGCTAGAGATATGTCACTGGAATCCATTTTGGTAAGACAAAATGAGGGGGATGGGAGGGGTTGGGATGTTTTCATTGAGACTTTAATGATTGGATGTTTGAATCGGTAGTGTATCTTCTTTATTCAAATCTCCCACTTAGAGAAGGTGGGGACCAATTGCAGTGGAGGTTGAGAAGAAATATAGTTTACTGTTGGGTAGTGTTGACTGTAATTTCGGGGAAAATACTTGTGTGATAATCTCTTGAAGTGAGGTTTACGCTTGTTGGATAGTGTTGTATGTATTGGTGCACCGGGGAGTTAGTGGATCATTTTTTGTTACATTGTACTGTTGTGTTTGATTTGTGGAGTTTTGCCTTTAGATCACTTGGCGTTCAGTGGGTGATACAGGAAAAAGGTTATTGATCTTTTGTTTGGGTGGAGAAATTGGGTTGTCAAGCACTTGTCGGCTATCTGGAACATAGTTTCATTATGTTTGATGTGGACAATATGGCGGGAACGAAATTTTATGTTTGAGGATGCGGAAACTATAGGGACTCATTTATGAGCTCTATTTACTAGTTCTTTATTTGATTGGTCTCATGTTTGGGGATTCACCACTACCAATTCCATCTCAAAATTTATAAAGTCGTTGTCTTTATGTACATTATTTTGCTTATCTGTAATTATTTAGACTTCTTTATGTCAATTGTACATGAAGTAGTCTCTTGCAATAAATTTTCTTTTACTTATCAAAAGAAGGAAAAAAAAAAAAAAACTTTTGACATTTTAGGGACAAAATCCTAACTTCATGTGAACTTTAAGGATGAAAACAATATTTTTT